>VWYH01008554.1:0-362545 GCA_013399365.1 Pampusana beccarii | reverse complement strand
GGCCGCCGCCGCCGCCCCGCCGGGAAGATGAGGTGAGTGCGGGCGGCCGGGGATGCGCAGCGCCGAGCGCCGCGGGCAGGGCCCCCGCCGAGCCGGGGTGCGGGGGCACGGGGGTGTCCGCGGTCCCCCCGCGATGGTGTCACGCCGTGGGGGGTGGGGATTTCCTGTGCGAGTGGAAGGCGGAGGAGAGGTTAAGCAATGCGGCGCTTCCTAGTCTTTCGCCGGATGGATAATACGAGTGGGTGGTGACATTTTTGGCATGTTTGACTGTCAGTGCCTAAATCCATATGACAGATTATCTCGGCGGTTACAAAAGGCTGTAAAGCGCTTTGAAAATAGTGCTGCGATGAACAGCCAGGGATCCTGCTTCATGCCGCTGTGCCTCGCAGCCAGGGGGTTCGGCGAGATGAGACTCGGACAAAGTACCCTCCGGGCGGTGGGGACAACGTGCGGGGTTGGGAGAGAGGAGGAGATCGGGAGAGGGGAGATGAGATTTCTCCCGAGCATCCAGCACGGGTCGTGCCCGATCTCCCGGAGTCTCGTCAGGCAGTGAGTGCTCCAACTCGTAGTTTTCCCGAGGTCAGTTTCTCTGTTTTGAATACGAAAAGCAAAGAAACAGATTTCCCGCAGCCAGATAAGTGCCTGGTGGAAGGAAGACGTTATTTGTTTTGGTTCATGCTCTTCCAAATCTATCTCTTTCCTCATTTATTCAAGAGTTCACTTCAGCTGTCAGTATCTCAGAGCAACCTAGCTCTGATCCATCTTCTAATATTAGGGATTCTTTCCACTTAATTATTAGCTTCAGCAAGGTAATACCGCTTTGGGAAACCTTAAAAATGGAAATAAGTTGGAAGCCAGATACCTTTCTGTAGTGCCTGATGCCTGAATTGCAAGTTTGGCATTGCTCCCTGGAAGTGCAGTGGAAGTCTAAAAACCTTTGTCTGCATTTACAGTTACATTTATTCCTGACACTATCATGTGTGCTGAAGGGTTGGAGCTGCATAGATTTATTTAGTCATTTATCTTACCATTAGTTTTCTTCACTTCCTTAAAATTACATTATTGGGGTGGGCTGAAAGCACACGAGCCTGCAGCGTAATGTGACTGGTAGCCTAGACCCCTCTGGTCTCCATACAAAATGAGTATCTATCTCCATTAGTCTCCCCAGTCTGATCATGATGCTGCTCAGAGACCCCCAGAGATCAAACGCAAGAGAGGGCAGTGAATTTTTCGCTTGTTCCCTCCCATTCAGTTAGTAGCCCAGCACTTCCCCCATGAAGAAAAGCTGACTTTCTCACTCAAGCACATCTTTCACCCCTGAGGAGGCACCATGGGCTAGTTGGAAGGCTGGAAGAATTTTAACTTTCTCCCGCTGAAGGTACCCTGCTCCATATGAACTTCTGCAGTTGGTGGTTGTGTTTTCTGTTGGAAGAGGCAGCAGGAAAGAGAGAGACTCACAAAGACAGACTGTGAATTAGGGTACCATAATGTACCCAAAGAGATCCCCACCATGACAGATGGGGCACTCTCTGAGGAGGCGGGAGCTACAGGGCATTTTGGAAAGAAAAAGCTTCACTCCAGGAGGGGCTCAGGACTTCTCCATGTCCTCACTTTTGATGATGATGGACAGGGTGCTTCTCTAGGTCGGACACTTCATGCCAGGCTGTGTCACATCTAGGTAATGGAGCCGCCCCCCGGAGCGGGGCTCTGTGTGACTTTGTACAGCTGCCCTGTTTTGCTCACATAATGCTTAAAATAGTCTTTGCTCACAATTACCACTGTTGTAGTTTAACGTATATGCTTGGTTGGTGTTTTTTTGTGTTTGGTGGTGTTTTGGTGTTTGTTTTTGGTTTTGTTTGTTCGTTTTTAACGCTTTCCTGTTTTTAAAGGTTTCCATAACTGATTTTTTTGCTTGCTTATACAGTTATTACTGAATAGGTTGTACTTGTCAGTAAATACATGTCTGCTAATCACTTAAAGCCTTTTTCAGTAACAATTCTTGTTTAGTAAATACAGGCTATATAATTTCAAAAGACCCTGGCAGGCTATACAATAACTTAATAAAAACCTTCTTAAAACATTTGCTTAACTATGTGTGTTTTATTTACATTGCTTTTTGTCGTGAATAGGTTACAATGCTATTCTTTGCACAGTTGCATTTATGTGATGGTTTCCATTTTTTGATAATTTACGTCTTCACTTCAAAGGTGTAGTGTGTACAGTGGGTGTACCACGGGTCTTAGTAATAAAACAGATTATAATAGATGTTCTGTCTCAGAAGTGGATTAGGATTCCTGGGTGGAAAATGCTAAAGTGCAGAGGTGTTATTACTGCTTAAAATATAAAAATATTCCTTTAGTACAATAAATACAGGGGCTATTCTACAGCAGATATTAATTTATTCTTGGAAGTAGCAGAATTAGCTCATATTTGGGAAAATGTCTATGAATAGTGCTGTAGATGAAAAAAAGATTTTTATATCATTTCAACAGAGGTGTAACCTTGCATTTCTTAGTCATAGTTGTACTTTATAAAGCACGTGTATTTCAGTGGTCTCTGCTATTAAAAATGAAAACCACCTACATCATTTTGGGTGCATCCCAGAAAAAGTCTTCACAGTCTCTCTCTTTGCCATGGCTGCGGTGAGTCCAGGCTGGCTCTGTGCTGCGGTCCTGAGGCAATGATGTGGGGAAAGCCTCCCACCTCCAGCACTTTGTTTTTTCTAAACAGAACATACAGAATATCCAGAGAAGGAAACAACCTCTAAATGAGATTATTCAGATTAAAAGTACTCTTTTGTGGGAATATACGCTTCTATCCAATGTGAGGTAATGAGTTCAGTATAGAATTTACTGGGGAAAATGGTTTCCCTTAGCACCTTAACATTTGTAGAGTTCTCTAGCTAAAGTCAGCCTTTTTGTTCTGACATTCCTGTATAGCTGCCAACTGAAAATCCTAAAAAGCTGTTGTATTTAGGCCTGATTTAAAGGGATGGAGCAAGACCCTGAGAAAAAGAGAACTGAATATTCATAGTATAAGCTTGTTTTAGTAACACAAAGTGTATACACATCATTCATCTTAAGCCTTTTGTTTTCAGACATAAACAAGCGAAGTCTTTAAATTTCTTCCAATAAACACAATGTATTGAACATTTAATTGTCTTCCACATTTTCTATTCATTAAGCAATTCATGAGATAACTCAAGAGTTTTGCCAATGCTTTTAGTTTGCTTGGAGTAACTGGAGCTGTATGTATACAGTGTTATTTTCTACGTTTTCTTTTTCTTAACTGTTTCTTTCTGATTCCATCTGTAACGAATTAGAGAGAATGTGGTGTTTGTGTTTATAATGTTGTCAGAATTGGGGTTAATGACCTCACTGGCCTCGTGGCCCAGTGTACTGTTTCCTCCAGGAAAGTAGTAGCATCCCGTGAGATGGATAATAAAATCAAGTTGTCTATAAAGTGTCTTTTAACCTTGTAATTGATTTGTGAGCTGGAACAATGTGCTTGTAACTTGGCTAATTTTTGTTTAAGCTGAAAACTCTGTCCTGCTATGTTCTGACTCCTGCTATGTATGTGCCTTGGCTTTGTGATGTGCGTGGCCGTGGGCTCCTGGGGATGACTGTGAGCTGTCACACCACCACCTACAATCACACCTTTTGGTATGTTTAGGTTTGCAGCTTTTTGAGCCGAATCTGTGCTGTGCAGTCCTGCCAGCATCACCTGATGAGAAAACACCCAGCCCTCCAGCTGTCACAGTTTTGTCAGCAAAATCCCAAGTGTGGCTACTATGCTGCTGACAGAAAATTGCTTTTGTTTGCTCCCCTTAGATCTGTAGAGGGGCAGTTTAGCTATAGCTGCAGACAAACTGCTTTGTCAGCAAATTTTGGACCTCTGCTGAAGGTTGGGCTGTGGCTCATCGGGAACCGAGCGATGCTGTGTTTCCATCAATGTACCCTCACGGTTGGGATGTGTGAGCGGGCAAGCCAGTTGTACCAATTTTATACTAATGGTTATTCTGCGCACTTAAAAAATACGCTTATTTTCCCCTCTCTAAAATAAAGGACAAACTCTGGACGTCTTTTTGTGCATTCCCCCTTTTTTGAAATGTTTTGTATTCTTTGTAATGGTATAATGGAGGGTGAAAGCCATCTTTCAAGTGAGAGTGTGCAGGTCTGTTTAACTCAATAGTGTGGGTTTGTGTGATGTTTCACTTCTGTCCTTTCCTGGATCACTCAGGCTGTGTTAAACAACAGATGTCCTAATGCAGAGCAGCTTCATTAGAAGTGTGTCATCATTAAAGGTGTCTGCATAGTCTTTCTTTGTGCTTGACTAGGTGCTTCCTTTGGGCACTACTACACTTCTCACTTTGTATGTTTTTAAGTATTTGTAAGTATTTCTTGTAAGAAATCATCAAAATCTTTCCAAAAGTGCAAACACAGTTCAGGCCTAAATAATTTCCCGTATCTTGCAGCTTAGCACTTTTGTGATTTCTTTCTTTTTTTTCTCGCTATCCGCCACAGTTTCTCTCAGTTCTGGGCACTGTGTAAAATGAGCAGTGTTTAACCTCTTTAGAAAAGATTTCTATGGCTGCTGCCAAAATAAAATTAATCCTGACTAATGTTCAATCCTAATAATTACAGAATTAAAATAAAATAAATTGGATGAGCTATAGATTTTCTGAGTCTGAGAAGGTCACTACAGATATTTCGGGCTTCTTTGCTGAATCTGAATCTTAGTATTATCTCATTCACTTTCTGTTTACATTAAAAAAAAAAAAGCTTATGTTTCGATATTGTCCTTCATTACAGTAGATAGGCAGTAAAAGCTGCTCCAGTGTACATGGTTATTGCTCCTACAGGAGGATGGGGTAGTTTGGGGATATATTTTCTGTTTTCTTCACAGCCATTGCAGAACACTAGGGATCCACGGTGCTTCCCCCCGTTTCTTTTTCTCAGCCATGTGTCTAGGTTCAGTTTCTCAGGAGCACGGAGCAGAGGTGGAGTAGCCGTGCCACCATTTCTTCATCTCACCCCGTTGTTCTCCCTCAGGCAGGTTTCATCCACAGTCACCTACCCAAGACTTCCATTTCATCTGCTTCTTGATCTGATGTGCCATAATGAGGGGAAGTGACCAAAAGCTGCCGTGCTACAGCTCAGAGCTCCCACCAAGATGCATTTGAGTTGTGCACTGGTAAATTCCCCGTCCTTGCTGGAGTGTGGCCATAATGCAGCCCAGGGAGAAGACACCAGACATCCAGATAGGGGGCCATGAGGCCCCTAGGGCACAAGTCATGGCAGCACACAGCCTTGCTGGGGCTAATCTACCTTGTTCCCGGCTGATGAGCCCACAGGGCTCTGCAGTGCGTGTGTTGGCTGTTTCCCAGTGCCTGGCCTAGCGGAGACGTTTCTGTCCTGCGCTGTAGAAGGGGAAAAACCTGATGGTTCATCCAGCATGTTCTGCTTGGGATGACCCCATGTTCATGGGTGTGTGTGCACGTCACCCAGTAACACTCAAAGTGTGTCTCAGTCTGTGAAATCAAAACCAGTGCAAATTTGTCTTTTTTTTTTTTTTTTTTTNTTTTTTTTTTTTTTTCTTTTTCATTTCTGGGCTATTTAGCACTGCAGAATGTTTCTTCCTGTGAGACTTGGAATTTTTGCTTTGAGCAAACACTCGGAGTGGTATTGACAGTCTTTCCAAGACTATTCTTCACTTGAGAGTTATAAAAGTATTAAGCATATCTATTTTTATTAATCAGAGGAGACAGACTGGGCAAGTCCTTACCAAAAATTTGAGCCTGGAAACCTCCTTTACATTTCTGACTATCCGAAGTGCCATTCTGTAACATCACAACAACTAGTGAAGCATTATATTTCCCTGGAAATTTCACAGTCCTGGAGTGGAAGAGACATGTGGGGGCCAGAAACTTTTGATTTTCCATCTTGGTGTAGGCATTCAAGCCTTATATTTGTTTCAAGTTCAGTGTTAGTTTATACATGTCTTCTAAGTTCTCCTTCCTGTTCCCCTCAGCTGTGCCAAGTTAGCAATTTGTGGTTTGGTACGGTGAACCGGATCATGAATTCCTTACATACAAAGGCAGAAGAAAAGAAAATTCGCGCTTTCCATACACAAAGGGTGTATATACAGGGTAGGAGGAAGCAGAAGGCTGAAAGGTTCAGGCAGTACTCCCTGGCACCACCAGAAATGCTCATGGAACAGTTTCTCCTGGTAACAATATTAATACAAATTAAAATTTGGCTTTTACTGAGATGCTACTCTTGCTCTTCTTATCCATTGCAGACCCTCCTACCCAGGCTCCCCAGTGCTTGCATTACAAACTGTGTAGCCTAGCTGGTAGCGTGGGTGAGCGTTTTCCACTTACTAACCATGATTCCAGTCTAAACAAGGTATTTTCCACCTGGGTTCATGATGAAGAGGTTTTTTTCCCTGAGTTATATATGCTGTTGACCAGGAATTCAACTTTTCTTCACATCACTAAACCTCCCTCCCTGCCTGAATTTCCTGCAGGCTTTCATGTGATCACCCTGATAGTCAGCAGCAAGGTTGGGCGTATTTCACAGTATCACAGAATGGTTTGGGTCAGAAGAGACCTTTTAAGGTCAAGTAGTCCAAGCCCTTGCCGTGGGCAGGGACATCTTTCACTAGATCTGCTTGCTCAAAGCCCCATCCAGGGATGGGGCATCCCCAACTTCTCTGGCCATCCTTTTCCAGCGTCTCACCACCCTCATTGTAAAAAATGTCTTAATTATGTCTAATATAACCCTACCCTCTTTCAGTTTAAAACCATTGGCCCTTATCCTGTCACTGCGGGCCCTAGTGAAAAAGCCTCTGTCTTTGCTGTAAGCCCCTGCCTTTGTTATAAGGCCCCTTTAAGTACTGGAAGGCTGCATTAAGGTCTTCCTGGAGCCTTTTATTCTCCAGGCAGCTCCCTCAGCCTTTTTTCACAGGAGAGGTGTTCCATCCCTCTGACCATCTTCATGGCCGCCCTCCAGACCCTCTCTAACAGGTCCGTGTCTTTCTTGCACTGGGGTCCCCAGAGCTGGGCGCAGCACTGCAGGTGGGGTCTCATGAGAGTGGAGCAGAGGGGCAGAGTCACCTCCCTCAACCTGCTGGTCACGCTGCTTCTCCTGCCAGCCTAGGATACGGTTGGCTTTCTGGGCTGAAAGCACGCATTGCTGGCTCATGTCCATGTTCTGGTTTATTCTCCAGAATTCCCTCTCCATTGACCACAGATCTCGTTTAGGTGAGCAATTCATTTCTTAGGCAGTAGGTGTCATTCCTGCAACTTGAGATCTCATAGTTTTCTTCTCTCTTTCTTTAGCTTCACATAGGTGCCAGGATGAATAGACATGTTTTTCTGTGATTTACTGGGAAAAAAAAAAAAAAAAGCTGTGTAGAGCAACTCAGCTTAATATAGTACCATGAATTGCAGCATGCCATGGGTTCAAGCATGGGTAGATGATCCAGCAAGGAGGATGTAGCAATTTGGGTCTGGCTTTGCAGCAAGGCTGTTCAGGCCCAGTTCTTGTTGTTGTGGTGAGCTCCGCAGTGCAGATGTGCTGTGCTTCCTCGGCTGGTCTGCAGCTGCTGAATCTTTTACCCTTTTTGGCTTCATTTCTTCATCTGCTGGAGGATGACAATATTTACATGAGGGTGAATTAAGTCTCAGTCTAGCACAGGATTTAAGGTTATAGTTAAGTTTGGTCCTGTTGAAGTCCTTGCTTTGCTAGAATGGAGTCTCCTGTTCAAAAAACATTTCTGAGGACGAAGAGCGTATTTATACTAAGTGCTAAGCATTACAGTAATGTTCCTTGTGTATTGCTGTTCATTCCTTCCTCCTTTTTCTTCTTTTCCCTTTCCCATTATTTGCTGCTGCTTCTTAGTCAGCATGTGTGTTGCTTCCTTCCTGTGCTCAGTAAGCTGCTCCCTCAGTAACGAGGGGATCTAGAAAATACACTGAAATGGTATTAGCAAGAAGTAGGGCTGTGGTCACTGTAATCTCTTTAATTGCATGCTATATCCTTTTTTTTTTCCATAGCTGTATGCAGATCAGGAGGTTGGCTGCAGTGACATTCCATGGGTGGATGTTTGCATGCAGCAAGAACAGCTAAACACAGCCAGGACTGTTGAATGCTCATGATAAAAGGTTAGATTAAATAAGTAAATTCAAGTGAAAAGGCCATAGTTGGAAACAAGTCTGTTACATGTTGGCTGGATGAGTAGCAGTATGTCTTCAGCACTGAATAGATCAGCACTACTCAATTTGTGTTTTGCGATCCGGCAAGCATCAAAAGAGAGTTCAGAAATGCCAACAAAAAACTTTAAAAATCAAAAACAGAGAAGTTAAAGTCATCCACATATACACATATTTTCATGCAGTTCATATGTATGTGCCCATGCCCATTAGCTCCTTACTGTTCTTATCACCCAGTTAAAATGTTTTTTATACTAAAATCATCATTTTATTAAATGACTCTGTTTTGTCTGTCACTCTCATTCCCACCTGCCAAACAGTACCGGGATTTCAGATAATATGTGATTTTGTTTTTGAAAACAAATTATGATCTAAAATGAGAGAAATACTGGACTACCATATTTTGACAGAATGAGGTAACTTTAATATTCTGACTTTGTTATGAATTAGTGTTGAGTGCTGCAGTACATTTGCACGCTAATCTTTCTATTAAATAACTAAATACATCGTCTAGGTGAATCTAAGTCAATTTTTGATCCCACAGCTGTTGCATTGAGAAGTAAGGGTTTGAATCATTGACATAATGCAGTGCTATTCTCAGGCAATTAATTTCTTTGACTAGTCAGAGAGCACATGGTCTTATATATTAATTTTACCTGTATGCGTAATAAAATGTCCTGTGTCTGTCCCCATTTGTTGTTTTGCTTGTCTGGTAGTAAGAACCATCTGTGAGTAGGTGGAATGAGGAGTTCTGACCCTTCATTTTGCTTCAGCACGTGCAGTGTTTTCCATTAGAGGAGTCCAGTGAAGTGCTGGTTAGTCAGCTGTTACCAAAGTGATCCATAACTCACAACACCATCTCACACCTCCACCGGTAGCCCAGAGCTGTGATAGATCCTCCCTGAGCCTGACCTGCTGACTCTTGGCCTTGTATTTATTAGTTTCAATTGGTGTTGAGCTGCCAGCATATGAATCACGTACAGCTGCCACCAAGATTGCTGTGGCGAGTGGTGATCCCCAGGGCTCATGGCACACCAAGGAACAGCCCAGAGCGGGGCCTTGTTCCACCTGCCAGTCGGCCTGGAGATGGCCATCCCCCTCCATCTTCGGGGATTTCAGCTGCCCACGTCTCATGCTGGAGGCAGGAGGAAAGCTGGATGATGCTACGGCATTAAGGTCCTAATCTTGAAAAGACTTGCACACATTCTTGACCTTATTACTGAGAACAGCATCCTTGATGTTTATGAACCTAATGACCGTTGTGATAAGACCGCTGACCGTAATAAATCTAAGTACATTTTCAAGTATTGACAGGATTGGGATCTAACGGAGCAGTGAAGACTCGCTTCTTCATTTGAGGACAAAGCTCAGTGGGGGAAATACGGTAGCTTTTAGGAAGAGAGCCAAAATTTGCCCTATTCCTGTCCTGTGTATGGAAGTCCTCACTTCTAACATATACAAATAGGAACATATGCATCTCTTGTTTAAACTGTACCCTCCCCAAATGAACAGTTGTTAACTGAAAACCTGGCAAGGAGCTGTTTTGCCGAAAAGCAGTGGGGAGGACTGGAGGTGCAGAGCCATCCTGGGGAGGCAGGAGGGGATGGCCCTTCCCTTTCAGGGCTCACAAGCAAAAACATAAATGAGGAGCAAATGGGAAGCTGGGCAGAGCGTTTCGCATAACTGAGGAGAATGTGTGTGTGTAGTGGGGGGTCCAGTGGGCCTGTCATGTGGACCCCTAGAATGCTCCCTCAGTTTGTGGTCCTCAAGATGTTGCCCGGGGATTAGCTGTGATGGCCTGCTTGTCTCTTCTGTCCTGTCTTGCTAAACAAAAATAGTGCCGGAACTGTGTGACTGCAACCCTTTGCAGGATCTCAAAAAACCTGAGCCAGCATACTATTTTAAAATTTCATGGTATTAAATATGAGAGTGTTACAGAAATAGCAGAGGGGAGAACGGGCCAGGAAGCAAACTAGGGGAGACGGAGATGAGTTTGTAAGAGCAATAAATGCACACAAGGAGATGTCTCAAGCTGCAAAGCTTGTTCAGAGGTGTGCAGGGTGCATGCCTCGCATCGTGCATTTAGCCATCGCCACTGTCCTGAGCATGGCAGGGGCTCTGGTGTCAGTACTGGCATGGGTCTGGTTTAGTCAGTCCTCCCAGCCCAATAGCAAAGCAGTGTTGTTTTCAGCTGGCTCCATCCCCTGAACTGGTTCACTGTGGAGCTGTGTAAACGTCTATCAGCATCATACCAGCGGTGCTGCGGGGAGCGGGAGGGAAGGCTGTGGTGAGGCCAAGGCGTGTTGGGGCAGCCCAAGCAGAAATGATGCTCTGTGTCTGACCTTTCTCTTCATGGTGACTTCATGCTTCAAGGACCTCAAATTTAAATCACTGCATGGTCTGATTAGCCCACTGGTTTGCTGAGTATTTCCATGCTAAATTGCTAAAACAATAGTCCTTCATCTCTACTCAGGAATGCTTTCTATAGCCTTTTATTCTTGACACTGGTCTCCAGTCTTTGATCTCTTTGTCACTTTGGTCAAAGTCTGTCACTGCAGACTTAGTTGCACTCTCATGCCAGCTGTCGTCTGTTATTGCCATCAGGATCTGTTCATCAACATTTTGCTTTGGAGCTTTGGACACCTTTTGTGACCCCTTAAAGATGATAATCCTGAGTGGGCACTACAAAACAAGACAGAGAAAGGTTCTCTGAACAAACATTATAGAGGTATGCTTGGGTATTAGAGGCAACAAGCAGGCCTGACCTTGCTAGAGTCCTTGTCTTCTATTTGAATGTAGTGGGATTGTAATCTCATACCAATTTCTATCTCTGATTCCTAAACACCCATGTCAATATGATAGGCCTGAACTGTAGTTCAGCTTCACAGATGGTACGTGCATCGCAGAAAATATTAGATGACTAGTGCTCTAAATATGACAGAGTGCATTTGTCTACACATCTGCATATACAGGAAAACCTCTTTAGTGCTAAAAAGCATAGTCATGTAAGAGCAATGTGAAGGGGGTTTGTTGGCAGACTCAGTGACTTTTTAAGTGTTGGAGCAGAGTAAGCAAAATTAGAATAAGACCACAAAACTGTGAATAAATATGACAAGTGACTTTAACACATCTGCCTACAGAAGTGCGCTTTTATGATTTTTTGTTATTTTATTAAAAACAACAACTTTCATAATTGCTGTGTATTCCTAATAGTACAAAACATGTCACTCTTCGAAAAATAATCACATCAAACTCCGCAGCTTCCTTGAGGATTGTCTCATTTTCCTTCAGGACATGCACTTCTCATGGCCCATCAACACCTGTTCAGGTATTGCAAATGCAGGAGGATGGAGAGGTGAAGACTTGCAGGGTTTGGTTCTCAGTCTCCAATTTCTGGACTCCAGAGGAACTTTGGCAAAGATGGAGAGAAGGAGGAGAATTTTCATGGAGAGTGAGCATGGAGCGGCCCTGCCAGGCTGTCCTCAGCAGGACCAGCTTCTAGTACCTCTTTCCTGGGGAACAAATTCATTGGCAGCTCAAAACTGTTCATTTTGGAGGGAGTTTTGCACCATTTGTTCTATTCTCTGCTGTCTCTATTCTAAAGCTGTCTGCACAAGGCTGTGAAGGAAAATTAATCCAAATCACCTCAAATGTGAATGTAAAGTAAATTAGGTAAACTAAATTAAACCATTGTATATATTCTC
Source organism: Pampusana beccarii (assembly GCA_013399365.1). NCBI lineage: Eukaryota > Metazoa > Chordata > Aves > Columbiformes > Columbidae > Pampusana > Pampusana beccarii. The sequence continues at coordinate 350,626 of VWYH01008554.1, read as the reverse complement.
TGATTCAGCGTGCAAGTGACCTTAATTTGATTAAGCTTAATTCACATCAAAGTAAATTATACTAAATATGAAATAGGGTTGATTTAATTAATAATGAGTGTGTCTGCAGGGATCTAAAGTGGTTTGATTCATTACAGAAATGTTAATTCAGATTACCTTTCTAGAGTTTTCTCATGTAGATAACCCTACAGGACAGTTTGTTATTTATGGCTAAACTGGTGCAATTTGTGTTTATTCCATCTGGCTCTAGAAGGACCTTCCCACCACTCTTCTTGTGTGGGACTTCATGATCATTTTGTTGTGAGATGTCTTGTTAATTTGTTAATCCAGTCAAAGAAAATTCATCAGTTTTCTGTTGGATTAGCCAGTTTTTGGCCTGGTTTGTGGCTGCATGGTGCTCCAGGATAAAGGCAGAAGTGTGAATGTGTGATCAAGGTGGAGAAGGTGGGGTCTTGTTTCACCTGCTGCCTCCGGTCAACCCTTTCTGCAGGAGACACCCTGCTTCATGCACTACTCATACGCTGGAAATTCATGCTCAGTTGGGTTATGTAGCACATGGACCAGAAGATGCCATGAGTCTTGCTGGAGTTGCTTAAAATCAGATACCACCGAGTTTGATTTGCTCGGCGTTTAGGTACAACTGTCATGTATCACTTGGCTCTGGCTTGTAATGTTTTCTCTGCTTTGTGCCCATGAAGTACTACAGCTCGTACCTTCTGAATAGCCATCACCTAAGTAGCTTGTGCTTTCAATATACACAAGCTCTACTGACCCACTTACTGCTTTTCTTCCTCTTCTGTCCTTGGCTTTGAAGTTACGTGAGTATGTTTTTTGCTGTGTGATTATTATGGGAATGGACACAATATAATGGCAAAGATAGGATAACTGCAATTGCAGAGACCTGTAAGTTTTTCTGTAGGGTGTTTTTTATGGACTTGCTTTGTTTTCCAAGGATTGTGACAAAAAAAAATCTTATAGTGCTGTGCTTCAAGTGTAAAACAAGTAGCAGAATGGAAGCACCTGATGATTTTCAACAATTTGCCAAACTGAAGCTATTGGAGTGACTTCAGGACAAGAACTGATAATAAGTACGAGCTAGATATAGCAAAGTTGATCTAATTCCATAGATTTAAAAAAAAAAAATTATTTCTCTGAAGATGAGTAAACCAGTATTTGAAAAATAGAGCAATGACCCGAAACCTGGCCTGAAGTAGAACATGAACCCTACCTTTGACACAAAAGTGTCTGGACTTCGGGAGGCTGGAAGGAATATAATATTGTGCTTCAAAATTCACTTGAAATCTATCCCCAGAGTACTAGGAAGTGCTGGCTGTCCCTGGTAGATCTTCACACCTTCTAGTCAGCTTGCAAGGGGAATTACTCAAAATAAGGGCTAAAAGAGTGCTGTCAGCCTCTAGAAGTTTCCTGTGATTGTTTGGTTCATTCAGTCTGGAAACCAGGTTTTGAAACCACCGAGCTGTGCCCATCTCATCCTGTTTTAATATCAGCACACCCAGACACATAAACAATGTGCTTCTTCATGAGGCGATGAAAATCAATGAGGCTTTGAAAAGACATGCTCTTTAAAGTCATGGCCTTATTTGGGAAGTTGCAAGAAGCTTGGCTGTCACAAGAGAATATTTTGGCTCCGTGACAGTTTCCTTTATATGGTTCTTCAGCAAAGAATCTTCTGTGTTTGTGCAAGTGATAACTTGCAAGTGTTGTGTGCCCTTTTTTTTTCTCCCCAGGAATATTTGCTGAAGGAGAACCCAGTATGTTGGTCACAAGAGGCCAAACACCCTTTTGGACCTGTGTCTGGTCCAAAGTATGTAAAAAAACCCATGTTTTCAAAGGTAAACTGAACCCCCCCTTGTATTTCAATATTCCTGAGCAGATTCACATATATTTTTATTATAATTACTTTTCTATAGCCATTTTTTTCACTACTCATTTGTTGAGTCCTACCTTTTCTTTATGAAAGCGCAGGATTATTTAGGAATAACCTAGTCCGCCATCACCCCTTTGTTCCTTACACTCCTTAGGAACGTTTCTTTTATGTTCCTAATGCCTTGGGAACTGTGGTGGGATAAAAGAGCCTGCATGATAAATAATAAACTGAAGGAAAGGTGTTAGAGACAGAAACATTTTAGACTTGGAGTTGTAAGGGGAGAACGAGAGAGGAGAGAGAGGATTATCATAGCAGCATATTGAAATGGATTCAGAAGAGGTAGCTGAAAGAGAAAGAGGGATTAGAGAAGGAAGTTGTGATTATAAGCTAAAAAACACTGTGGCTGTTGCTGAATCCCACATGATAAACCAGTGGGATATAAAAATATTGCTGAGACTTAAGCTGCATGGTTTAGTGAAGTGCAGAGGGAAGAGGCCCTCCAGGCCACACTGATGTTGGAGACCTGGGGCACAATGATGAGTATCGCCATATGGACCTGTAATGACACTGATACCAGAAAGGACACCCTTAAGCATCAACAATACTGTTAAATAATAATAGTTTTTGGAGAGGCTGAGAAGTCAAGGGACAGAAGATGAGGTCAACACAGTCTGCTTGTGGGACTAGTACCTATCCTTCAGATTTTACATCCCATGAAGGGTACAAAATATCCTTCTCCCCGGGGTGTGGGATCCTCTCCTACCCCTGTCCTTACTGGGTGTCCTTTGACCTGTTCTTGCCATTCCTGTGCTCATACTGACCGCACATACGTTTCAGCTCTCTTGTGTTCTGCGCAGTGCCTTTCTGTTTCTGAGAAGGTGGGGATGCAGCTGTAAAAGCTGTTCTCTGTCCTCAGCCCTGCGCCACTACAGTGCCGTTGGTAATGTTTGGCTGATGCTAGTGTATCTTCGGAGAAGGGGCTGGTGAGCCTGGAGCAGAGACAGACCATGGGTCTGGTATTGCTCGTATTTCCCAGGCACCAACACTGCTAATGTCTCTTAATATTGGACTCATCTGATAGCAGCCTGAGGTAGCAGAGAAAAGAGTGGTAGTGGATGGTAAAGCGAGATACTTGTAACTTAAGAGAGCTTGATCCACTTGCAGCAAATATGGGGAATGCAACTAGGAAGTGAGGCTGGAAAAAGCAGGCATCTGGTTAGGCGGATCTGCTGGGCTCTGAGATGGAAGTGTGGGTTCAAAATGTGGAAGAATAGTGATGCCTGGAAACTTAGTAAGAATTTTGTGAGCAAGGGGAATAAGTTTTGGACAGTATTTGAGGTTTTGTGATGATCTGTCATTTTATGAGTCTTGGGAATTCATTTGCAGAGCCTTGCTGCTTCTGACTTCCATTTCAAGGTCACTGTGACTGCTCTGTAGTTTCATTTGCTAGAAATTAGCTAAGCCAAGATTTGACTGGGGTGTTGATCTGTGTTGACCTGACCATTTCCTTCAGGAAGTCATTCATACATGGAAAGACAAATGTGTCTCATGCCAGAGAACAGGTCCTGCTCACCTCTCTTTGCCTCCAAAGATAAGGGAAGTAGCATTTGGCTCATGAATAAATATCTAATACTCGGAAATGCAACTCGGTTGTCTAAACTGAATTGGTGCCTGGTTCCATTTCAAATGATCTGGAGTACCCACGTGATGGGTGTGTGGCTGATGGCCATGACCTGTGGGAGACCAGAGCCCACCCGGGTGCCAGACACCAAATACCTGCTTGGACACCTGGATTTAGGCAGCTGGTTTGAACCCCAAGCAATGTCAGGCAGGACAGCAGTGAGACTATGCAATGTTTCAGCAGTGAACACTGTTGAGAGGAAAAAACTTTAGTTTGCTGCAGTGTGCTCTGGGATTTGGTGTACAAATATCAGTCAATAGATCTGGATCCAAGACTGCTCTGATTGCAAACCCCACTCCTGATTTCCTTTTCTGTCCTTTCATTGTGCTGTACGGCTTCTTTTGTGCAGTTTTAGGGGGGACAGAAGCTTATCCCATTGCTTTTTCCAAGGTTGTGACCCAGTTGTGTGACAGACTGGGTGTGCTCTGCATGGCTTGCCTACTAGTCTAGCCTCAGTGATGAAAAGGACCCACTCAGCGCGGGTAGGGAGGCAAGAGGTGTTGTACTAAGCTTGATTCATGGTAGTGCAGGGCAGTTTGTACTACTGCTCCTTACTTGGCTGTAAAAATGCTACTGGCTCCACCATAGGTAGTTAATCATAGCTGTATAGCCTAAGTAGGTGTTTTTTTTAAAGACAGAGCGAGAAAATGGGATCATTCAGTTGAGAAATGATAAGCCGTGCAATTATAGCTGGGCTAGTATCGTGTATGCCTGACCTCCTACTCTGCTCTCCCTCCCGAGCTCTCCTGGTTTCTTCTGGCTGCACGAAACATTGCAGGGTCTTGAACAGCAGTGGTGGATGGCCAGGGCTTGGGGGCTGTTGGGGCGGGCTGCAGTAATGGTTTGATGTGTTGAAGACCTCCCTAGTTCGGATTGTGCAATAAGCAGAAGTCTGAGAGCTGGCAGAGCCAAAATGAGAATTCAGACTTCATCAGTAACTTTGCTGCTCAGTCCCAAAGCAAGCAGCGTGGCTTCCCTCACTCTTCATTCCTCACCTCAGAAATCCAGATCTTGTTAGATAGGTCACAGGAAAATATGGAGAGGTGTGGAAAATCCTGGAAGTAGAAAGCAAAGCAAGGTGCCACAGATGTGGGGTCTGCGTTACTATTTTGCTTCCTTATGAATGTTAGTGCTTGTCCTTTTGTTAGGAAACTCAATCTCATCCCCACTGCCATTGGAAACTGGATAACTGATGATGTGGGATACTGAAAGCTGCCCAGTTTCATGGATTGTGTAAAGACTTTCGCTGTGATGCTGTTTTTGTAATTTCCTTGCATTTGACTCTAAAGTGTAACATGCAGCTTATGTAAAAAAGATATTTTTGTGTTCATTTTCACACCTCCTTTAATTAAAGTGTCAAACCTAATAATGTTTCACTGAAGAAACCAGTCGACTCTCTCCAAGGAGTCCTACAGGAGCAGCAAAGAGCAAGAGTTACAATATTAGTATTTCTCAGGTTCTTAAAAAAAAAAATATCAGTTTTTCAATCTTCAGTCTTTATGTGAAGAACAAAGAAGGAATAGAAACATAATACTCAAAATGCATCTCCCATGTTGTAGAATATACTCACGGCCACTTGTAACTTTCCTCCAGCCTTATAAGAAGAAGGCAGCGTGAATGCTCAAAGTTGTAGTCTAAATGCATAATTGGTTCTCGTTAAGGATTATGTGTAATCTTCCTCCACTTTGTGTACTTTACTTAGAGAGCATGCGTTGTCGATAAGTAAATACCACGTGAGATGAGTCATCACAAAGGGAAGAGGTTGTGGGAATGACCTGATGTTTCATGTGCAGCAGCTGCTGTAGCAGCCAGGCACACTCTGGGAGCAAGCTGAGCTATGCCCAAGGGATGGGAAGGTCCTGCTCACACAATCACACAGTCACAGGGGTTGGCAGGGACAGCTGGAGATCATCTAGTCCAAACCTTGCTCAGGGCCTCGTCCAGTTGAGTTTTGAATATCTTCCAAGATGGTGATGCCACAAGCTCTCTGGGCAACCTGTGCCAGTGTTTGACCACCCTCATGGTAGAAGTTTCTTCTTATGTTTGAACTGGATTTCCTGTATTTCAAAATTTGTGGCCTTTGCCTCTTGTTCTCTCACCTGTAACCTCCGAGTCTGACTGTCTTCTTTACTTCGCCGTCATGTATTTTTACACAGTGATCAATGTGTCTGTAAGGATGTGATGGGGGACACTGTCAAAATCCTTACTGGAGTCAAGACTTGTCAGTATGGAGTGGGCCAGAACCTGGCCAGTGTGACGATGGTGTCACCTTTCCCTGGGTAGAAGCGTAGCTCCAGTGGCATCACTCCACTAGCATCTCCCTCCTGCCTGCAAGGGCATATGGGTTAGTGAGTAAAACTGCTGATGGGTGTTAGGCTGTCCTGAAGCCTTGGAGGAATCAAAACTTTTGTATGTTCTCATGGGAGTGAGCAAAGGATGCTCTGAAATTGCCATGGCTTATGTTTGGTACTGCTGTCAGAAGCTGTTTCTGAACAAAGAATTCCATAGTATATAATGAATAATTATTTCACACATTTATTCTAGCATCTTTTACATCAGTTGCAAGGGAAAGAGAAAATTTTTTTGTCGTTGCTGGAAGCAGGGGCAGTATACATCTTAACGTGATAGTAATGCAGCCAAGTTTTGGCAAATTCTCTGCCATCAGTGCCTTACACTGGATAATCCTTACATGTCCTGGGTGAAATTCTGGGCCGCAATCTGATCAGAGCTTTGACATTATGTCTGTGTGAAATCCTCACAAGCGAATAGCTCCCAAGTCCTTGGCGGTGTGATCTTGTGCTGCAGAGTTTACTCAAGAGATACATGGTACCCATAGGCTTTATCAAATGCAGTGAGGTTACTTTTGGCAGATAGAAGCAGAAATATAAAACTTAGCCTTGATTTTTCTCTTTCTATGTCCTGCCATTTAACTAGAGAGTGCAGAGGTATAAGAAGACTCAGTTGTTATTAGGAGTACTCTTCTAATGGTTATTGGAGAAGATGCCAAGTAGATGCTGATATTTTCCATGCAAAATAACTTTTGGCCTGCCAATATCCTTGATAATGAGTTCCCAATTCAGTAGGTATTAATGTGCTCATCTGTGTGGGGGAAGTTGCTTGGTTCATGTTCACTGCTACTTTTGACATGCTGCCGTATGTTTTAAATGCTTGTAAGATCTAGACCACTGGCTTCCTTGAAAATGGCAAGAAATCATTGCTTCAGTGTTTATGATCGTATGTGAATACCCTTATTTGTATTCATGTCTGAAGTACACAGGCTTGTGTTTGTTGATACATGATGTGTCCAAATATTTTATTTTCAGTGTGTGCTTTGGTGGATGATTGTGGTTTATTCAGGTACTGTTTTCATATCCATTGACATTTCATTTGATAGTGGTCATAATGCAAGCCTAGATTTAGCCTCCCACTTTTCTTTTTTCTCACTTGCAACTTGGAAAAAGTCAGATTTACTAATTATGGCTCTGTTGAAGGAAGTTTCCAGTGGAAGCCTATAGTTCCTTTTATTGTCTCTGGAAGAGTCCTCTGTGTCTTCTGCTCAGTACTTGAACAGATAAAGATACTAATCAGCAAAGATGTAGCAGGTATAAGATGCTGTGGCTGTCAGGTGAATATTGAGGCAGCATAACTCATAACTGCTAAGGCGATTTTTGTATGTGGTGTGATTCAAATTAATCTGTGCTGCATTGAAAGAGCTATGGTTGATAATTGTTTGTCTAGTAATAAATAATAATTACTGCCTTGTACTTTGAATTCATGCAGCCTCGTACCTTTCCTGGGAAGGGATTTGTATGTTTTAAAATAATTTGTCATACAGGCAGAAACTCGGGCAGGAGTGCCCAAGTCTTGGTCATATTGACTAACGTTGGAAACCTATACAAACTGAATCTTAGGTTTTTTTGATGTATGGTGGCATGACCATATTCCTCCTTTTACTAATTTGATGTTTGTCTCAAATATCCGTGTCTGATGCTGATTGTTATATCTTGTCTGTGTGAACTGCTAGGGACCTTTTCCGTTTTTAGCTTTATATGGCAATCAGCACCATACAGTCCTAAACTTGCCTGGGTATATCATGCACTATTGATGTGATCGATACCTTAATCCATATGGAGGTTTTAGTTTTCATCCCAACTGGCTCAGTTCTGTTGGATTGCAAGTTGTGAGTTTGTGCTATCCCCAGGGGCTGATTAGAAAATTGGTAAGAATCCCATTCTCTGTAGTTGACTCCAGTGCACCTTCCCCTATGCACTAGAATAAGGCATATGGGGCTGTATTTGGAAAAAACATCCAATTTCAGCCCTGTGAGATGCTGTATGCTCATCTGCACCTGGTACAGAGTATCTGTTAATGAAATGGTATGTGCTACTCCGAATCTAGGAGGGAGAAAAGTGATTTTTGCTGTGCAAATGTTCGTGTGCTGTCATAATTTCAAGATATATAAATTAGGAGGGAACATAGGTAGGATTTTTTTTTTTATTTTGGTGAAGGTTAACTTCACAAAATCAAATTTTAGTGGTCAGAGTGAAGACCAGAGAGTGAAAAGAGACTATTCTTGTGCATCCAAATTCATGTACTGTTTTAAAGCAGCGTACAATAGAAATTCCACTGCTGAAAAGAGGAAAGAAAAAATGTTCACTTCCACCCCATCCTCCTTTCCTTTAACAGGTGAAGGTTTGAGTCAATACTCCAATATTGAATATTCTGTCGTTGAGTAAGCTTTAGGGCACTGTAATTATTTCCACAATTTTCCCAATACCTGAACAAACTGAGGTAGCCCTTCCTCCTTCTATTTCAATAATCCTTTAAAATCTTATTTTCCTAAGACCAAGAAAGACTTTTGAACTCAGAGAAAATCCTATTGAAGGGAGATTTTTCAGGATATTCTGGGATGCTGTCTGTGATGGCCACATCCTCAGCTGTGCAGAAATGTTAGAGCTGCAGTGGACGTATACTGATTATATATGCACTTGTTGGCTCATTTCCCTTCTCCTTTATGTTTTCTTCCTCATGAATTGAAGTGAATGCTGGATTTTTCAGTGCAGTTGTGTTTTTTTAGCATGGTCTGAATATCATTTCAGCATAACGATAATATGGGCTTAATGACAGAAGTCCGCTGTGTTAGTGGCTTTTTCCTTGCTTCAGCAAGGGAATAAATAGTTACCTCATTAAAATACCTCAGTCTGCTTGTGATCGGATAATGTCATCTAGCATCTGGCCACGGATTTGGTGGAGTCTCAGGTCAATAGGACCAATACTGATAGACTGATCTACTGAATAGCAAAAATGCAAGCTGTTATTCTTGGGGAAGTGAAGTTCTTATGCGGAGTATGAACACAAGGCCCTTGTACACCACTTAAATACTAGCTAAAGCCAGAAATGTCACCATTATCCTCTGCCTTGTTCTGGTTTGTTTTCTTTCCAGACTTTTTTTTCCCATCCTTTGCTTCTTTGTCAAGCTTTCGTCAAGGATAACCACTTCTGTCACAGTCTCACTTGCTTGTTAGAGCCTGGACTTAAAGCTGGAAATTGTTTTCCCAAAGCTGCTGATCTGCAGTGGGAAGGATCCCCCATTGCCACGTCTATCTGGCCTTGGCTCAGAAGGTGGGGATATGGGTCCCTCGGTTCCCACGACATTAATCAACCCGCCCTAACTATGTTTATTGTAATTTTTTTTTTTGGGCAACGTAATTTCATTTTGTGGTAAAGTATGGGACATTTTTCATCAAAGGTCTGGGCTGAGTATACAGCCAGGCAGGGAATAAACAACTCCTTCTTGTAGAAAACTTCCTTGCCGGTTGTGGTTTCTGACGTACCTTCTGTCTGCTCCAAGAGACCTTCAGTTTGGCTCAGGGCATGAGAAGTTACAGTCTTTGCAAGAAAGTCATAAGGAAGTATTATAATTGTGCATTTATTTATGTGTTTGGCTATTGCATGAGTTCATGTGACTTTCTGAAGCCCCTGTGAGTTCTGTTAGGTAATTGCATGCTGAGCCTCATTCATGTCGACAACATGACATGATGGTCTCAGATCTTACCGTCTAATATGGGAATCCTAGTAATTAATTAACCAGAAGTGACACTATCAGTTATCTCACAGGATGGGAGCCCTGCTCTTGCTGTCTGTAATGCTATGAGCTGTTGTGAAACTGCTAGCTAAAAAAAAAAAAAGTTAAATAAAGTTATCCTACTGAAACCTCTCAGCAGCTGACCTCTATGGAATATGAAAGCTTTCTGGAGGGTGTTTGCCTTCCGAGTCCTTCACAGTGAACTCATTGATAAGGGAAGCCTTGACTTGAACAATTGGCTGTTTATTTGCATAGTGGCTCTTAAGAAAGTGCAGAAATTGGAAGACCAGGCAGTGATTTTGTCAACTCTGTTTCAAGGAGAATGAATATTTAGGGGACGCAGCACACTACGTTTGCTGTTAGTGCCGTAGAAGGGTTTTTGCTTTAGCTAGCGTGAAAAATAAACACATTGCAAGTGAAAAACAGCCCTGTTCCACTTGAATTCAACTTGGAGGAAGACTGGAATAAATAAGAATACAGAAGTTCAGACTTTCCTCATTCACCCATGAGGGATCTTGGCTAACTCTGACTTGGAAGGTAAAAACTTGTTTCCTATCAAGTCAGTATCAGAACACACAGAACACAGTAGCCTGTGAGGGGCTACCTCCCCGTGCCCACCTGCTTGGCTATGTATATAGTAAGCACACTTCTAGTGAAGTTCAGCCTAAATACAGAAGATGACTTTTCTTGAGGGTTGTATTGGTGTCTACTCTGCTAGTTTTAATCTCATGTTAGGCTCTAGCCAGAAGCATCTACCTTGCAGTCTCTCTCTTTCTGGATGCTTATAGAGCAATTAATTTCTGTCAGATGGTGTGACTGCATGTGTTTTAGTGTTCATACAGCGTGCCTTTATTGTCACTTAACACTATCGCATTTGTTTAAAAGGAAATAAAATGAAATCCAAGGTCACTACTGCATTAAAAACACTATGCCCCAAATAAATGTGGGTTTTGTTTCTAGTGCTGTTTTTCTGTTTGTTTGTGTTTGTTTTTGCCATGAGTGCCTTTCACTTCAGCCCTTTCTGCCTACATTTTTCAGAGCCGTGGGATCAAATGCTGCAGTTAGCGTGGACTGCCACAGGTCTCTGTGTCCAGGAGATGAGGCTGGCTGTGCTTTGGATGCTTGTCCAGCCCCCGAATCCTGTATCTCAGTGGGTGGCCCCTGCCCTACAGTGGGGTGAACCTCAGGCTCTTCAGCAGCTATAGCTGGGTCTGGATGTTTCAGACTCCAGCCAAAATCTTCCATGTGAGAAACTGTTTCCTTGTACTGGAAACCAGCCCCAGCAGTAAAAGTAAGGGACAAGCCAAGGTGTAGAGCAGCCCCAGAGGTGACTTTGAATTTGCTGCCTCCTCCTGACTTTCCCAGGCAGCGTGTTCTTCCATAGCCCCATAATCTGCCCCTCCCGGGTGAGGGGTTGATTTCGCAGGATTTGAATCTCTGTCATTTCCAGCAATCCCCTTCCTTAAACTGCTCTCTACCCAGCAGCCATGTGTCAGAGCCTGTTCCCCTCTGTGCTGGCATCCTGAGGGGGCTGCACACTGTTGTACTGAGGCCGATCTAGTTTGTGCACAACCTCATGCTAAAACGTCCTCTCGTCCCTCCCGAGCATGTTGCTGAGTTCAGCTGGGGCTGCCGGCAGCCTCAGCGAAGTCTCCCTATGAATCAGACCCATGCAGTCCCTAGGCGAAGGGATAATGGCTGTCATCCAGCCTGTGTCTCTTAGACATCCAAAATTTCCAAGGGGCTTGCTATGGGGACAATGAGCTCTGTCTCCTTGTGATTTGGGGTCTGTTCCCCTGCGCTGTGAGCAGTGTTTTGTCAACCAGGGTGGGCAACGCCACCGGGCTGTGTTATTTCAGAGGAGCAGACGCACTGTCCACAGCTGAGCTATTCCAGGAGCTTGCCCGTGTGCTTCCATGCTCTGCTTTGGTAGGACTGCGCTACACAGAGTAGGTGCAAACTTCACCCCTGCTCCAAAGGTGCCCTGTCGCTCCAGTTCTCCCTGCTGGCACTGGGGCAGGTCCTGCTGGTGCGGGGCGGCTGGCGCGGGGGTCTGCGGCTGGGCCCGGGGAGGTTGGCTCCGGTTTATCACCCCGGGGTGTGCGTGCAAGTGGTGATGCTCTGACCCCGCCGAGCTGTTGCCATGGAGATTGCGTGCGCTGTTGCTAGGCAGCTGAAGCATCTTCGCTTGCACACTGCAATGCCACGAAATTCTCAACTTTGCTCATTCCTATCTCCTGCCTTTGATTTCGCAGATATGACTCCTTTGGCTTTTATCCTGCTTCACTCAGTTGCACTGCTGCGATTTCTTGGTGTTAACCCTATAAACCCTAAAAAGCCCGCGTGGCACTGCAAACAGGATTTATAGCAATGAATTCGGGGCTGAAGGAGTTAAAGCAGTTGGGGATAGACTACAGAGGAAATGATTTCTAGCAGATAAACTACTTAAAATGTTCTGGCATTCATGGAAGGGGAGGTTTGTGGCTGCAGTCTTTTGTTCCATCATTGATGGTTTATATGAATAAAAGCACAGACTAAAATATCACTACAAGGTAAGAAAATCAGCTTGAATGGGCCTAATTAATCTCCTCGGTTGTGATATATACTTAGTTTTTTAATATCCTCTGCTTGCATTTACTGATTTTGATGTAGCGTGTGAATGATAATTTAGCTGTGGAGCCTGTCGTGTACAGTATTTGACTTATTTGGCTTGAATAATAAGGATATCAGCCTGTATTCTTGGAGTATACTGCATTAATCAGACTTGCAGGAATGATCACATGGTACTCTATCGCCTTTCCCTGTTAGCTGCTGCTTGTCAGCAGCTGGCTGAGCTGTAGGCTGCAGGCCAGTATCTGCATACCCTTTCTCTTCAGAATATTTCAAATATACTGTCTCGTCATTATGCATTTTGCTGCAGTTTGACAAACTAAATGGTCCTCCTCCACGTTAAGAAGATAATTTTAAATTTCAGAGCATTGGTGTAGTTACTAGGCCATGTATGCATTTGAAGAATTCAGGTAGGATCTCTGTTTTATACATCAGTGTGTTTGGTTTTTGTTCTCACAAGGTTTTTGCTGTGTAATGTCAGTCAGCTCTACAGTTAGTTATTCAATGTGCAAATATTTATTGTGTTTTAAAATCTCTACCCTATGCATGGGGAGAAGTGCTTGAAGGGTAAGATGCAGGTAACAGTAGCTGACCGCATGATGAGGTGCAAAGCTGGGTAATTGATTATATCTTGCACAAATTTCATCGCCGTGCAGCCAGAAGCAGCGAGTACAGTGCAGTTATAAATATAAACCAGAAACTGTTCTGTGTAAAGGGTCTTTGCTATTTTTGGTTCTGGAGAATCTGACAGATGCTCCTTTGAGATAGAATACTGATTCTGGTAGAGAGGAGAAAATTGATGCTTGGATTGTGTTTAGGATTATATTTTATGCTGCTGCAGAGTATACGTGGTTTTTTCATAATCTTGTAGCTGCAGAATTCTGCATGAATTACATTTACAATAAAAATATGGTTAAGTTGTTGGGGTTGGCTTGTTGTTTGCAAACGTTCGAGCAACTGTGATTGTTAGAGTATAAAATTAGCACTTTTTATTTGATATCGGTTCTGCTCAGCGTTGCCTCTGCCCCCTCTCCTCCTCCATCCCCACCCCCAACATAACTCCATCCTTCTGCAAGTATTGAGGTCTCTTAAAACCATAGCAGATTTTTGAAGACATAAAATAGATTTTCTGCCCTCAGTAAAAGAGGTGATTATTTTTTCTGCAATAAAACAGTATTGGACTTGGAAAAATTCTGGTCAGTAGTTGTGGGGTGGGGGGGTATCTCACTTGTTAAAAAAATTTATTTTGCTTCATGTGTTCAGTTCTTATAACTCATGTTATAAAATTGTCCAGATAAAATGGTGACAATGTTGTAAGAGCATTAGGGATCACCTCATGATATGTTTGTCTGTATATCATTATTATAATGTGTCTTAAAAATACCCTTTTATTTTTTATTTCAATAAAGAGATTGTTTGACCAAGTATGTAACTAGAGGAGAGGATGGATTTTCTTTGTATACACAACGAGCATTCTCTACCAGATATTTTCAAATTACGCTTTCTAACCTCTGATGAAATCTTGCTAACATAATTTCTGCTCTTTGTTAAAGCATTTAATATATTGCTGATTTCCCTTATTTCGTGATTTGGTGATCAGTTCTATGTAGAAGTGAGGGGTGTCAAAAGCAGTAAAAGCAGCTACAGGACACCCTACCACCCCCCAAAATATCCTGATTTCCAGCATAAGGGCTGAGGAGATACAGGCTGACTGTGTATACTTCTCCTATTGTGAAATGCAGTATGATGCTGACTGAGAGAAGAGATTTTACTGGAAGACCAGATAATGCCGTGTAACTGCAGTTGTCATAGGGCTGTCAGGAGATGCTGGAAATCTTGACATCGCTGATTGTTGGCAGTAAATTAAGCTGCAAATGGGCCCCAAACTTACTGTGCCACTTACAATGCCCACAGAGTTATTTATATTAAAATATTTCACCCAGTTGGTTTGGTTCTATTCTTAACAGAGCGAAACTCTCAATAAATCTACACGAGAAGAAAAAAAGATGTTTTAAAAATTCTGTTTTAAAAGCCTTAGCTGTCTTTCAGTGGCTTTCCTAGACATCATGGGCCAGGAAGACACCTACTTTTATGGCAAGTATGGTCAAATACTGATTACACACCCATTAGGCTTATTAAATTACTTGTCATCCTCTCTTAGACTTCATTTGAAAATAGTATTAACATTTCATGTGCAGACTGCTAGACATTTTCTTTTAAATCTTCTGCACTGGTAGGGCTGTGGTTTCTGTATAGCAGTGTTTAAATGGCATTTATTTTATTAGGCATTTCCATTGTATTTTGTTAAGGTTGTATCTGCATGTTGATGTTTTTTTATAGTATGATTATTCTCGTGCCTTTGGCTATATTACATTTTGATGGGATCAAAACATATCTTGTAAGTTAAAGGAAGAAAGGGGTCTAGTTGAGCAGTGAGGTGGAAGTTTCTCTCCCATGGGCTCCTGGAAGCAACGCTGATGAAGCAGAAGATGGCATTCTTCTCTGGACTGAGTCCTTGGCAGCCCCATACTCTTTACAGGTGCCATTTTCCATGTGCATAAAACATAAGCTTCCATTTGAGTTGGACTTCATGATCCTTGTGGATCCCTTCCAACTCAGGACATTCTGTGATTCTATGATTATCTCTCATCTTGGCTTTGACCTGAGGCGGATGCTCGTGTGCATGTTGCAGAAGCACAGGCGTTTCCATCTTTCAGTGCACCTGCAGGGCTTGAGTGCCCAAGTATCTAGAGAAGTGGTGACCCCATTGGTGCCTGCTTGTGCGAACCCTTGCATGTATTTTCTGTGTGTCCTATTCTACATTTTTCTTTCTGCCTCCGCAGTGGGTCTTAAAGACCTGCAGGTCTTCCTGGATGGGTGGTGGGGGCTGTGGCACCCTGACGTGATGCCAAGAGGAGTCCCTGTGGTCTGGCTGCCCAAGTTCCCCTCAGTGGTTTCAGTTTGATGCAGCTTCTTCACTTCCCTGGTGAAACGGTGCCAGGGTATTTTTTGTGAAGTGTTAAGCAGCCACTGGACCTCTCTGCAGGAGTGTCTCATTTACGGGCCATGAGTAACCCTGGTGTGCTGTTTGTGAAACACGTATTTAGGAAGCTCATTGGGATGAAACATTAGCCCTATGGTTACTTGCTAGATGAACAGAGACTTAAGCCTCAGAAAAAAATAGGGGGTAAATCCATCGAATAATCTCATAGTTCCCATGCTGGCCAAGGTTGTTTTATCTTCCTATTATATAGGCTACTGGTTTCTGTGAGGTAATTGGTCCATTTTCTTAGTGATTTTCTGTATCATCTCCGTAAAAATCCAAAGCTCACATATATTTTGTTTATAATTGGAGGTAAGATTGTTCATCAGCAACGTTTTTATGATCTCCTGCTGACCGCACTGTTGTAAGATGACTGCACGTGAAGCTCACAGGAGGATGTTACACTTGGCCGCAAGCAGTACTCCTCATGTGGTGTCTTCAGTCCAGATTTAGCTCTCTAGCAGCAGATCGCAAATGCATTTTTTTTTCCTTTTGTTGCCATGCCTTTATCTTCCTGGGATATTACTTGGTATTCTTCGCAGTGAGCTAGTGTCTGTCTATTTCTGATACGCCGCCCACCACAGCATCGCAGTATTTTTAACTGCATCTTCTATTCCCCCATCCACTGAGCAAAACTGAGAATGTTACAAGGGGGAAGATGAGTCTCTCAAAGAGCTGGCTATGAACAGAGGAAACAAAACTCACTGGTGAATGGAAAGCAAAGTTCAAAATGAACGTAAAGCATTTGGGTACGGTGGTGCATGCGGAAGCTCCCACCAGCAGCAGCCAGGAGCTGGCTCCGGGCGGCAGGTGATCCCCCCTGTCTTTGAGCAGTCATGGAGTTTATCTTCCATGCAAGCATTTAGTGATTTTGTCTAGCTGCAGAACTGGAACTAAACCCAGGAATTTTGCTGCCCAACCCTCTCCTTTTGCTACTGTCAAACAAAAAACTGAATACCCCAAATTAGTGAAGAATTTCAGTTTTAATGTGATTCTGAAAAAATGAATTCTGGCGGCAGGTGCCCATCAAATGCCCGCTCTGACTTTGGCTGCAGCATTCACTGTATTACAGCCAACAGTTCAGATACCTCCAGGGTAGGTGGCACGTTTATTAAAGAACAGTGTACAGGGTGAGCACAATCATTTTGTAAAGGTGGACACGACATTAAAACTTGAAGGCAGTTGCCTTTTCCTTCCCTCTCCCCCAAAGAAATAGCAAGATGATTTATGGAAGGGACAAAAGGCTGGTGCTTTGAAGGGATGCAGGCCTGTCTTCTGTGACTTTGCTTCTGAAAACTCCTACGAAAGAGGTCTTTTAAATAATCCCAGTTTTCAGAAGTGCAACTGCAGTTCTGAATAGTCAAGCAGCTTCAGGGAGCTGAAGGTGAGGCATTTGAAGGGATTTGCTTGTGTCACAAATTGCTCTGTAAAAACATCAGAAAGATATCTGCTGTTATTTTCTACAAGAAATATTATCATTTTGATGAGCAAGAAGCATCAGGAGAGTTGCAAAAGACTATTTCAGTTTCTTCAGGAGTGTAGCTTTTGTAGAAAGGGGTAATGGGGTTACAGCACTATGGATACATGGAACAAATAGTTGTTCCATGTTGGTGACTCTGACCTCACAGGTTAAATGGAGCAGCTAGTGAAGAAACACACCAAATAGCGCAGTTAGTCTTTTCTGACAAGAGGGGAAGACAAATCAGGGAGTAATTGTTGCTGAAGTCAGAAGGTGTTAAAAACTAAAGGGAGCAAACAAGTATAAAATGAAAACACAAGGATTGTATTCTGGCAGACCATAATTGGTTGCAGTATCTCAACCCCTTCTAACCTGCATTACTGAACACACCAATTGCGTTGCTGTGTTCAAAATATCCTGTAGGTGCTTAATAAATAACCATAAACGTGTGAACTGAGAAGCCAGCTCAGCTTCAGTAGACAAGGGATGCTACAGGTCTGTGGAGACTGCTTGCTCTTCCTTGGAGCATGTCCACCAGCAAGCCAGCTTGCTGTGTTCCTCTCTTTTGTCCTTATGCAGATATGGGGAAGTTGGATGCAAAACCTGATAAAAATACATTGTTGATTACACACCACAATTGGCAAGTCTAGTCATTCACATTGCAAATGTGAATATTCGATACAATACATCTCATCAGATACAATGCATGTGCCCAGGGTGGGCAAGTTAGGGTTTCTATAAGGTCCATAATACCTTTTGTGTCATTCTTCACTTAAGAGTTCACCCTTCAGTTCATGACAGAGAGGTTAAATTTTATGGGTTTGGTCTGAAACAAACTTGCACTAAATTAGAAAAGGAGAAAAGGGAACTAGTTTGTTTTTTTTTTTTTTCTTTTGCTGAAGGTAGTTGCCTGAATTGTGCCCTTTGATATTTGAAATTGATTTTAGAGACTTGATTTTTGGACAGTTGGTATTTATCCACACAATGCATACACCCTGAGGAAATGTTGCTTCCTTAAACAGCAGATTGGATCAAATGTTTTTGCTGACATATTTTTTCCCTGTGACAACTGACACTGCAGTTGCCACATATTTCAGTGGTTTAGCACAGACACATGTGAAGAGAAGGAGAGGAATACTTCTAAGGCAGTAATATGAGAATACCATTGCTGGGAATGAAGATAAGCACATACTATTCTCGTAGTGGCTATGCTGTAATATTTCTGCTGAAGAGGAAAATAGCTAGAGACTCATTGTTAGAGCTGGTGGGCTTAGGTTTGGCCAGATTTTAGAAGCAAATATTCTAGTTCCTGGGAGTATAATCTTATCCCAGATATAAATATGTAAAGAGATTTATCCCAGGATATTTATTGGACTAGAGGAGCTCCAGTGTGTGTGTGAGGTGGTAAATTCCAGTCACATTAAAATCAATGTAAAATGTGTGTGGATGTGTATTTAGTGCCTGAAAACGTGGGGCTGTCTGTGGAAGTGTGCAGTGCTCCCATCTTTTTCCTGGTCCAGTTGTACACCCTACAGAGCAACCACCTCACTGGTGCCCAAGACTTGGGAAGGGTACCTGGGATCTACTGCAGTGTAATTAATTCTCAAAACCAAGAGATTTCCCCTCTATTCCCTTTGCCTTCTAGGCATGGTAACCTGCTTTTGCATTCTTCTCTTGTCTTTCTCATCTCCTATACGTTTATTCCCGCCCCGCCCCCCACCATTTCTTAGCATCCTTGTAGTAATAGTCACAAACAAGAAGTGGCTGCTGTTGTTTAATGAGGATCCAGATACACTTTTCAGAACTGAAGCTAGTTGTCAAGACACATGGAAACTGATGTCAGTCTTTAAAATGAAAACATACACAAGTACAGATGGCTTCTTTAAAGATCAGAATTTATGAGAATTTTAAAATCCACCTATGGGGTCCATTAGAGCAAGTCATTCCCAGTCCTGCCTGCCTCATTTAAGCCTTAGTGTAAATTCTATAAAGATTTGAAGCACTTTAGTTCAACTTCCATGGAAAACAACAGCTGCCCAATGCTTCTTACCTGCAGTGCCAGCTTCTTAGGGGTGGATGCTTCATTTTGCTCCTGGAGACTTCCAGAGATGCTGATTATCCTGGTCTCTGCCCTTAACTTCAGCCACATGATGGTGTGGATGTCTGACTTCCCTCTTGACTTTTCTTCTGCAGCAAGGCCAAACAGATAAAATTTGTGGTCTTGCTATTTCTGCAATTCATAACGTAGATACAGGATAGGGGGCTTCTTCCTATGGTATGTTTTAGTTATTAAAGGTCATCATTGCCTTTGGAGGGAAAAAGCTTTTTTTCTACTTATTCTAGCATGAGTTAGGCTGAACTTCTGACATTGTTCTGCTCGGAACTGGTTTGATTCCTGCAGGAACCAGGAGCACAGGGCTGAATGGGGTGACCCATGACTCTTTGGTTTTGCACAGGAGGAAGGGTAGGGCCTCACAACATCATCTGCTAGGAGAGGCTGGCTGCACATAGCATCAGCTCTGCCCCCATCCGGATAAGCTTTGTGTTCAACAGCTAGAAGTAGAGAAGGTATGGTGCTCCTGGGGAAAAAAGCACTGTCAAGAAAGGTGATGCTTCATTATTAGAAACACTTAATCCAAGGACCTCAGTGTGCTTTTAAGCAATGAGCATTTCACTTTTATATTGAGTTTTCATGTGAGAACAGGCAGAAACTAAGGAAATTTTCCCCTATCATTCCTACACAAGAGCCTGTGCCCAGAGCTGTATCTCAAACCCTCCTTTAGCTGTAAGACTTCTGCAAGCCTGGTGCATTGTGTCCTCTGAGACTTTGTGAGTGAGGTGTGTCCATTCACTTTTCTCAGCTTGGGATCATACAACCTTGTGGTTTTAGATCAGCTGCCTGTAAAACGAGATTGAAAAGCCCATGATTTAAATAAGTGGCTGATACAAAGCATTGTGAAGGTTTGTTAGGGAAAAAAAACCAAACAAACCTGACAGGACAGCTGAAAAATCAAGGTTCAAGACAAATGTTGAAGTTTCTGTGCTGCTGTATTGGCTCACGAGATTACACAGAATTAAAAGAACATGTTTAGAGTTTCTTCCCTTTAAGGTGATAGCTATAGTTGCAGATTACTAGCTGACCAGCATCTGGCGAGCTTCTTCATGCCACCCAGGGGCCACATGGGTTTAGTTTCATGCTTTGGCCTGCTGGGTCTATCTCCTTTGGAAACCATTGCTGCTTCCTGCTAGAGACTAAGTGGCTCAAGTAAGGTTATGAGAAGACAGATTTGTCCACTGGGTGTTTGCAGTATTACCTTTCAAAAGCAGTTAGAGAAAGGTGACACTTGGTCTCTCTTCATTGTAGCTACTGTAGAGCAGGGAAAGGTGAGGAGAGCGAAAAGTTTATGAAATAGCCCATATTTTTCCATCTAGGTGCCATGAAAATGAACCTGAGCTCTGAAGAAGAACGGAAGTGGCACAGGTGAGGGAAATGTAGAGGAAAACTTTCCCAGGCAAAAGATGCGTGTAGCAGCTGGTGTTGATATTGCAAAGTGCTGTGAAATTTGAGGGATAACGGTCTAGCAAAGATGATCGCTGGGCTGGGCTCGAGGATGATGGCTTTGTTTCATAGACGTTGAGTTGAGGGTTTGAACCTAAAACTGAATGAGAATAAAACGTTTCCAGCTCTTCTTTGGTGAAAACACACACTTTGATACTCTCCATTGTAGTATGATTGGTTTGGTGTAGATTGATCAGGCAGCGTGATGTCCCCATGTTGGTTCAGGATATGAAAACTTAAATTAAAATTCTACTTCGCCTGATTCTGGATGTTATGGGATGAAAAACTGTTCCTAAAATCACGTAGAGATAGTTTTATATTTGGGTTGTCCACATCCTAGTCAAGTGTTTTAGCCATTTAGCTACAGAGCATGATAGATTGTTCTGTTTTGATGGAAACCAATGTATTTCCATAAAACATGCTATCATAGTGCTGCTGTACTGGTCACAGTCTAGGGATATAAGTGAGGCAGTGTTTGAAGGGGGAGGGAATATCTTTTATTAATCTAACTTCTATAATTGTCAAAAACAGGCAAGCTTATCATTACGCAAGCCCTTTACAGATCTGAAACAGAAGTTTCAAACAAAGAAGTTTCAACCAAAGAAGTTAAGAAAATATCAAAGCCACCCAGAAGAAGGATAATTCCCAGAAATAAAACTTCTGCTTTTCTTTTCATTGAAGTATCAATTGTTAGCAATGTTGTAAAACCTTGTAAACCCAAATTTAATTTCCCATTAAATTTGTCTGTGGGAGAGAAGGAAAGAGGGGAAAAAAACAAGCTTGAAGGAAATAGAAGGATAAAAAGACTGATAGAAATTTGGGGAAAGAGATTATTGAGACTTTTGTTTCAAACTGAAGGGGAATATTGTATCAAAAAGCTTATTCTTTCTTCTGAATGGAAGAATTGGTCTAATAAAACAACTATTCCTGCAAACCTTGCCTCCACAGATTGTCTTTGCTTGATGAGACAGCACTTTTTGATGCCATTTCATGTAGTTAACACTGTTCTTCCCAGCTAGCGTAGCTTTGCTGCTGTTTGGCACGGGGCTGTTTCTTATAAATGTTGGGTTAAAACGGAAATAACAGATAAGACCCTTTTTGACATCCATGACAAATTATTTGAGATCAAAGTCACATTCTTCTTTTAATTGGGGAATGGAAATCTAAGAACCGTATTTCAAAAATCAAGAAAAATTCATTTTACATGGATCAGATTTTCACAAGAGCATGTATCTGCTCTGATTATTCCAGGGAGGAGGACCAGCTGGATGCTATTTACATAGAAAATTGGCCTTTGTCTTTAAAGGCTCACATAGATGTGGAGTATTTGAATTATTTGAAAATTTATGTTTGTTTTCCAGTGCTAAACAGTGTGGAAAACGTGATTCTAAACTTGCCTCTGTGTGTGTATTGCAGAATAGAGGGAGCAGGCATAATGACCCTAACATTGTAGAACCTGCTATTTTCTTAAATCCGTAATTTTCCAGTGCATCATAATGCAGGAAAATAAAGACTGATAGATGGAAACTTCTTTCACAGAAGACACTAAACCGGCAAGCTACAACATCATCTGTGTGATTTTTACATCATCTGTAAGATGTATCTGTAAATGTTTGCGTTTGAGGGAGTAGTATAGGTAGGCAACGGTGGTCAAAGCCTTTTCAGAAGCACGTACAAGAGGGACAAAGACAAGAACAAAGTAACTTGTAACCCAGAAGGGCTGTTAGAGCAAATGAAATGCATTTTACTTCAGGCCTTGTCACCAGAAAAAGAGGTTCTTGCCTAGAGCCTGTGCCTTAGGTCACACGCAGTTACACTACTGCTTGGGCATAAATAAATGCGTGTCCCACTTAAACCAGATAATTGCACAATCACTATATGTCCTTTGAAAATAGAGAATTCAGCCCAAGCTTCACCACACTTTAAAGCAAGTAAGGCAGTCCATTGAGTCGAATGTAGGCATGCTATATGGTGCAACTGGACTCATCCCATTATGGTATTGGGACATTTCTATTGATTTCTGTTGGAAGAGAAACAGCAAATGATTTAGGAATCCTGAGTACTTAGTTATACAAAGGGTGGGGAAAAACCCACCACCATCTTTGGAAAAGGATCACCCTTAAAGCTTGAGGATGACACTTCAAAGACTGTACTGGGTTGTTAGTCAAGATTATTTGTGCTAATAATAGGTAATACGTTCATATCAATAAATCCCCTATGGTCATTTTTAGATACTCCACATAACTAACGGTATTTCCCAAACTCAGGCAGCACAGGCTCATTAAATGCAGGTAGACATTTATTTAAACTATTTCTAAAGTGCAGTGTGAAAAGGAGGAGAAAGAAAATGTCCTCTTACAGAAGGTGGTGAAAGTGAAGTACCCGCAGAATACAGCATGTGTAAGGTAGCTAGATAATTTTACATGAAAAAGATGTCTGATTTGTTGTGGAAAATCCTGACATTGCTGACAAAGATGTAACAATATCCGAGTTCTGAAGGTTGAATTAAGAGAAAATCAATCCTGAAATGCAATGTGATTTCCCAGCCCTGGCACTTAGGAAGCGGAGGGGTTGTTCTGAGGGGGATGCTGTGCACTTGCCATTGCCCAGCCCCCGCTGCAGTTGTGCTCCTTTCGGGAGCCATTTCCCCCCCCCTAGAAGATCACAGCAATGCCTGTGAGCACACAAGTGTTGGGTGTGGGTGTGAGCTCAATCCCTGCTGCTTCCCACGTCCCTTCTGAGCTCCGGCCACGCTTTTGTGACTCTAGGTCTACGTCAGGGTAACCTCGATTGCCAAATACTGGGGATTTCAGCTGGCTGCCCTTGCGTGCATAGGCGAGGGGAGAGCAAGGGGTCAGATAAGGACCAGTTTTCCCTGTAGATGCCTGATTTGGCTTCCGAGGTCTGGAATGTGTTTTGCTTTGCTTTTTTGGTTTGTTCCATCTGAAGTCTCTGAGTGGGTCTCGCTGGGCTGGCGATGTTGAGGATGGCAGCCCCAGCTCGGGGGCGCAGGCAGGAGCTGCCACGCACAGGGGCTGCCACGTTCAGGGTACCAGCAAAGTCAGAGAGCCTAATACATTTTTACTGTTTGCGGTTTCCCCCCCCATCAGTTTCCCGAGTGTGTGTTGTGATCCATGTACAGCACTCAGCTGGTCACACTTGGCCAAATTCAATTTTGTGGTGCATTCTTGGGAACTCTGAGGTTTTAAAATCCTTATCAGCAAATTGCATGTATGTAAATTACACGTATGTAAATTAAAACAACTAATTAATGAATGCAGTCAGGTCTTTTAATTGTTTCCCAGTTCTTTAAAAGGATGATACAGAGACTTTTTGTCTTGTATTTTAAGAATGCATTTTGAAACATACGTCCTGTTTTATGCTTTACCGAGTCCATCTGGTAGAGGAGCTGTTGGAAAAGTCCAATGCAAGGGAAGCAAAACCCCTCTGTTGTGTTGCTACAGTGGAAAAATACACCTTGTACAGCGGCTTTGCAGTCGTGTTTTAAGATGATGATGAAGAGAAAGTGTATTTCCAGGGCTTTCTGTGTCGAACAGATTACTTAAACCCAGATTCCTTCAGATGTCTGAGTTCAGTCATGGAAGCATTAAAGTAAAAAAGTCAGAAACTTGACTAAGACTGCTCACTGAAACCATTATTAAACTTTGAAGGAGGCAAGGAAGCAAGGATTAGATGTAGCTGGGTGTGGAAAATAACTGTGGAAACAGGTGTTGCATGTCACTTTGAGTTTTATTTCGATGTTCAAGCAAGCTGAGGCAAGCCAGGGACAGAGCTGGTGGACAAGTGAGGACATGCAGGTGCACTGGCTTTGCTGGAATCGCAGCCGTTCACACTGTTGTTTGCTGCAGCCCCCAGAAATGTGTGTCACTGGAAGCTGTTCATCCAGGAACATGGTCCAGAGGAGTCATCTGGGTTTTTTTTTTTTAGTCAGTATTTAGTGTGCAGGCTCTAGTCTTCAATCCAAAATCTCTGTCCCCGCGAGAGGGGATCTAATCTGACAGTGATGGTTGTGCCAGAGAACTGAGGATTTGCCTCTAATGCTGAGATTTAGTGCAGATGCTAGCAGAAATGGTACATGTGCGCTGGTGGACACGGGGCGCTGGGCTCCAGACCGCAGTGCGGTACCTGCCAGGAGCCCTGCCCGCTCCTCGCTGAGGACAGCCCTGCGCCAGCAATGGAAGTGGTCAGGGGGCAGGGAGGTCCCCATTTCAACAACAAGGGGCAGAAGGGCAGGGATGTGATCGCAGCTTTGTGGGGACAGGGGGAATTCCCCCTCTTTGCTCTGTGCCAGGTGCTGGGGCATGTGCAGGATCAGTCCCATGGCTTTTCCCAGTGAGAGGTGCGATGTGACGGTAATTAAAATGAGCAGAGATGTTTTCATCCATAGATGTCAAAGAAAAAGGAGGTTTCTTACCCATGTTTTGAGAAGTGGAGGTACAGAGTGTCCTAAATCCTGAGAGTGGCACTGATGAGCAAGATCCTGGCTCCTGGGGCCCTGCTGTCCTGGCTCTCTCTGGTCCAAGGCTGCCTTCCCTCTGAAGCGTGACTGTATGCATACATATATATATATCTCTATATATCTATCTATATATATATATATCTATCTCCACATGTACCTGTCTATATATTTTTGTGTGTGCTTCTACATTGTGCTGCAAATGGAAGCTGTTTTCAGATTGAAGAGTTTGTATTATGTGAGCACTTTCCTTGAGTTTTCCTTGCTGGGGTTGTGAGAATAGAGGATGGAGACAATTACGCTTTGTTTTGATTTCTAGTCCAAGTTACTGTGTACAGGGATCCAAAGGGTGGCTTCTAGACAGGAATTATTCGTGTTTGTCCATTAGACTTGGCAAAATGCAGCAGATTTGTTTACATAACCAAAATTCAAATCTATTTGTCTGCTACACTTAAAGGCAGAATGTGTGGGCTTTTATATATATTTATAGATAGATAGATATTTAGCTGTATTCAGGCAGAAAACAAAAAAAATATTTTTTTTTTGCAGTAGTACATGATTTTAACAGGCAATAAAAAAAAAGGAACATGGCAGTAAACTTGCAAACTGTCAGATCAGAAGATACAAATCCGTGAGAAATAGACATGTGAATACCACTGAGAAGGACTATCAAAAAAAAAAAAGGCACATGCAAATTAATTTCAGCTGGTTTAAAGGTAAATATTGGATAAATGTTGTCTTTGTGATGGTAATTGGGATACTGTTCATACGTCAGTTAATAGTATCTTTGTTTTGACGAGAGGCACTGGGATCCCAGAACACTTTAAAGATGTTCATCATTTAAGACTCAGCATTCTTGCAGAATTGTTATAATTATCCCTACTTTGCAATTAGTAGGAAAAATGAAGTTAAATGACATCCCAAATGTCAGATTCCAGATTAGGTGTAGCACAGGGAATAGGGATCATGACTCAGATTTTTACAATCCATAGCCTTCATTCAAATGTTTGAAATTGAAAGAAATACCTTGCCTTGTTGGGAACTCAGATTCCAGATCAGCCTTCAGGAGGCTGGTTGCCATCCATTTTTCACTTTTTTCTGCAGTGGAAATTAGCCCCACTTTCAGTCATGAGAGGATACGCAGTGCCGCGGATGCAGTTGTGCAGACGTCTGAGATGGGCTTCATTTCCTCTCACTCTGAATGTCTGCATCCGACCTGGTCCCTGTAGGCTCCCTGTGCAATCAATGGAGAGAAAAAGCTGCTGCTAACGTGATTCATCTGACCTGTTTTAGCTGCCTACTTCAGGAGTAGATGAAGCATGCTCTAAGAAGGAGTATTGTTGCTCCTGATTTTAATGGAGTACAAATGAGGAACTGACATGTAGAGGTTGTCTGGGCTGCACAAAGTGAAGCAGAACGCAGGACACTGTAACCGTCTCTAATATGTCATCTGGCCTAACTTCTGGCTTACAGCAGTTTACCTTTTTTATAGTGGGTTTTTGCATGTGGCACTTTTCTCATCATCTTGACTCCAGATTCTGGTCCCTGTGTTTTGACGTCCAATAGATTTAACTACAGTTTTAGGGAACAAATGTGGGAATGACCCAGGCACTGTCTCATTGGCTTGGGTGAGATCACAGCTTTGAATTCGGTTTATTGCTTGAATGCATCTTTTTATTTCAGGAAATGGAGTAAATAAAATGTGAAATGTGGTGTTAGTCAAGACAGAACTTGGCTTCTGCCTGGGGTACAAGCAGAAAAATACAGCACGGCTTCAGTGTTAGTTGGGATGTCTCGTGCAGCTCTGATTTGCACCTCTTCAAACAAGATCACCTACTGCCCTCTCTCAGTTCTGTTCTTTGTTTCTCTGATGCTTACCACATCCCTCAGGATGTTCTTGTTCTTTAAGTTTACTTTTAATTCTCCTTTAAATATATTTCTAATGCAGTGCCTGTGATACTTGCACAGCCATCTGAAGACCAGCTTTACGGGGGTACTCTAAACACTACCACATCAATATTCTCGAGTTAATTTATCCTAAATATTATTGTATTGATATTGTATGCCCCTATGTATTCATATAGACTATTTATAAAAGCCCTCTCTGTATGCTAAGTTGTATTGTGTGCCTTGTAGTTTGCCAGCATTTTTGTGCTTTGGCTCTTTTTTGGACGTGTAATAGCACCTAAACCCACAGAAATGTCTGCACTGTGGTGTCAGGAGGCTTTCCAAAGGAAAGTTTTATTTAAAAGTCGAAAGAGCTACCTGTCCCTGGCTAGTAAAATGTATCCAAATGAAGAAGACTCTGAGAATAGCTTCCTTCATGGTCTACCTGCCTGTCCATTGGGATTCTGCAGAAGTTGTAGAGAGAATTGCCAGGGATTTAGTAAGGTTCTTGGTATAGTAAACAGCTGAAACTTAAAAGTTGATGTGTCAAAGTGTATGCTGAACTTCTCCTGGGCTGTGGTGTTACTGTATTTATTCTTTGAATCAATTAACTAATGAAGCTTGGATAGCTGGCATTTACCTGGAACCACTTGTTTTTCCTAAGTGTTTTGTTTAAAATGTCATCCTAGACCAGCCTAGTTTCAGTGGTGCAGTAGTTCCCAAACATTGAAAAGGAAATTCCCTTAAAGGAAATAATCCCTTTTCTCCTGTTGACATTATCTTGTCAAAGTCTCATATCGTTGGTTCTTTGTGTAGAGTAACTGGGGATCTTGTCCATGTGGTACTACTTTATTCCTGTCCTGGGTCTGGCTTTTAGTTAAGTAACCAGTGAAATAACAGGGAATAATGAAAGCAAACAGCTTAAGTATGGAGCTTGAGCATGGTTCATGTTTTCTCAAAAATGGGGCAGATGGGCACACGACATCCAGTTTATATTTTAAATCCCTTCTCACAAGGATAACTGATAATTTTGTTTTAAAATTGAGCTCTGGGAGAAGAAATACCATATCCCTTCTTACTCCTGAAGAAACTTTTGCATCTCATTTCTCTGAGAGATGCTGCCATGCTTTGAAAAGTGCACATGAATATCCTAAGCCAATAGTAACAACAACTGAGCCTATGTTGAACTGGAGGCTACAATTACGTATGTGTCCCAGGAGCTGATCTCTTCTCCCATATTCTTGCTGGTTGCAGAGTGAATGAACATGACTGTTTGCTGGGGCATTCTCCCAGCTGTCTTATCAAATATTAAGCAGATGAATATGTAAATAATTTTAATGTTACTATGCTAATGTCTTCATCACCGCTATAAGACACTAGTTGTTGTCACTTTAGTAAGAGCGGTGGTTGTTGTTGTTTTTGTTTAATTTGGAAATTAATTGATAGTTCTTGCCAACTAAGGCATGACAGAGAATGAACTTCACAGTGAAATTTAGCTATAATAAAACACATAATCTGTTTGATTTAGTTTTAAAGAAGGCAGTTTTTTAAAGCAGCTGGTTAAGTACACAGATGTTCCAGTTGAGGGGAATCCAATAGTAAAATGGCATAATGTGGCAACAAATTCTCATTTTAAAAGGAGTGGCTGACAAAAGAAATATTTAGTTAAGCACCCTACCCTTAATTATAGTGGCAGATACTTTTCTTCTAGAAGCATGTGTTCAAAAGGTGCTGAACAGCGGACCCTTCTTTCCAGCAGAAAATGCACTTCCTTAAGAAAGAGCAGATGCGTTCACTGGCTTGCTGGACTCAATTCCTCAATGCGAGATTGCTGCCTGAGTCTTCAAGTGAAATGACAGTGGCTATTCAAAGAGGTTTTATTCATCTACAGACATAGGAAGGGTTGTGAAGTCCTGTAAGAAAGCCAAAGGTAACGTGCTTGTGTCAAGGTCCTGCTCCTCTAAAGGGACCGCCAGAGCTGAATTCTTAAGCTGGGATGGAGACCAGCTGCCTCAGTGAGATTTTTTGTGAAGACTGGGCTTTTGATTATAATATTTTACTCATCTTCATGAATTCCTGCCCAGTGAAGCATGGAAGCATTGGGCTTTCTCTCCTTGCTGTGCAAGAGTAGGTCAACTTATGCAATTTCCTTGCACTTCATTTCTTTGAACTTGCACAGCTGCCCTCTCAGGACTGTGAAGTCCCCAGCCCTAGGGTCTGCCAGTTTTGGAACCTTCTAAATGTCAAGTTTAATCTCAGTTTTCATTTGTAAAAATACAAAGCTCCTTGACTTTTTGCTTGCAGAGAAAATTGAGCTATTCCCAGTAAGTGAAATGTTTGTGCCGTTATGTTTCTGGGTAGAAGGTGGGAGAGGGAATGAGATGTAACTATTTCATATTCCTATAAAAATAACAAGAAGCGTGGTGTCCAGTTAAATGAGTTAAACAGTAACGTTCCTTCTTCTTATCACAATACTCCTGCTTTACACAGGCCTGTTCTCTGCAGCCTCCAGCATCAGGAGCTCTTTATAGCCTGACAGTTCAAAGACCGGGGCAGTTTTGCGTTGCCTTGTTCCCAGCATGAGAGCTCCTCACAGAACACACCCAAGAGCCTGTGGGAAAAGGGAGGGTTAGGGGACCAGAGTAGTCG
Organism: Pampusana beccarii; assembly: GCA_013399365.1. Lineage (NCBI taxonomy): Eukaryota > Metazoa > Chordata > Aves > Columbiformes > Columbidae > Pampusana > Pampusana beccarii. The sequence goes on along the minus strand of VWYH01008554.1, from coordinate 321,288 downwards.
AACATCTGGGAGTAGAGTACAAAGAGCAATTGTGGGTATTTTCCCATTCCCTCTTCTGGCTGCCCAGTTTGAAGCCATTACTGGAATAAAGACCAAGGAGTTTAGCCAGAAATAGAAGGTAGGTAGGTAAGAGGCATGAAAAGTTTAGTCTAGGACTTCTAAATCCTTTTGAAAGTAGGAAAGCACTCTGTCTTTTTCCATGTTCTCCCCTCTCTCAGCCTCCAAGGCTTCCTCCCTTGGTGTGGATCATTTCTTATCTCTCCCGGAGCCCTGCCAACTGTCAGTTTGTTGCTTTTAGCCCCAGGGCTGTCATTTCTGCCTACCTTCCCTGCCCATCAGCTATCTATTATTCACTTCAAAAGTGCTACTAAGACCTTCTGCAGCTGTCAGTGGGGATGTGGTTGCCTGTGTAGTAGAGTAGACTGTTACCTGATGCTCCCTGGCAGTGTGGGGTTGTGGGGAGGCTATGAAACTCATCTGGACAGATAGCAGTCAACTAAGCACTATTTGTCCTTCTGCCATCCTTGTCTGTGAAACAATTTGTCTTTCCTACACTGATGTGCGTCGCCCAGTGTTGTTTTGATTAACTGGTCAAATTTTGTAGAATGTATCATCACAGAGAATGCCCCTGCATCTCAGATTATCGTAATCTTGCAACCTGCTTGCACGGGTTCAAAAGTGCTGATAAGAAGAGCCTTGTTCTCGCAGTGTTGTGTCTTGGCCCAGCCTTTGGAGAGCATGAGGCATGTGTGGCATGTAGGAACTCTTCTCTGAGTTTGAAGAACTAAGGTAGCAAATATTGATCTCAGCAACTTCAGCATTTTAGTGCAAAACATAGTGTTGGATTTATTCTGATTCCCATCCCTGTTATGGAGGTCTAGAGTCAGGATCGGTTTCAGAAAGGAGATGGTGCGATGCAGTGAGAGAATTGGGAGCAGGGCCTGGGGAGACCTGGGTTTGTTTCCTAGGTTTGTGCTAGCCGTGGGGTGACTTTGGGCAAAACACATTCCCTGTCTGCAAAATGGGCATAGTGAGACTCCTGGAGTGTCAACCTGCTCAGGTTGGGACTTTTCTTTAGAAAACAGCTTCTACTTAGGTGTTTGTCTTTTAGATTGCCCCTCTTGGACAAAGTAGCTTGTATATTTACACATCGAATTGCTTTATAATGTGACTTCCCAGCAAAGCCTGCCCATGGAAGGAGGTGAGGATATATGGGTTTTAACACATCATTCAGATTTAACTACCTTTCCAGGAAAATATTTGAAAGTACTTTCTCCAGATAAGAGGTTTTCTATTGCTAGATGTCTTGAAAATGAATGTGCTACCTCAGGGCAAATGCAGTATATTCTCATTGTTCATAACACGGTTACTTTAAATCTTCTGCCTTTATTGAGAAAATTATTATCCTTATTGAGGATTCCTCCATTAGTCTATCAGGGAGGCTGTTAGAGAAGTAGATGAGTCATGTGAAGCCTTGTGTCTCTTGGTGCATGTTTGCAAACCTAATTTTAGTCAGTCTACCCTATGCTGCTCTGCCAAAATTAGATAACATTGTTACAGCTATGTGAGTGTTTGAATCAAAAAGATTCTCCAGATAAATATAATTGGGAAAACCAGTTTCCTTTAGCTGTATTCAGTCATGGATCACAAATACATCAATCTTTTTTTTTTTTTTAAAGGTACCTAAATTAGGGTTTCTAAGACTGTTCTCAGACCTCTTGGCTTTAGCAGATTTTGTAGCAAGTCCTTAACTGTACACATCTAAATGTGTGTCTAACATTTCCTGTGTTTCTTCCTGCTTGAACGTAATTGTTACTACTATTATACCATTGTGTTCTGTCTGCAAATGTCCTCATGAGGCACAGCAGCAGTTTAGATAAAGATTTCTTGACTTGCCAACAAATTGTCATGTTCACTGTTAATTTTTGAGATTTCACACTGCCTCCATTATATTTGTATTTAGTGCCTCTTACGCTAATTAATTTAACTCCTTTGTCCTTGGGAAGTCCTCATTTTGTAAATCCTGCTAGTCTCGCTTTCCAGCTGATTGGTTGGCCTTCATGAACTCAGTGCTAGATGAGAAGAGTTGGATTCAAATCAGGTCATCAATCCCAGTTAAACAGAGAACTTGATTTCACACTTCCAAGCAAGTGCTTGGAAGTTTTGCCATAGCTTAGGGCAGTGCTTTGTAAAACTGAATTTAGCTAATGTACAAAGTTACTCTTCTGTTGGACAGTTTTGTTAAGTTTGAGTCCTGCTCATTAACCCGATCTGAAGATTATGCAGCCCCAAGGACTGGTTGGTGAAACTCACTGTGATGAGGCTAAGTGTTAGAGGTTGGCTAAGCACACTTGCCTATCCAGATCCTTGGTGGTATCTTGTATTTACTTTCAGAGATGTGCATCTGCCGCAGTCCAACACTGTGAGCAAAGAAACACCCTAGAGATTTTGTTGCTGTGGTAGGTGAAAGAGCGAATGGGAGACAGACATAGGTGTCTGTAGGGTCACAAACTGGAGTGAATATGGATTGGGACAGGAGCAGGACCTGCTGTGAAACATGAACTAAACACATCCAAAAAGGGAGAAAGAAACTGATAGCCCTTGCAAATTGACTGTTAAATGCTACATCTGATGCCATTGCAAGAGGCTTTTTGCAGTATTAGTTACTTCTGATTAGATTTGTGAGGTGTAGTAGATGACAACAGTCTATTTAAACATCTATTCATATTCTTGCTCTAACTTGTTTGAGTGGATTATATTTGGTGTTGTGAGGACAGACTCACACAGCCTCTGTTCTTTCTTCTTGGAACTCACCCTGATTTGCCATGGCACTGTGCTCGCAGGATCTATTTGGCTTTTTATCTAAAAAGGAACAGACTTGGAGTCTCTGGACCCATGTTTCCCTCCAAATTCTCATGTTGGAGGGATGAACTAAGCTCACAAAGCCTTTGCAAGATGAGACTTCTTGCTCCTTCCCTTTCCTCCCAAAACACATCATCTGCCCACCAGCACAGGTTATCCCAGAGCAAGGTGTGGAAGGGTAGCTACCTCCCAACAGCAGTGAGTGAATGCAGTGGTTAAAGAGAAGAAACAAGACTGGCCTGTCTCCCTGGTGTGCAGCCTGCATGGGGAATGTGTGACTCATGCTTTGGACGCCCATTTCACGCTTCCCTGCAGCTGTGCCGCATCTCACGTGCCTACAGAGCTGTGTTGCAGGGCTCCTTGCAGCTTGGGATCCCACAGTTGCAGCTGGTCTGTGACCAACCATCCGGCATGGCTGGAGTGTGGGGTCATGGAGCAGGAGAAATGCTGGGGTGTGGTCTAGAAGGAGACTCCTGCACTGGAAAATCTTCCAAAAATGCCAGAGAGCATCATCGTATCTCACGGTCAAGAGTGAATGTGGGATCTCATCCTCTGGGATAAGCAAGGAGCTGGGAAGGGATGCTGAAATCTCTCCCTCTTGGCCTTTTTGATCCTTCAGACCTGCGCTCTCTTATGCCGTGGGTTTTTCCCCTTTCCTTCTGCTGCCAGCACCCTGCGATGTGGCGCAGGAGGGCAGCGCCCTTGCTTTCGTTGCACCTGTTGTCTGGGTAAACAGATTCACTGCTGTTGACATAGATCCACAAGCGCTATGGTCTGTTAGAATTTTCATTTAGATAAACAAGGCATATTTTTAGTTGTACGCAATGTTTGGCCGTGGTAGCAGAGCTCTAGCAGGTGTCTTTAAGGCCTCTAGAAACAGCAGTCCCCAAGTGGAATATGTCATGGGCCGGCTGCTTAGCTAATGGAAGTTGGCCAGCCTCCCCTGGATTTGACCCAGGACAATTACATTAACACAAAAGGAAAAAAAAACCCGCTTGTTTTATTTCTAACAAGCCGCATGTCCCCTTCTTTCTGTTGCTCAGCGATGTCCTGCACCCTCTTGCTGCATCTTCCCCCATCTCCCTTCCCCTGATCTTATCTTTCTTCCCTCCACACTGCGGGGAGCAAACCTACAGCATACCAGTTGCTTGGCTGGAGTAACTCAAAAACAATTTTGCTTTCCTGCCACGAGATAATCCCAGGAAGCAAATGCTGCCTTTGGTTTTGCAAAAGGCTGGTGGAAAACTTGGAAGAGATGGGGGGACTTCTGTGACACACGTGTACAGCAGCTCGGTGTTGGGGCCAGAACTTTGCACAGCAGAAGCGTCGGGATGGCACTGCAGGAGTCATCCTGGGAAGCTGGACTGCACGTGACAGTGTGAGGAGTTTGATGAGCAGGAGACCCTGGAGCAGATCTTTGGCAGGTCTGGTTCCTGGGCTGCACTTGCCTTCTGGTGGCAAGAGTCAATCTCCATATACAGGTCCTAGTGAAGGACCTGTTAGAGCTCTTCCAGGCACTAGTTGTGGCTCAGGTGTCTTGTGTATGCATCAGGTGTATGGCTGCAAGAAAAGTGTCTCATGAGCCAGCAGAGAAGGCTTAGATGGGAGGGTATCGCCACTCTGGTGTCAGCTGAGTTAAGAAATAAAAAGCAAAATGCTTTATTCTCAGGATTTTTTAAATTGGATTAAAAAAAATGAGCAGACAGTTAAAGAAGACAGTTAAATGTGAATCAAATAGAGAAGGTAATGGAATTAACTGGGTATTAAAATTAATCTTGAATAGTGCATTTGTAATTATTTGTATTTATCCTGGTGTTTCTGTTAATGGGACTTTATTAATGGCATACTCAGCAGGCTTGTTTAAAATGAAGACTCGAAGCAAATAGCACTGTCTTTTATCGTAAAAGAACTTTGAAATGTGAAACATAGCAGGAAAAACAGGTGTTAAAAGAAATGTAGGCTGAGAAAGCCGTTATTAGGTTATTTTCTGCCTCCAGTGGGTCTGATTACCTGACCATTATTCTGAACAGTGTTTGAAAGAGGTGGGAGATGCAAGAGGTGCGGTTTGTCCTTGAAGTCTGGGTACGGATGTTGAAATATTTCCATAGCTACATGTCAGTTCTTGGCTGAGCAGTTTCAGAGGTTGGGAGACGGTTCTTCACTTAGTACTTACTTAGAAGTAGCATCAGGTGGCAAATCATGAATGAAATCAGAAATCGGTACCTTTGTAAATGTGAATTGTGGAAATAAAATTAATATATAGGTCTCATTCTGAAACAAGAAAGAAAGCTTTTATCGAACATGTGCTATTATTAAAAGTAAGTAATATGGAAATTCACCTGGGGAGGAAAACCAATACAAGAATTAAGACTAGGAGAAAGATTTAGGGGGTGGGTTTTGCCTTTGATAAGCCACAAATATATAAAAGGTAATATATAAACTATATTTTATGTTATTTAGTGTGAGAGCCTTCGTCAGTGCGTCACAGCTCATTGCTTGGCTGGATAAAGGTTTTTGTTTGCTTGTTTTATATATTTTAAAAATAATTGTTAAAATCTACCTTCATTTAAGAATATTTCAGTCACTGCTACGTGCTGGGTACTGAAGTGACAAAAAATATCTGCTCACAGAAAAGGAGGAAGTCTGAAAGTAGTTTGCGTTTGTGTGTTAAACCACGGTTGCCTCTTCCTGCAGAAGTACGGACCGGTCGTTCCTGTTAGTTCACTTGTATCGGTTCAATAATGTGAATTCAAAATTTGGAAAACAAATAGAATAAGCATAAAGGTTTTGTTTTGTTTGGTTTGTTGTTTTTTTTTTCTTTTCCTGGTGTTCTAATTATGAATAAAAAAATAATCAAGGAGATCTGCTAGCTCTAAAACTGTGGAGGAGACCAAACTTAGAGTCTGTCAGTTCAGTGTGACAGCAGATGATACTTAATCTCTATTTTGTAATATTTTTGAAGTTAATTTTTAGATAGCACGGAGGGAGTTACACAAGCTTATTTTTGTATGCTGTGAATTAAAATTCAGATTTCCATCACTACACAGTGTGGCAAATCAAAACCAGAAAAAAAGCCCTATGAAATGCAAAATGTAGATCATTCACTTTTGCCTAAATTGATGTAAAAATTAAAATTCTGAACAGAGGTATATTTAATCTGTGTAATTGCTTATTGCATTTAGATGCTGAATAATGTATTTTCCTAATCACCTAAGAAAGCATCGAGTTTCTTCTAACCAGTAAGAAATTCCTTTGGGAAAACAACTTTAAAAAGCCCAAATGGAAACCAAAATGGAGATAGCACAGGAAACCCTCTTTTAATTAATCTTGCTGATTTAAAGCATAATTAATGTCGGTGTTACAAATCAACCTGTGCACTCATTGCTTTGGGGAGAACAACCCACCAGGCGCTTATGGAGATGAAGGTTTGCTGGGACGGAGCCGGGCAGGGGGAGGCAGGTGGTGCTGAGGCTGCAGCACCCCCCTCACTGCACCTCTGCAGGAATTTCTCACTTCCAGGGAAGAGAGATGGCCAAGACAAAGATCTGTGGCACAGACCCAAGGCAGCTTCCGCAGTGATTGTAAAATCACGCTCTTAAGTCCCACTATGAAACCAGCCTTTGCTTTTATTACCAAGGTCTTGAGGTATCCCAGGTTGGAAAGCAACACTTAGTTTTTAGTTTAGTTTGAAATAAAAGTTTTGTTATAGCCAAAAATGGTAGGTTTGATTTGGTTCATCCAAAATCGTTCAATTTTCCGCTTTTCTGTAGGGGAAATAAATTACCATTAAGTGCTGTTTTCTCCTTATGGTTGTTTACTGTAGTGGGGTGGTTTGTTCTGCGGTCAAGTGTCATTAATCCCCAAGAAATGCATCAGAGTTGCTGAATAAGCTTTTATTTGTCAGATTTGACTAGAGTTTAGTCCTTAGCATTGCTAAAAAGGCTTTTCTTTTTATGGAGGTTCCTTGTTAGGAAATCCAGTGTGCAGATGGTGAAAATTTAGAGGTTATACTTGTCTCCTGTTTGTACTGTTACTTATCTTCTTTTCTCCTTCTGCCACATACAGTCGTCTCAGGCTTGGGGTGAGGTTTCCTATAAGCATAGCGGTTTGTTTGAAAAGGGTGAGCGGAGGAGGAACAACACTGCAATCTGCATCTGAGCTTTGGCCTGGTGGTCTGGAGCTCCTGGGTCTGATTCTGGCTTTGCCACTCACCTGCATGGTGGCTTTGGGTGAGTTTTCTGGCGTCACCAACTGGAAATAACTGCATGTAGGATTTGGTCTTGGGTGGTATAGCCTGATGTCTCTGTGTAGTGGAAATTTGGGCTTTCTGTGCAGGAAGACTTGCTTCAGAGCTGACAGCGAAACTTAAGAGACTCATTAAAACAAAAAAAAAGTCCTCAGTAAAACAAACATTCAAAGAACTACCACAAGCCACATAAGTTTCCTCCCATACTTCTTTACCTTCTCTTTCCAAGCAAAGACTGTAGTACATGAGCCAAGAGGCAGATAATTAAAAGCACTCCCATCCTGAAAGATGTCAACGGAGAGGAGTCCTGTTTGATGGATGGTGGTGCATTTGGGAGAGGGGGAAGGATTCGCTTCTCTGTTCCCTTCCCTGTTTCTGGAACGTGCTATGGGAGTGTCATAGTGATGGTCCCAATTTTATTTAAACAAAATTGAAAACTTGAGGGTGTGTGTGGCAGAAGTAATTTGTTCCTACTCAATGCAGCTCCAAAGGAAAAGCTCCAGAAGGTTATTGGGCACTTGAAGAGGCTTCGTATCTAGAAAGAGCTTGGTGGCAGCAGAGTCCCTGCTCCATTGGGAACATGGGGCATTCTGACAGTATTCGAGGCAACAATAAGCCCATACCCAAAGCAGCAGAGGAGCCCATACAGAGAGGACAGAATACATGAAAATACTAAGATTTCACAGGAGGAATTGGGTTTTTTTTTTTGGTAGGGTTGTGTAAAGCTTTACTTTTTCCTTTGTAAAAATTAGTCATAATCTCTACAACAGCAGCTTTTATCTGTTTAGGGCACACCTCACGATGATGTGGTTTTCTTTCTGGGTTTTTTATTTCTTGCTTTCATGTTTTAAACAAACATAGCTTGATGGAAATGGTCAATGCCCCTGGGTTTGGAGGAGAGGGAAAGCCTTTCTGTTGACAGTAAGGTGAATGGGGTGCAGGTTCAGACACTGGATTTGGTGTGGAAGTGTGATGTGGCTGCAAAATGAATGTTAGAAATGGGCACAAGGATCTGTGAGAAGAAGAGGTGGGTATAGAAAAGACATAGATGGGGATATCTTGCAGAATCCTCAGAAATGCCTCTGATGCAGACAGGAGATCTCTGTTGGCCATCCAATTTAAATAATGTTTATTCACTCTTTCTTGGAGACCACTACAAGGGAATAAAAAGTTGCACATCTGCTTCATCCTGTCCTGAAATTCGCCCTTCAATTTGCAAAAATAAAACAAGAACTGATGACTTCCCAATATGTATTGAATGTTTTATTATAATATAATATTTGCTGTGCCCAGAACAACCTTGTGAAAAAACTCCAGAAAATATAAACGATGTACTGTGAATAGGCAAATGATTCCTAAGCAAAATGTGTGTGCTGAATAGCCTTTGTACATTAGCAAATTGCCAAATCTGCAGTGAAATGTGGTAGATGAATAATGTATTGGTTTTTGCACTGCACCTGGCTCTGGACATGGAAAGCAAGATCTTCCAGCTTTGTGGAGGGTGACACTGGAGGGGGTTCAACCACAGCATCTCAGTGAAATTGGAGGGCAGATTTCCGTGACAAAGCAGTGTTCATAACAAGCCAGTTTGGCCTTCTCTGGTCCCTTCATATTCCTTTTTAAAAGCAAAGCAGACTTTCAGGACCATTTGTTGAAAGGAGAACGTGCCACTACTGCTAGCCTTGGTGGGAAAGACAAAATATCCTCTTATGATGGGAAGCGCACTGCAGCACTATCTACCAGCACCAAGGTGAAAGAACAGANTTTTTTTTTTGGTAGGGTTGTGTAAAGCTTTACTTTTTCCTTTGTAAAAATTAGTCATAATCTCTACAACAGCAGCTTTTATCTGTTTAGGGCACACCTCACGATGATGTGGTTTTCTTTCTGGGTTTTTTATTTCTTGCTTTCATGTTTTAAACAAACATAGCTTGATGGAAATGGTCAATGCCCCTGGGTTTGGAGGAGAGGGAAAGCCTTTCTGTTGACAGTAAGGTGAATGGAGTGCAGGTTCAGACACTGGATTTGGTGTGGAAGTGTGATGTGGCTGCAAAATGAATGTTAGAAATGGGCACAAGGATCTGTGAGAAGAAGAGGTGGGTATAGAAAAGACATAGATGGGGATATCTTGCAGAATCCTCAGAAATGCCTCTGATGCAGACAGGAGATCTCTGTTGGCCATCCAATTTAAATAATGTTTATTCACTCTTTCTTGGAGACCACTACAAGGGAATAAAAAGTTGCACATCTGCTTCATCCTGTCCTGAAATTCGCCCTTCAATTTGCAAAAATAAAACAAGAACTGATGACTTCCCAATATGCATTGAATGTTTTATTATAATATAATATTTGCTGTGCCCAGAACAACCTTGTGAAAAAACTCCAGAAAATATAAACGATGTACTGTGAATAGGCAAATGATTCCTAAGCAAAATGTGTGTGCTGAATAGCCTTTGTACATTAGCAAATTGCCGAATCTGCAGTGAAATGTGGTAGATAAATAATGTATTGGTTTTTGCACTGCACCTGGCTCTGGACATGGAAAGCAAGATCTTCCAGCTTTGTGGAGGGTGACACTGGAGGGGGTTCAACCACAGCATCTCAGTGAAATTGGAGGGCAGATTTCCGTGACAAAGCAGTGTTCATAACAAGCCAGTTTGGCCTTCTCTGGTCCCTTCATATTCCTTTTTAAAAGCAAAGCAGACTTTCAGGACCATTTGTTGAAAGGAGAACGTGCCACTACTGCTAGCCTTGGTGGGAAAGACAAAATATCCTCTTATGATGGGAAGCGCACTGCAGCACTATCTACCAGCACCAAGGTGAAAGAACAGAAACATAGCAGTGTGTCTTATTATGGGCTTCTAATTACCTTTTTTTTTTTTCCTCTGTCTGTTTCTAATTTAAAAATTGCAGTAAATCATTATAGGGTGAATAGGTCTTAAAAAGTAACTCGTTTTAATAGGGATGTCTACGTAAATCATGCTGTATCATAAGTGCCACTTTCTGTCTCTGTATGTCAGCAGAGCTGTTTCAGAACATATTTTCAGCTGTATCAGCCACAGTGGATATTTTTAAAAATGCTTTCCTATTATGCCATTCTGCTAGTGACTCAAAGAAGGAAAATGATAAGGCCAGTTTTCAAACTGATGCATAGTCTGTCTGCTTCAATGAAATCAATATGTTAGTCTCCACCTACTCTAGCCTGGGGTTATCTTTGTGAACTGTGTATCAGAAGAACATTTTATCATTACAAGCATTTGAAAATTATTCTTTAAAATTAATATTTTGTTTTCTCTTAAACATGCATTTAGTAAAATATTCTCAACATTTCTCTCCTCTAAAAAGTTAATGGCTATTAATTGTGGGAGAAATGCATTTGAATTTTTTTTTCTCCAGTGACACGGTTTCATCTGTACCATGGCCCACATAATTTCTGATCTTAACTACAGTGACATTCCTGAGGTTACACCCAAGATAAATTTATCTTGATGTACGCTGGGTTATTTATCCATGGAAATACAGGGGAGGGGAGGAAACTCTGCCTGCTGCTGTGGCTGTGCACATGCCAGAAAATCTGCTGGCAGCAAATGCGGCACGTGGCGAAAAGTTAGTTGCCCTGATTCTGTCTTTTCCAGAAAGCCAGAGATGCAGGCGGCCCCGAATCCCCTGAGCGGGCAGTGCCGCCCGCAAGGCACGTGGGTGCGCGCCGCTCGCTCGTGCCGCGGGGTGCAGCGCTCCCCGCAGAGCACCAGCCAGCCCTCTTCATAACGTCAGCATCTCACAGGACCGATCCTGCTTTTTCCTGAACAGTATTTCAGCGGAAACGCAGCTCTTCACAAGAGACCTTTGATGCTACGCTAAAGGTCGTCTCCGCTATCGCTCTTCGCCCTTTCTGCGGCCCAGCGTTGTGAAAAGCAGCTGCGCTGATGCTGCGGCCAGGCAGGCAGAGAACCACATTATGTAGTTATAGCGACAGAAACGTATGTGTGCCCCTCTAGTGCCGAGGTGTTAACTTCAGAGCTGCTCAAGTGCCATATCTTCATCCAGTGAATGGACAAAAATCGCCAACTTGTTTCTCTGCTTCCCTCAGCAATTGCTCAGTGTGGATTTTTTTATTTCTTTCTCCAGCAATGGTCTGTAACCTTGAATTGTGCTAACAGCACACATCAGATTGATGGTCGTGCCACATGGGTTGGGTAGCAGGGGTGGCTTAGTGCAGCCAGCATCCTTCTCGTGGAGATTGCAGCCATCAATTTCCATCTGCTGTGAGCATCTACGTGATTCCTGGGTATAGGAATGTCAGTTGGTTCCCAAGGCTGAGCAGGTTTCCATTTGGCAACCATCCCTCCACCCCCAGCATCCATGCTATAAAGATATCACCAGCAGGTCATTTGCTTTGGCCCAATAATATATGAGCCTGTAATTACTTATTTTCCTCTACTGCATTAGATTAGTACCTAAGCTGGTACCTTTTGAGGCTTTACAGATGCCTTATAACTTTCAGTCCAATAGTATAGTCACCTCCTTTGATGGCTGATTGGAAGTTTTATTATTCAGTATTGGGTTTTCAGAAGAAAAATGAAAGCTTCCAACCTTAATTAAACACAGTGTGAGCCAAACCTAGAATTTCAGGAGGACAGTGGGAGAAGCAGATCCATTTGCAGGGCAGTAGGCTCATAGCCTCAGCAGCTGTGAAGCAACAGCCCTTCTTAGCATGGCAGGCTCAGCACATGCCAAACTCATTGTCCAACTTTGGAGTCCTCTTGAAAACTTCACCCGCATGTTGTGCTCACCCTGGATCCCGTCTGGCAGCCCTGGTCCCTTTTCCTCAACCCTATTTGCTGGTGGCTCTGCTCAGGCAGACACCAAACCCCAGCAGCAGGTTGTGAGTATCTAATTCTGCTGGAACACTGGCTACCTGGTAGCATCCTTTACACAGCCCTTTCCATCACCAGAGGCACAGTCCCCAACTAACACTGGAAGTTGAGAGAGCTCACAGATTTCCCAGTGGAAATCCTAAGACCTGTGCTGGTGTTAGGGGGAAGCTGTGGTCTGGACCAGCTGCTCCGGACAAAAAATTGAATCTAAAACTCTAAAAATTGTTTCTTCCTCTGAATTCCCCACCTTCTTCTCACTCAGCTGCAGATGCAGGGTGTCCCTTTATATGTGGTCCCCACTTCATCACTGATCTGATCTGAAAGCATACACAGCAGAGTTGCTGTCCTGAGGCACTAATCTGAATTTTAACACGGATTTCTATCAGGGAAGACCTATTTCCAGGTTAAAGAGGAAGGGTGGGGAACCTGGCAAGGAAAGGAACACTCTGGATGAAGCAGCTGGGGACTCTGGAGTTGAGGCTGATCCCTCCATGAAGCATCAGACCCCATAGGCTGCAAGTACATCTCTGGTGCAGCCAGCAAACCCCTACGCTCAGGAGCTTCCAGGTGAACCTTGTGAGTGCTTTTCAAGCACTCGTTCCTAGCATGTTTCTAAACAGTGCCTGTGATTACTCCAGAAACCACAACACTTGGAGGAAGAAAAAAGGCGTAATAAAACCAAATGTGTGTATTAACAGTAATTCACAGCAGGCTCTGTGGCTGAGCTGCCAGCTGCTGTAGTCTGCAGTGGTTGCATTTAGCCAAGCTTAAAAGCAGGAGCAGTACTGGCTCCAGAGGCACCTGCTGCTCCCTCCTATTGTCTGGAGAAATAAATTGCTTTATAGCAATGCCTGGAAATTGTGTGCCAGGCACATGCTCAACAAATGAAGAGGAAAGAAAGTACAAATTTGTACAATGAATTTGCAAAACTTTTTAATTGGTATATCAGGCTTTTGGGCCTCCTATTAATAAAAGTCCTGATTCCTCCCTGTCTTCTTCCAGGTGGTGGTTTGTCACTGCAGGGACTATGTAAAGCACTATCATCTCAGCTGCTGTTTTATAACACTTGGCTTGTGCAAGTCCTAATGGCAATACTGGAAAACAGCATTTATTTCTTTTTACCCTGGTATGTTCTAGATCCATCAGGAGTTGCAAATGTTCTAGGATAAATATAGCTTGTTCCTTTGCTTGCTCTGAGCCTGCTGTGGTGAAGCCGCTTTCCTCCTAAAAAAAAAAGGAGGATGTGGTGCAAAGGAAGAAACATCTCTTATGCTGTGAGAAATCTGACTGGTGACCTGTGGGAGATGGGTCTAGGACTTTGAATGCCACCATTTAAATCTCCTAACGGAACCATGAATGACAGCGTTACATGGGCCAATTCTGTCCTCTCACAGGCTGCTCCCTGGAAATGCTCAGGGAAGGTGATTACACCATCCTTAGTTTCTCTGTTGCGATGTTCATCTACAGTCTTCCACACAAATCTTGTATCTGTTGGCACCAAATCAATTGTTGCTTTTGGGCCCTTCTCCGAAGACACAGTCTCAGCTCTGTTCTTCAGGAGACCTTTCTGTGTGAGCAGATGGGTGACTGCACAGACAGCAGCTTGAGCTTTGCATTTCTGAACTCATCCTTCCTGTGTCACTTCTTACACGGGGCAGCATCTCCCCTTTGATGCCACTGTCATGTCACCCGACTCGGCTCCCTTCTCTTGCCCAGTCAGTACGAACTGCAAACCATCTGCTGTGGCCTCGTGTCTTCTTGCTGCTCTGTGTACCTCTACCATTTTTTCTGGCGTTTGTTGCATCTGCCTGTTGTGCCCTAGTTTATGCTTAAATGGCCTAATTTTTGGAGCAGGGAATTTCAGGGAATGGAAGGGCATGTTCTTCTGAATAAGAAAAAATCTTCCAAGATCAATGGGTTTCTATCAGTATAAAATGAATCTGAGGGAAAAGAATTTCCTTCCTTCCTCCGCATTCCTCCGTCTTTTTCCCCAATGTATTGTAAACAGCAAAACTGCTTCTGGAAAGCACCGTCTTGGGGTGGAAATGGCTTTCTGCAGCTACTTACAATTACAGTGGAGATCAATAGGGAATAACAGCACTTGTGCAGTGAAGAGAGAATGACAGGAACTTAACTTTCCTCCCCCCGCTGTGATGTGTAGTGTACTGTGGCCCCGGTTCCTTGTCTTCTTTACACATGACTGTCATTTCAGGCTTGCAGCTCTTCACATATCAACAAACAAGGTACATATTTTGCTGTACTGAAGTAACCCAAAACTTTGCCCCTCTTCAAAAGGGGTGTCTTCCTGTAATCTACCGTCCAAGCATGTTTGCAGACTCACAGATCCCTTCGCCATAATGTGTTTTAAGATTGCCTCATTTACCTTTCATATATATACGTCTGTGTGCTGTGTTTGGAGCTGTATGTGGAAACAGATGAGCTTCATGTGCAGTCTCAGAGCAATGCTGGCCACATGGGATGCCATGCAAAGGAAAGTGGAACAGTCTTAAAAAGCTAGGAAAAAAATTTAAAGCATTAGTAAAGGAATGAGAGGCAATTGGTACAATCCACATATAAACAAAATAGATACCATTGTAAAGGTCTTTTTTTTTTAAGCTTGGACGGCACGGTGCCTACCAGATTAAATTGTTTTCTTTAGAAGTCACTGACAGTAGCAATTGCATTGCAGTGGTTTTGAAGGCTGGAAGGAACACTGAGATAAATAAGAGTCACATTTTTGGTTTGTGCGTTATCGTACTGCTCTAATTCAGCTTGATGATTCAATTATCCACTTAGAGAAATTAATTACAAAACAGGCTCTAAAAGTGCCCAGGATGGGTTGTCTTGAGCCAGAAGCATGTTGTGGGATGTGATGAGTGATGCCGAGCCTCTCTTCACCTCTGTGCCTGTAGAAGACCTTTCCTCGGGATACAGGGGGTGGGGATGCAGAGCTTCGGTCTTGGACTGCAGTATGGAGCCTCCTGTCAGTCTGTTGTGCTTAATGTTCAGCTTTGCCTCGGGTAAAAGTGGGCTTGAGAACATCACATGCTGGGGAAAAAATCTGAGGGGGGGTTGGAGCTAATTGAGCTGCAGCATTAAAGGCTCTCTGTCATTCTAGGGTACTTGGGCGCTGCACAGAGAGGATTTACTGCAGGGATTTTGATCTGTAAAACGTGAAGTGCCTGTCTGTAGCAATGGTGCAGCTCATGTCAAGGGAATACGATGCAATAGATCAGAGTTAAATTAAAATTCACTTCATGTATTTATAAATGAGAAAAGGTGTCTGTTTTCATGCTTAAATGAACTTGACACATGCGAATGTATGAACCTCAGTCTCTGGTGGTTGTTATTATTTTAATAGAAACTGAAAAAAGCAGAGAGTATGAATTGCTTGTGTTTCTTCTGGCAAAACTGGATTACGTGCAATCTGGAAGGAAATACTATACTCAGCAGAACAAAACTGATTCATGTATTAACTGTTGATCTTTCAGCATTAACACTGACTGAAGTTGGGGTTTTTTTTTGATTTTTTTTTTTTCTGATTTGGGGATTGTTTCTTGTTATCAGTAAAAGAATTTAAGCACTGAATTGATTATTTTAATATTTAAAGGCTGCATCGTGCATCGCCATGAATGCTGTGATCTTTAGAGGCACTGACAGCTTTCCCTCTGGCTATTAACATGTCTGCTTTATGCAACACAAATGTCAACATCACTACTCCTCTAATTAGAGCAGTAGGTCAAACAGCATCTTTGTCTGTACAGGAACCTGAGCCATTAGCCATGTTAAGAAGAAGCCCCTTTGTTAAGCTTGTTTTATTTTTTTTAAGGTTTGTTTTATCCTGTGGCAAGTGCGGCTTTTCAGGGTGGGGCATTTTTGCTTACTGCAGAAAGGGAAATACATAGAAGAGATTCGCCCTCAGCCCGCTCAGCCCTGAGCTGCCAAGCAAACCTTCCCCAGCACCCCCAGCTCCCTGCAGGTCTGACCTGCATCAGAGGGGTGAATTGATTTGGGTTTGTTCAAACACAAGAAATGTGTGTTCCTAGAGACAGTTTACATTATAATAGTACTCTGGAAAATAAACTTATGAAGATCGAGAAATATAGCGCTATTCCTTAAAACTGTTTCATGTTAATTGATGCAAAGCAAAATTGCCATGATTGTCCTTGTTTGGGTAATCTACTGGAGGCACCAGTTTGGTTTTGCCGTTTCTGATTTTTAATGAGTAGAATTTAGCATCATTTCCATAATGATAAATCTTCCGTTTAAGACCAAGAAACCAGTGGTGCCCATCTTGAATGTCTGAAAGATGTGGTTGTTATTTACAGTTTATCCCATTTGTTTTTCTGACCATGTCTTTGATTGCTTCTCTTTCAATGCACTACACAGCTTGCGAACTGAAATTACCTGTAGCATTATGGAAAGAGATTTAATATTGTTTTAAATTAGACATGGGGTTCAGCAATTTTTATTTTTAAATAATTTAAAGATGTTTTTAAATAGATCCTTTTAAAAAATATTTTTTAAAAATAACATCTTTATTTGTCGGATCTTGTTTTTTGATGACTAAATAGTTGGTGAGTCTCTAGTGGAAATTCTCAGGTTTCAGAACTGCAGAGTAATAGTCAAATGAGCTAACACAGGCATGAGCTGCTGTATACACTTTAATCCTGCTCGTTGTTTCTCTGGCAGGAGAGTGCCAGCAGAAGACAGGAGGTCACAACCATCTTTCATCCTTAAAAAAAGCAGGTGCATGGCAAGGCCCGGTGGTACCTGCCTCAGGCCTGTCGCAGACCAAGAGAGCCTGCATAGAAACCAAAACATAGAAAAACATGTGTATCAGCAGGTTTTATTCTCATTTTCAAGGTGGTGTCTACCTAACTCTAAGTGGCAGCGGAAGTGAGAGGCTGAGAGCAACGAGGCATACAGCACGCCAATTAATAGCTGTTGTTTTATTCTGTTTTCCCTTTTCTCTTGTTCTGGGGCAGGCAGGATGAGTCCTGAAGAATAAAACACCTCTATCCAGAAAAGATATGGGGGAGGGATGGAAAACCAGATAAATGATGAGGAGTCCACCAGCTATGTAACACCAAGCTGGAGGCTGGAAACCATTCCCTGCGCAGGCTACCATAACCTAAACAGTGAGGCATGGAAGGTTTGTTTTCCCACATCACGTATTTCAGATGAGCATTCCCCAAATCCATCGTCTGATTTCCAGCTGTGGTTGTATTATTGAGTAAATAAGGACCATTGTCTGGGTGTTAGAAGCCAGTCAGCATAAGCAGAAAGAGATGAGACAGGCAAGGAATGCAGAAATATTGAAGAGAAAAGGCTCGTGGCAAAAAATGCAGACAGTACTTAGGAAAATGGTTCTTTGAAACTAATGCTCCCTAACCCAGTTCTACCGCTTGTCACGGGAACACAAGCAGGGTTTGAATAGGGGTCTCAGAGGTCAGTGGTTTATCCATTAAGCTGTAACTGCCTAAACTCAGTGTGCAGCCCAAGAGACAATTCAGAGCTTTATCTGATTTGTATTCTGTTTGCACTCTGGGGAGTTGGTGTCAGCAAAACAAATAACACTGTAACGTTGCTCAGCTGATAACACACCAATTATAAAGTTCACTGTGAGAGGTCCTGTGGTGATCTGACTGCAGGTTTCTGCATCAGTTTTGATTTTGGTCAGCTCTTCAGGGCGTAGAGTGAAGCCAGCATAGATGCAGGGGATGAGGTTGGAGGTTATGGCAATTTATTAAATCTTTCAAAAGACTTGTTGTTGTTGTTGTTGTTGTTGTTTTGGTTTTTTGTTTGTTTGGTTTTAATTATCAATTTAATCATAATACAGCTCTGGATGCAGATTTCTGTATTCTCATTGATGTTGAGAAATACTGGTTGCTACACCTGAAAGAGAAATTTGCCTTTTGATCCCACCTGGCTGTGGCTGTCAGCATTACTGGAGAGGCCGGGCTGCCTTCACACCAGCCAAGTGGAAGATGCACTGTGGGTGGTTTGTCACTCGGTTGTAGAGACCCTCCACCACCTCATCTCAGCCCTCCTCAATTTATCTTGGGAGGTGGAGGAGCTTTAGAAAGCAATCAGGCTTGGAAAGGCATTAATAGGAAAGGAATGATGAGGTACTTTTGAAACTTTCTCCATTCTCTGTATCCATCTGTCCTTACTGTAATTTGTTGACTTGTGAGTGATTTTTGGTTCACTTTTAAATTTTTTTTCCAAAACATTCTATCAGTTAAGTAAAAGAACAGTTCTAAATATGTCAGTGCTGTTGTAATAAAACCAGGGTGCTATTATGAAAAAGCATGTCTTGACATCTTAAGATGTTGAACATTCCCAGTCTGTATAATGGCTGAAGGGCTAAACTTTCATGTTAAACTTCAGGTGGGTTATCTCTTGACAAGTGGGTTATCTCTTGACAAGTCAGTCTGAAGTGTTCTCTAAAACCCTACATGTTTTAGGCAGTAAAAAAACACCAGAGCACTAGAAAGTTATACTTTTAGAAAAAGTCTGTTATACCCAATAAGAAAGAGGGGACAAGATGGGGAATATAGGAACTATAACTTTCACCCTTATGAGCTGTAACTGTGTTTGCTACTACTCACCAAGTGTAGATTTGAAGTCAAATGAATTTATATAGTCTTTTTCTACAGGTCAGCATCAGAGAATAACTGAATCTTACATTTCTCATGGTTATTCAAATGTGATTTAGTTCTTTATTCTTCTTAATTAACATGAATGTGAGGAAAACTCATTCCATCCCCCATCTCTTAAGTCATTATAGCTTGCCAGATCAGCAGAAGGACTTTAAGTTTCTAGTATACAGTTTTGGAAATTTTACTGAAAATTGCTTCGCCTTACGGGTTTTTTTTCTTCCCCTCCCCCCCCCAGCAATTTTCCAGTAATAATACATTTCAGTCTGCTGGACACTGTGGCTCAGTAGAAAAATAGGATTCTGCTTCACAAAATCTCGATATTTTACTAGACCTGCTTCCTTTTGAGACTCAGACAAGAGTCTGTATTATTTTGTCATCTCCTTGTGCAACGGTCTCCAAAGTGAGGTGTGCATGACACAAACCACTGGGATATGGAAAGAAGATTGTAGAACTTCAGTAGTATATGTATACAATTTAGAAATAAATATAGATTGGGGTGCACAGTCAGAAAGTTTGGAGACCATTGTTTTAGTGACTTTTTGGCTCATCTGCTAGAAACGTGGAAGAATCTTTGTTATCTCCGGGTTGTGAAAATTGCCACAAACATGTTCTCCATATTGTGGACACAATATAATTTCATGTCAACTCCAAAACCTGTGACATGGCCTGTGAGACTGATCATGGTGATAATTCTACATGCTTGTCCAAATACATCCTTTTTGATTGGTTTCCAGCCTTTTTGTGCCTTCAGGTTTTGTTGTTCGTAAGATTTAATGAAATCAGTGACAGGCCATGTGTAGCCAAATTGCCTAAATATACCACTGGAAGTGCTTTTAATAGTAAGTTTAGTCCTGGATACTGTTGCATATAAACATCAGAGTGCTGGACCAGGCTGCCCAGAGAGGTTGTGGAGTCTCCTTTGGAGACATTCAAAACCCACCTGGACACATTTCCTGTGTGATCTGCTCTGGTGAACCTGCTTTAGCAGGTGGGTTGAACTGGATGATCTCCAGAGGTCCCTTCAAACCCAAACCATTCTGTGATTCTGTGATCAGTGGTGAAATGATACTGTATTTGGCACGAGCCTGAAGCTGATTCTAAAAGGGGCTGTGCATGCTATTGCAGAGGCTTCGGCTGTTGGCTGGAGATGGAGGAGCTGGTGAGGCACTGGTGAAGGTGAGCAGTGATTCTTTGGGATGTTCTCACTACCAACCTCTCTCTAGTTTGTGTTCCTAAGGAAATAAGGCTTCCTAAGGAAATAGGTTGCTTCACTTTTCCGTCTATCCCCTCTTTTTCCTTCTTTCTACCACCTTCCCAGTATTTGACCAGCAGACTCAGAAGTTTCAGCCTAGTTTGGCACAGGAATAGAAGTCACTGGTTTGTGCGACTCACCAAGTCCCACCAAGTCAGAGAGGAGAGTGATTCAGACTGGAGCCCTTCCTGAAACAAAGGCAGTACATGGTCTGGTTGACCAGCCGCTCGCTGCCAACATGCACATGTTGTGTAGGTGACTTCTAGTCAGACAAGTAACTCCTGAGAAGTGATGCTATATGGTGTCTCTGCATGACAGGAACATCACAGGGGACATATCAAAGTCAAGAACATCAGTTTAGAAGAGGTAAGGAAGGTTGCTAGAGGAAAAAGGGTACAAATCTCAGGAAAGCAAGAACACCTCTGCCAATGTTCTAAATATCTTTCCTCTTAGGTGTCTTGTGCATTGCAGACGATGTGCAGCTTTGATTTAGAAAAACATATAGTAATCTTGCAAAATCCCAAACATTGCATGCAAACAAGTCTGGTGGACAAATGTGCTCAGGGATCCTGTTTCAAATTTGGCACTTATCAAATATTTTTATCTGCCAGGCAATGGAGACAAACCTTTGCCAAGAAATAATGGAAGAAGGAGGAAAGCAAAGGGCTGCCAGGATAATTTTTGTTTTGTTAAGTACTGTAAGTAGTTTTAGACAAAGGATTTGATTACTGCATATCTCTATTCCCTAGCTCTCCTTGTGTTTATTTTTACTAAAATAATCTGAAAATTATTCTTCTTAGGGACACCCCCCCACACACACTGATTACACCATGTTAGTATACAGATTTTTGAGTACAGTTCATTTACATTTGGTGGTGTTTTATGCCCATCTTGAAGAGAGCTGAACCTTTTCCATGGTGGAAAAATACAAATGATCAGACCTGCAATGTTCACTTTTTATCAGAATGAAGATACTTAATCTAAATACAGACAATATGACTGACTCAGTTGTATAGACTATTGTTTGTGCCCAGGTGTAATTTGTTATTCTTCCTAGCTAAAGCCTATCTGCAAGTATTGAGGCCACATTCATTGCCCACCATCATCAGAGCAGACATTGGGTTTAACCTGAGGCTCTAATAGCCCAGTATTATTCACCTTGTTTTACTGCCTGACCAAGTTTCTGCTGCAGCTGAAAATGCCAATGGGAGTTTTTCCACCAGTTTCAACGAGGATTGACCAGGTTTTGAGTCATGCAAAACTAGCTGAGCATCTTGTTAAATGTTGTAAGGGGTTATTGTAAAAGCTGCTGCTTATTTGCTGTAAGATGTGAAAAAATGGGGAGTAATATGGACACTGCCATTTTTACAGGAAAGAGCTTCCCTGTGTGTCTGCTCCACAGTGTGTTATATGGTAATGAAAGATTAGGTGAGCTGACAGGAAAAACTGCTGACCATACCTGTTCTACCGCCAGGGATACTTCTGCAGGTTGAAGTTTCCATGTGTCCACAGACCAGCTATTATTTCCAACCTGTCCTGTTCTGAGAAGCACAAATATCAGAAACAAATGTAGAAACAAGGCCAGGCATTCTTCTTCTTGGTGTTAACCTAGCGTCTAGTCCGCTTATAACCTCAACAGATGCCATACGAGCACATCTCTCTTCCACAAGCAGTATTGCTCACCAGCTTTTAAAGCCATCCAGTTCAGCACAGCCTTCACTTTGCTACTGTGCTGTGGGCTCTGACTTTCAAGGGATGGTGTTGCTGTCTTGAAAAGTGCTTACCAAGGAATATCAAGTGTTTCCAGTTTGGCAACCTGAACATCAGGCAGGCATGTGCCTTTAGAGAACTGCAAGTAATAAAAATACAGTTAAATGTAATTTCTGATTTATTTTTTTTTTTTGACAGCTTCTTCCCTGCCAATCTCTTAAGCTGGTTTTACATGCTTTCTCTTCAATCCAGCATCCCTTATGTCAGAAAACCTTTCCTTATCTTCACACCTGCTAGGCTGTACTTCACCCATCCATGCGCCTCTAAAAAGCTTATGATAAAAACACTTCCAATGGGTTATGGTGCCCATAACACGCTGTAGAGGCGTCTCATGATGCAGGTATCTCATCTGCTCCGTAAAACATGGTGTTTGAATTATATTACTTAGTGGTGAGTAGCATTAAATAACAAAGGTTTGTACTAGAAATGAGCAAGTGTTAGTTTTGAGCAGGAAGCTCCTAATCTCTCTCTGAGACTATGTTGAAGTTGATATTTCTTGTTTCAAAACGAAAACTCAAAAATTTATGTGACCACCCCATAAATTAGAAGCTACGAAAAATAATGTATGCATTCAAATGCCCACTGCCTACAGCTGCTGAAACCACTTGCGATAATCTGTTTACTGAAGTCTAAGGAAAAATACAAGCTGAAGGAGAAAACACGTCTGCTGTGGAGCAGTGTTGGGCGATAGCATATGCTTGGTGACATAAATATGAAATTGTTTTTCAGCTGATATCCCAAGTGAGTTTATAGTGACACTTGGACCATTGCTAATGGCTCTTTAGATCAAGGTCATTAATTTGCTTTAGCATTAAAAAAGTTATGTGGGAAAGCTAAATACACCTCTTAAAATCTGCAGGACAGAAGAAGGTTTGAAAGTCTATACTTTCCAACTCTCAGCCTCTGGAAAAGGCAGGCAGTGATAAAGCTTGTCTGAGGCTACTGATGGGAGCAGTAATCTCTCTGCTGCTGGGGCAGGTGTGGGTGCTGGGGCTGGTTCCGTGAGCATGGAGGTGCCTTCTGCCTGCAGCAGGGAGATGGCCATGCTGGTGGCTGCAGTGAGATTGCTGACATGAAGATACAGTCTTTTGTACCACTGGCTACCATGAAACAACATGGAAGTGTTTGTTTCATAAGGACTGTAAAATGTCCCAGGCACTTGGGAGTCTTAAGTACTTTCATACTTTCAGGGCAACTTTTTCTGGCAAACTTCGATTGTATTGAATACATTTACCATTATATCATAACGCTCCATTTGTTATAAATGTGCTGATTTGCGGATGTGCAATTAGCTGATGCAAGCAAAAAAGCATTATAGATATCCTGTGTATGAAGTGGCAGTTTATTTCTCTCCATATGGTCTATAACTTGTTCCATGCTGCTTAACGTCGGGTCTGGGCTTACTGCCCATTGCTCATCACAATTTATAGAGGGGAAAATTGAAGGCAACCACAGAGTTAATTCTTTGCAATACAGTTATTTCCTCAATGCAATACCTAAGCTGTTTGCATCAGCCACACTAGACAGTCTCCTTGAAAGCAGGTGAGTCCTGACTGTTCCCTCTGTGGAGTGAGGGGGCGGAGATGAAATCATCTTAGGAAAGAACACTGCAGGAATTGAGAGTCAGGGGCTTCCCAGCAGGAAAAAATAGAGCTACCAAAATCTTGTGTATCTCAGGTCCTTTAAAAGATTTGGAATAATTTTTTTTTCTGCCATATGTTTATTTATCACTACTTCAATGGACCTGTACCAAGGGTTAAGTCTTGTCTCTTTTAAGTCCATGGCAAAACGTCCTCAGACTTCAGCAGTGACAGGATTGTATCCTAAATTAATAGTCTCAAGAAGACCCTCATTTATAAAATATGCTCAGTGCAGGAACTATTGTTTTGCTGTCAAAGTGGCACTTAGCACTTTAGCTCAATGCACATTTATAACTCTTGTGATACTAAATAGGTATATTCCACTCTCCAGTGTCTTTCTTGCTCCTTTAAAATGAATGAAAAGCATGGAAAAAAAGAGTTTTGAGAGAGCAATAGCATATATTAACATGCAGGGTTAAACTTTCTGAGGACAAGGAATTTGTTTTGTCTCATCAGCATGTTTAGCAGTTGCAAATCTCAGTGTATGAGGAATGTCTTACATTCAAAGACTATTAACAGCTGTTAAGTTAGTTTTGCAAATCTGAATATATAGCTGCATATTTTATAAGCTGTTATGTAGCATTTGTGCATATATTCATATGATCGTCTTGTAGTTTATGAAATTTGAGTGTACAGTTTCAGTGTGAACTTTCAAATTTCTTAATCATGAGGTCATTAAATGAAAGACATTACCATATGCAAATTTTGAATTTTGTGCGATATAACGAGATGCCTTTTGGGAGTAACACTGAATCTAAATCAACAGATAAATATATCTAAAAAGTTATTTGGAAGCTGTGAAATACGTGCTTATTAAGAAAAAAAAAGTTTTAACCATGTCTGCCTTCAAATAGCTCTCAGATGGTTACACTTTTATTTTTGCATTATGATTGTAATAGTCTTTTTAGAGTATACACAACACATTTTACAGTGCATAATTTCATTCTTAAAAATTAACAGGGTTTTGTATTTGGAGATGAGTCATTTTGAGGCTGAGACAGTCACCTTTCTGCATTCAGTCTGTAGCTCTAAGCTTTGAAAGTATGTAACGTTATTGTCTTATAAAAATCATCTTTCATCTGGTAATGAAACTCTCCAAAAGAAAATTAATACAGTACTTGGACATTTTTGGAACATGAAAGGCTAGTACATGGCCAGCAGACGTGCTGCTTGGAAACCTATGGGAATAATGGGAATATTCACATAACTGCAACTAAAGCCTCTCTTCTGTGCTCAGGAATCCTGATCTTCTCACACAGATCTCAACACATGACTGAAATAATCTGTTTATCCAGCATATGGTCCTTTGTGAGGACTGGATAGAAATCAGCTACTGAGTCTTAGTTGTCATTTGTCCCAGAGTGCTGTTTCCTTCTAAGTGCTCCCTTTCTAGTCCAGGGCAACAGAGGCATTTTAGCAATGCAAAGGAGTGATTAGAGGCACTTCTGCTGGAATGTATGCTGTAGTGCTTAATGAAATTAATTTGGCTTATGACGAGGTCACTGAGGGGCAGTGCTGGGCTTTGTCCCACTCACTGTCACCGTTGCCCGGCGTGACATTGGATGTGTCAGTAGTGACCTGCTCTGTGCTGTGCTGTGAGCTTGCTCGATGCTCACAGGAGCTGAGGGGAGGCTGGGAGTTTTCAGATGTGCTTAAAGGCATTTGTGTCCAGGAGAACCAAATCTTTAAAACCAGATTATTCTAGCTGAGGAGATAGCTGATATTATTGTAGCTGGAATTTGTGTGTAAGGAGAATCATATCTGCTTGGTTTAGAAGGAAAACTATTCTGACAACTAAGTGCTGTGTCCTTCCCCCTAAATCAGTGACTGCATCTGTCCCAAGCACATGAGAACAGAGAAATAAAAAGGCTGCTCAGAGCTTTCCTTAGACCGTCATCTTGCATCCCTCTGCCTAGAACAGTGGAGCCAGAGTGGATGATCTGAGCAATTAGTGATTTGAGTCTCTGATTATTCGAAATGCTTTTTTTCAGGTTATATCATTCTTTTCTAATACATGCAGTAAAGTACTGTTTACAAGGACAAGCTCTACAATAATATTCTAAGCAGTGTGTGAGTTAGACAGAGGAACTGCCACTTGACTCCAAACGAAGTCAAGTTTTAAGTTCATGGAAAGCAGGAGTTTTTGAATGAAACAAAGCAGTGCCCAAAATCCGCAGAAATGTGTAATATCAGGAAAATGCAGCCAAATTGAAATCCCAGAAAAGCGATAATAAAATGTTTCGTTAAACAGGAAAAAAAATTACATTAAGAGAAACACAACACAAAAAGATTTGCTTAAATGTCAGTGAGAACTTACTGTATTTCTTGTTGGTTTTAAACTTCCCCCATCAGTTGAAAACCGAAACCCTTCAGTCATACAGAGATTTACTGCAGAGAAATCAGAAACTGCAGCTGAACAAGCGATGCTCTAGCAGCCATCAGATCAACTAGATTTTGACATCCATTTTTTTGCTAGGTGCCATTTCACCAATAGTTTCTGCAGGTCTTTCAGTTGGACCATGAAAGTGATCTTTTGTAACAGGAAAACCGCTGAACGTGAAAAGCACTCTGCTCCTCTGCTCGGGTTGAGCGGTGTTTGTCACCCATGGTCCCCAACAGAAACTGCACTGAAGTGTTTACGTAGCTGGTGTGCTTGCCAAATGCAGCCTATTTCTTACACTCCTCTCTTCTTGCTATATTAAACAGGAATCTAAGGTTATTCACATGTATGTTGCACTCTGAAACCACTGCGAGGACGTGAGAGATGGTGTGGCCTCCTGAGGACTGGTCTCCTCAGGGCTCTGCAGGTTTTGCTCTCATTAGTGGAGGCCTCAGAGCCCCCAGTGCTGACTCCCAGAGAAAGCCTGTGTGCAGCTACACACTGCCTCCGTGGTGAAATCACGGGTCCTTGCTTTATTTCCAGCAGGTCTTCAAGAGCTGAGTGGCTCTGCCGTTTGCGGAGTGCTTTGGGAGGTTACCTGGGTGCCATGGCTGCTCCAGGTTGGGTTTGGTCAGATAGGCAAAAGGGATCAAAGTAGGTGAGAAAGATGAGGTTTTGTGTAAAAGTTCAGGGGAGGGACGTTCTTCATTTGCACTGCACTTTAGGGAACAGGAATCAGATTAGGTAACACATCCGTTCCTGGTTTGTGTAATGCCTAGGTGGGCACAAAGTGGCTCAGCAAAATGCTGCAATGACACGCAAGTGGGTGCGAACCCTCCTTCCCCCTTCCACATGCTGATCCTGCACTGCCTTCCTGGGATCACGTTGTGGGGTGGCTCAATTAATGTCATGGGAGAAGTATATTCTGAAGCAACATGTTAAGAAGTGCCCTTCGGGCACAGGAGGTAAAGTCGTCAGGCAGGAAGTGCTCATGATGAGCCAAGGAGAGGCAGCTGGATCTCTGACTGTCCAGTGGGTTTGTTCTGCAGCTTGCGTTTTGTATTTGCACAGTCCATGTTTGTGTAATCACAGATAATGTTTTTAGACACATTAGGAGAACTTGTGAGCCCACTGACAAAAAAACACCAGAGATAATTTCATGTGAAAACAGGAAGAAACCCCCAGCTTTCTCTACTTGCAACCAGAACATAGCAGGGTCCATCCAGTTCTCCCTGTTGTGTTTTCCTGCCATTAGTTCTTCCTCTGCTGTTAATCTTCTCATGCCATAATGCACCCATGCCCTGAGGTGAAGCTGCAAAGATTAGACATCTTTTGCAGTGTTTACATCCATGTGTACAGCTTTGCCAAACCAAGGAATGGAGAGAAAAGAAGGATGGTCTGTCTCAAGGGCCTGCCACCTCTGGGAGGCAGCCTTTCCAAACCACTGCAGTTTTACCCCAGGTGAGGTAGCAATAAAGTATTAATTTACTGTCCTGCTCTCCAGGACCTCAGCTCCTTTTGCTCCAATATTTTCAACTATTATTCCTAAATTTGCAAAGTTTCAATTTGTGTCAATAGGCCATCTTGCTGCTATAGCCAAATGGCAGTGCTCAGTTAATGGAGTGGCAAAGCAGGCAAACGAGAGCCTGCACATATAGCAAAGGAGGTAGAAGCATTACTGCAGAGAAAAAACAACCTCCCTGTTAATGGGAACATGGATGCATGCGAACAGGTATGTTGGTAGCTTATGGCAGGTAGAAATGAAGGCTTTAGTCTTTCAGGAGTCTTCTGCAGGCACAGCATGGTAAAGGAGGCTTAGTTTTGCAAAGCACGCTAATTAAAAAATAGACGGTACACGGAACAAACTGTCTGAAAGGCAGTAGTGGATGGCACATTTTCTACAGGAGAAGCCATGAGATGAGGTATCCTTGTCCTTATGGCTGTGATCTCTGCAGTGGTTACTCTAAGACAAATCCCATATGCGATTTGTGAGAGGCTTAGCGCGGGGCAGGCAGGAGCGCAGGGGAGAGGTGATGAAGTCTCATCTTTGCTGTCTCCAGATACCAGCTGGCTGAGGACCTGCCGGCTGCTGAGCCAAACAGGGGCTCCCCGAGCTACTGGTGATGGAGATAGGGCAGACACTGCTTATATAGTCCTTGGAGCAAATTTTGTCTTGTTTTTTAAATGTTGGAGATTTCTCCCATATCCTTCTATAAGCTACTTAATCGATTAGTTACCTTCTGTGAACATGCATTTCTTAATTCATGCATTTATGGTGATGCCCCAAGTAGGATTACAGGGTTGGAGAGCAACCAAAAAATCCCTTTTGCTCTGGCTGGACCCTGAGCTAGCGATGTGTAAGGCAGCTCCCGTCCAAAGGCTGTATTGCCATGGTAGATGAGAGACTGTGTAGCAGCCTGGGCAGGGGGCCGTGCCAGTTCAAGTTTTGGGCAGGAGCTGGCCCCCAGTCAGCTGTGGGCAATGCCAGGTTGGTGGCAAGGCAGGGCGGGCACGCTCAGTACCAACGGGGCCCCTGGGTTTGATTCTGCACCATGCAAATGCCCATGCCGTAAATGAATAATAGCAATTTTTTTCCCCGTCTGAAGTTTGTTTGCTTTTGCTTTTTCTTGGACAGTGAACCTGTGGCTTGAGAAAATGAGCAAAATGTCTTTAATATCCAAGCCACCAATGAGGCAAAGGTAGTCCATCTAATCTTAATCTATATTGTTTGGACTTTCGCTCAGTAAATCAGCTAAAAGAAAGAATACTTTTCTTCTTTAAAGTCCCTTCCCCGCCCCTACCATACAAGTGTTACTTCCTGCCCTTCTGTTCTCTCTCGGTAGCGCTTCCCTTTCCTGTTTTGGTTATAAGTCTTCATAGGGACTCCTGGCTTGTCTCCCTGCCAAAGCTATCTTCTCCTCTGCAGTCAGGTGCAGGAGCCTGTTTGGGTTTAAGCACAGGTGCTGGATTTGAGCGTATACTCCTGCGGGGTTGCCTGGCCAGGTCGTCCTCGATGGCAGGCACGTAAGTACCTGGGGACCGTGCAGGATGGCAGGGAGTTTGTTGACCAGAGTTAATGTGACTGGGTGGGAAGGAGAGCGTGTGTTGTCATAAACCCAGAAGGTCTGCGCTTTTGTTATAGCCTCGAAGGATAACTTATAATTGTATAAAATGGTAATTAAGCTTTTATGGCAATGTGGCATTAATATGCATCCCCTGGCAGTGAGGGAGAGGCTGACTTGACGGAGCGAGCCTTCTTCATTCCTGGTCTGCCTCTCTCTGCTCCGGGGACATTATCACAGGTTTATTTGCATTTCTTCTGGGATTCAAGGGAAACCAAGGCAAAGCAATGCCAGCTTTCATGAAAGACCTTGATGTTGATTTCCTGTGTTCACTTAAGAGCCTGCCACTCCTGATTATTAGTTATGATTATGACCTTTCAAAGCCTTCGTTTAAAGTATTGTTCTCCTGAAATATAGACGTGGCTGGCCCACGAGTGAGAGCCCTCAGTCAGGTTTTTTCACTTGACAGTCCAGTTCAGGGTATTGCATAATGCGTATTTTACAAGATTACTTACTTCTTGTTTTTATTTCTGTAATTTAAGGGTGAAGGGAAATAGTTTATATTAATAGCAACCTCATCTAGTCAAGTTGCTTTTTTACTCTTTTTGACTAATTGGGTTCATAGTGTTTCCCCAGGCCATTTACTTTATTTATTTTTAGGATCTTCTAAATATTTACTTGATGCTTATTTTTAGGAACTTCCAAAGTATATCCTCATGGTGGTACACAAAATCTCAAAGTGAACCATACTTCACTGCAGAAAGAAATGTTGCCTGAATTAAAGCAATGGAGTTTTTCCATTAGGAGACACCAGTGACCCAACCTTGTTGGAGCAGGTGGAAGTTGAAGGGAAGGTTTTGTGGAGCACGGCATGGTGCTGGGAGTCTGGCTGCCTGGCAGCAGCACTTCTCTGAATCACTACGCTTCCTCTGTGAAGTGCTTTTTGCAAAGCAGTTATCTTAAAGCATTTTTTTTTGAGATGTTGAGATACCGATGACTGGAGTTCCCCTTAGAATCAATCACGCTTCAGCTTGCAAAACCTACCAGAAAAGTGATGGGTTGAAATTAACTGCACAGCGTAGTTTCAAAATCTCAGCAACATAAGCTAAGCAGATGTGCCAGCTTACAAGGGCATCAACCTGCAGCAACTCCACCGGCCCTGTGTTTCCACTGATGGACAGATGTGCTATTTAAGTGCCGTGGTGGGTACCAAGAGGTCAGGGTTCTCGCAGACTTTCTCTGGTGCCGCTGAGGACTGAGGCGCTCTGGACTGACAGTCACGCCCAGGTGGAACATCTCTTCCGCTGCATTAACGTTTTGCATACATTATTTATTTTTTGTATTTCTGCTCACTTCTCCCATGCTCAAGAGCACTGAGGGGTGACAGAAGGTTATGGAAGTTTCTCCGCTCATGCCGGGATTGCGTGCACGTTCACAAATTTAGCAACTCACCTCCCAAGGTGCTGGCTTAGTGTGAGACCTGGGTGCCTCATAAGCACCCATAATCTTTTTTGGTTTCCAGCTGAAGGGTCTGCAATAGATGTCTCCAACTGGTACTGGACATGGCAGTTACCACTGGGGATGCCAATGTAATCAGGGAGATTTCAAAATGAATGTCTCATTGCTAGCAGAAAGAAGAGTAACTCTCAAATAATCTTCCTTCTGGAGGTGGACCTATTTTCATCTTATTCTTACTTATGTTCTGTGTACCAGTATTTCCATTTCCTGCTGTGTAAAATATGTATTTATCTTGCAGGTGTGCCATGGCTTTATTTAACAGCGTCAGTCTTTTTGAGAACTGTTTATGTAGGAGGCTTTGTATATGCACTATTTTATTGTAATTACTTAATATTAAACTGTTTAGATGCTGCAGTTTAGCAGTGGAGAAAAGTGATGGCCAGGCACCTGCGGCAGATGCTCAGTGCAAAAGGCTCATCTTCTGCTGGCAATGCAGCCGAAGCCCAGCACCGAAAGCAGGTCTTCCATGTGTACATGCAAGCTGAGCCAGAGGCCAAAAAACAGCAGCTCCTCTGGGAACTGGGCTTCACTTCAGGCTGACTGAGGCAAGGGTTGCACTGTCAGAGAGGTCTCTCTACACAGGCAGGCAACCAGGAGTGCAAATTGGGGACTTTTGGCCACTCGGTCCGTGGGTTGGTGTTTCAAGGGGTCCCACTAAATGGGACTGAGAAAATGGAGATAGTGTGTGTGGCGCCTCTCTATTATATATGAAACTGTGATTGCTGTTTTTCTAAATGTCTGCTAGAAAACATTTGGATGTCTGTGTGTCCCTGAGTATTGAAAGCTCCTATCTGGATGTAAAGTCCCTGTGGACTTCCTCTGTCCTTTAGTGTGATCGGCAGCTAAATGCTCGTTTCACTATGAGGTTTTGCTGCGTTGCTGAGGAAATAAGTTCTTCAGTGCTCTGGGACAGAGAAAGGGTGAACGATGGTGACACCGACTGTCCTGCAGGTTGGGTTGCAGAGGGAAGTGGAATTTGAAAAAGGAGGTCCCGAAAGGAGTCACAAGCATGATTGACGTTGTGTTGGGAGAAGTGAGGTTCCCAAAAAGAACTGGGCTCATGAGCAAAGGTGGTGGTGAATCTTGGCTGGGAAGGCTGAAGAGCTGCTGTACCATGGCAAGTTTTATTTGTAATGATCTCATATCCCAGATATGATCTATACGAGCCCAGATGACCTGACTGACTTATGTTCAGAGTGTCTCTCGGGTTTTCTGTTCTGCAAATCTTTCTGTCGAAGAGAAATGTCCATGTCTTTCTGTAAAGTTTACTACTGGAACACTTTCCCTGCAACCCAGTCTTTATTTTTTTTGTAGTGAAAACAATTAAAATGTTTAGTACATTAGTCCATTAGAATTTGCAGTACACTTAAAATGCTGCAGGAACATGACTTGAAGCTTACTAGTTTTGAGGTTAACACAGATACTTATGACATAGACCACACATCTCTCTATGCAGGATTTTGTATTTATGTTCGCTGTTTAAGCTGACATTGAGAGAATTCTGTCAGCTTCTTAAATCAGCATCAGCATCTATTTCTTGCATGTCAGGTTTAACCACACAACTGTGGCTTTCGGTAGGCAGACTCAGTGGACAAGTAGAGCAGCACGTGTTAAATGGCTCGTGGGTTATCTCACACATTCTGTGTGCTGGGGTTTTGTTCCCAGGTAGAACAAGCCTTGGGCAAAGTAATATTAACACTTTCTGACACCAATAAGAATGGTTAGGTCAGTCAAAAATGATTTTTAATTATTATTCATTTAAAGAGGAGGAAATGGATGGGAATGGCAATAAAAAAATAAGGTGAATGTAGGTAAGAGTAGCTGTTTGCATTTCCTAAGAGTACCAGAAGACAGCTCACGTGAAGGTGAGAGAATCATGAGCAGCTTGAAAGAAGGCAGATCTATAATAGATTCAAACCATGATTTCTATCAGGGAAGCTTTCACAGTTCATGCTAAGTGAATTTCTGCCTCAAGGAAACAGTTGTGTCTGTAAATATAAAGGACAGTGAAAGTCTCCTGGTCCAGCTGGCATGCTGGAGTAGAGCCCACAGAATTAGATGTTCAACCCTGAAGTCGGTTAGTTGCCCTCATTTGTCACACCTTTTGTGAGCATGATTTGGTGACCCTCCAAAAGCTGTACAAAATTGCCATGGCTCTAGGAGAAGAGTCTTTCAAGAAGTCTTTTAAACCTCCCCTGCGTGGCTTGGTTAACTCTGAGCCATGGCAGGATCTGCTTCGGGTCGCTGCTCACAGGTGGGCTCAGCGACTTGGTACTGTGCTCTGCAAAAGTTTTATTCCTAAGTAGAGAAAATAGGTCAATGAAGGAGCAGCGCAGCTTGGCATCTCGGCTTTTTCAAGTCTGGGACAGGAGAGAAAAGCCTCAAGAGACCCTTCAGAGCCTCTCTACCAAAGACTTGTCTCCAAACACTACAATTTGCTCCTTTTTTTCGTTTTGGTTTTTTTTTTTTCTAATTTTTCTATGCCAGGTCTTTTGTGGTTCCATCCTGAGCTTTTTGCTTGTATATCTGGACAACCCAATGGCCTAGGCAGTGTGAAGCAGGAGGTCTTTTCCCCAATCTGTGGCTCCCCGACTCCCAACCGCCACAGTAATTTCTGTCATTTCATTTCCCTGTATGTTTCCTCCTCCTATTTAATTACTTGCAGGCAGCTGGGTAATGTCAAGCAGCTCCATTAAGCCTAATGTTATAATTCACAAAAAATGCAGATATTTCTCCCAAGACTCCCGGTGTTATCTTTCCCATTCTCTCTGTGGCTATTTTTTTTTTTTTTTTTTTTGGCTACAAGACCTTGGTGATCACAAATTTACTCAAAGCTAGGAAGAAAGGACTGCATTTTCCAAGTTCTGCACAGATGGAAAAGGAGAGACATTTATGGATGAAGCCGCCTGTATTGCAGCACTGTCTCAAAGTGCAGCTGCATTGCTACCCTCAACTGCTCCTGCTCTCCCTGAATGCAGTAGTCTCTGTACCTTAACTGGTACCTATAAGTTCATTTGGGGCTGGAAAAGCTTCTGACACTGTTGCTAGCAAAGCAAGGAGGGTTCAGCAAATCTGTGGGGCTGGCCCAAGCACACGACATAGCCCAGGCGCTGTGCTTGGCTGCTCACCCTTACTGGGGCTGGGCAAGAAGTGTCAAAGTTGACCCTTTTGAGAAGGGTTAACTCCAAATTAGCTATTCTGCTAATTCGTGAAGAGAAATCGTTAAAAAAAAAAAAAAAAGAGATGACAGACAGTGGGTCAAAATTATTTACACAAAATGAAGCAAACAGTCTCTCCTGTAAACATACATTTTTTAAATTTATAGTTTTGTAATATTGAAATAATATTCTATAAATCTCAATGGTGAATGCTGTATTTTAGCTACCAGCTGTGAATGAAGGATTTTTCAGTGCAGTCTGCTTCTATCAGATACTCAGTTAAGCAGATTTAGGCAAACAAGTTGTCCTGGTGCAGAATTTTGCCATCCCACAAATGTAAAGCACTGAGGAGAAAATGTTCTCAGAATAGAGAGAGGTGGATATTAGGATTTGGATGTAAAGGGGTCCCCAGGAAGAACCCCTTCCCCTCCATGTATAAATAAGGTGTCTCAAATCTGCCACAGACTACACTGCAGCACATTGGAGTAGATGTTATGCACAAATGCGAACAATTCTACAGTCAGGACCCCTCCATAATGCAATTCTTTTCTTTTTTGCAAGTAATTGCCCATGATGGAAATCCAAGTCGATAAGCCTGACAACTTGCATGTTAATGTAACATAAAAAAATCAGTAAGGGAACTAGTAATACTTGGAAAGGTATGTGAAACTTGATGAATCTCCTCTTATACATATCCATTTTTCAGTGACTGTCATGTATTCTTAGGAAAACAGGGCAAGTTCTTGAAGCTACACTCATGAGTTTGTGGAGAAATACTGATATCTGCCAGACTTTTCT
The DNA here is from genome assembly GCA_013399365.1 of Pampusana beccarii. Classification (NCBI taxonomy): domain Eukaryota; kingdom Metazoa; phylum Chordata; class Aves; order Columbiformes; family Columbidae; genus Pampusana; species Pampusana beccarii. Next base: position 287,063 of record VWYH01008554.1, on the reverse strand, counting down.
CAAGGAGGAGGAATATGACTGCACAATAGTGTGACTAAACCACATATTTATTACCTGTTATGTGTAGCTGACAGAAGTATTAATGGTGAATTGTCTCAAAAATAACAGAAAATTTTGCTGGAGTGTTGCGAAACCAGTGTTGCTTGATTTACTTTTAAAGTGATGGACTCCACAGAGGGTAATAGAGAGGTTCTCACTGACCTTTATAAGAGGAACATTTTCCGGAGTATTTTCAGGGAAGCCCCTTAAAGCGGCAGTGGGAGAGTTATGTTTTCTGTGGGCAGGACGAGTAAGGAGACTTCAGGCATAAAGAGTTACACCTCCATTTGGGGTGAGACAGCAAGCTAGCAATGGGTCCCTGGGGGCATTTTAGGTTTTGAAAGATTGATGAAGTGCTTTGCAGGAAAGGATTCCCCTTGTGCTGCACTTGTTTTATGTTCCTTTCTGTTATTTCACTGGAGGCCACATAACAGGCTTAATCCTGTTTCCATTTAAACGAATGATGAAAAACTTCCATTGACTGCAGGCAGAGCAGGGATTGAGCTTGATGTGTTGCCTTATGTTACAGTAACAATTGGTTGTCATGCATTAAATATTGCTCCTGGGGTCTGTGTCTGTATTTCAATCAGGAGGTTGCAGAGGGGTTCTTTGCTACAGTTTTCAGTGGCAGCAAGGTCTGAAGGCAAAGTTGCTGTATCCACTGGAACCTGGCTATGGCATTAGGAATAACACCACGGTAAGGCTCTCCTGTCTATATGGTTAGGTGATAAGTAAGGATAATTAAATTATTTTTGAATAATTAAGGAGCCCATGGCAGTTGTGGGCTCCAAAATTCACCTGAAATGGAGACAACATTGAGGTTCAGACTTGCTCTGATGAAACCAGTGGCACGCTCTTGCTTAGTTTAGTACATCAAGGCTTGTAGCGACCAGCAGGGCCTGGGGAGAGGGACCCGGTGTCACGCTGGCTCAGTGTGACTCTCCTGGTGACCGCAGGCTGGCTGGGCAGGGGTTGCTGTGACCCCAGGCAGCTGATCCTCCCCCAGCTCTGGAGCTGGAGGTGGCACAAGACACCTGGTAGCACAGGCAGGTGGGCACCATCCAGCCAACAGGACCACACCGGGGGTTATTTTTAGCCATTCTGCTTCCACATGAAAAAGCCAATGCAGTGTACTTGCCTTTTCGCTGGTGCATTTCTGTCCCATCCTCCCCATCTGTGAATCTGAGGCAGAGCGAGCGTCCCCAGGCAGGTCAGGAGGGTGCAGGCAGCGCCGCCGCTGCTGCCAGTCTGCGGCTCTCACCAGTTGGAGGATTAGGCAGGCTGGAGTGAGCTCAAATCCCTCAGCTGCTCGTGTCAGATACGGAGAAGCTGCCACGAGACATCAGCTTACCTTGGAAAAGGGATGGAGAGGTATTTGCTGGGTAAGTACATCAGCAAAGCCGCAGCTGTTCTCCAGGTATCTCGCATAACAAAGCAACAGCAACTGGTGGATGTGAGCTTGGTTTTATGAATTCTGAAGAATATAAATAAAATATTGTTTAGTCTTTCTGATTTGAATATATTGCTCCAGTAACAGAATCTAGCTGTTTCCATCATTGCTCCCTCTGTAAATGCTGTGAAGAGTTTTCAGGCTCACCCCACAGCCTGGAGGAGGTCTGTGGGCTACCTGGAGGCTGTGTAAAGTGACTGGGGAAACAGGCCAGCATCACTAGGATTTAGTGTACAATGGGAATGCACCTGCCTTGGAAATCTTTTTGAGACCCACAAATCAGAAAAGATTGAAAATTGCTGCTGTAATCTGCCCTCTTCCTCTTAATATTTACAGTAATGTGCTCCTTTTTGTTAAAATTATGACAGTGGTCATAATTTTATAAAATATAAAATCATATATAAATCATATATAAATATATAATATCATATAAAATCATAAAATTATGACAGGTCCAGGTGGGTTTGGGTTGGCAGCAGGTGGTATAATTTACGAGTGGTGTAATTTGGGCTGGTGGCAGTGCAGGAATATGGTTTAGCACCACCCAGGAGCTTCTCGTTTACTTGTTGGTGTACTAGTGATGTATTGCTGAGGCAAAACCAAAACAAAGAAGTAGATGCAAGAGGGGGAAAAAAAGGATTTTTGTGCAAAGTGGATTATCACTTGATATTGCATTGCAGAAAATTATTTAATATTACTTGGGCCAAGGAAGGGAGGTATATATCAATATATGTAAGTCTAAAGTTAATAGGATGAGCATGAATGTTAAGATCTTTGTAGTAAATAAATACTAACTGTTCTATGTATGCCTACTGTGCACTATTTGCTTGTTGAAAATCCCTGTTATATTTGAAGCTCTCAAAACTCCAAACTTCAGAGGATTCATTTTCTTCTTTGTATAAGGAAATCTTATTTCTTCTGACATAAGAAAAGTGGCTGGGAAGTCAGGATGGCGGGAAGTGAAATCCTGATCTGTATTGATATGTCACCTCAACAGTATTTGGCAGTGGCATTTCTTGCACATGAAAGGTGTATTTCAGCATGCATAAAGTATATGTATATTAGTCACAAATATGCAAGCAAGAGTTAAATAACTGATGCATTTCTATGAATCTACAGATGAAAAATAGTTATTAATGCTGTACGAAATAATGGCTATGTACTTTAGCACTGAAGGGTTCTGTTTTCCCACTTTGCTACTAGGATGAAGGAAAAAAGAGTTTGTCTGTGTTTTGCACCATGTATTCTAGGACTTCTAAGTGCGTCAGTGGGTCTGAGTATTAGGCGTCAGCTGGATTAATGTAATTGATTTTTTCAGTTTACCTAACGTGGCTTTTGGTTCAAGGTCTGCTTGCTTCCAATTTTAAATGTGTAACTCAGCTGTGGATATCACGTTTATTTTGTCAGTAAGCTGTAAAATATTGGTAAGTTTTCACGCAAATGTGAAAGGCTTCACTTGCCAATAGGTACATAAAATAAGTGGAGCATTCATACTGTTGGACAGTTTTCATAACGTTTGTGTGATACTAACTATTCCTCGGGGCCTAATATTTTTATAGAAAACAGATTATCGGTTCCAAACAGCAGCATACGGAAGGGTTTTTTAAGTCTATGAACACATACATGCCAGTTTTAATTTAACAGGCAGATTGCATTCAAAGGATTAGCAGATCTCTTATAAAACATATGTTCTAAGTAGTTCTGTTAATTTCTGTTGGTTTCTTTTCCTTGAAATATTTTCAGTGGTATGCAACAAATTCCCTGTTGTTTTTTTTTTATTCCTGATTTTGTTGTTTTTGCTCTCCAGTGAACAGAGTATTTGCCAAGCCCGGGCTTCAGTCATGGTCTATGACGATACCAGTAAGAAATGGGTGCCAATCAAACCTGGACAGCAGGGATTCAGCAGAATCAATATCTACCACAACACGGCCACAAACACCTTCAGGGTAGTTGGAGTTAAACTGCAAGATCAACAAGTGAGTAACTGTATCGAGTTTCCTGTAAATTAACCTTTGATCTCTTTTGATACCATCAGTTCTATACTTAATGCCGTCTAGCAACATTTCCTGCTCCCTGCAAGGTGCCTACGAGTTTGTTTACTCCAGTCATTCAGATTTTGTATAAGTTTTCATGCACAGAATGTATCATAATTCATTACCTCTTATTTGCAAACATAACTTTTGGTAAATGTCAGAGAGATTTTAATGTTACTTGTCCCCCCCTCCATTTTTCCTTGTGAAATGAGTCTTATTTCATTCTGCAGGTTTTGCTTTCAGCTCTGCCTTACTTTTCCCTCATTTTTAGCACTACGTATAAAAAACAGAAGTAAATAAATGGTTCTGCGCTGCCATCTCATACAGCATGATTGTGACATTGCTGCGATAAGTAATTAGTTCCTTGTACTGCATTTTAATATCCGAGGTGCACATTGTGATCTGATTTACGGCAGCCTGAGGCCGCAGGACCTCCTTGGGTATTAAAGGAGTTATATGAGATTTAGATAATCAGAACTGGGATCAGACCCTCCTCGGGCACTGGTCCCAGCAGCCTGGCTGGCGGGTGTGCTGGGGGATGCATGCTATCCATAACTACATGTTCTATTTAGACCCTAAATAAGAAAAACACACTTGGGTGGAGTAGCGGTTGTTATGCCATAGCACCCTTTGCATTTTAGAGCAGAGATTTTGGCATCGGGGACTCCCTCTGTGTGTCGGTGTGAGGCGGGTGCGGCGGTGGCAGCCCAGAGGCCCAGTTGCCCACCTCCCACCTCGCCCTGTGCCCTCAGAAAAAAGTGGGTGATTTTCTGTTGGTTCAGAGGCTGGCGTTGCCTCCTGGGAAGGTGTGATGAGCAATTCAGCCAGCGTGAGGTGGGCAGGGGCAGGACAAGACGGGTGGGAGCGGGGGCACCAGCACCTCTCAGCTGCCACCAGTGTTAAATTGACCGATCTACTCATGGAAATGCACATGATGTCCCTCAGCTGTCAGCTGTAATGATGCTCAGGGCAACTGGAGAAGCTAGGCAGGTTGCTTACTGAAGTGTTGATGACTTTTCTACGCTGTCTGTATACACAGTCATCATTTTGAAAAAGAAGCAGCAGAATGGAAATAGGTGGGCGGTTTAGCACATTGGTTTTCAGCTCCTTGTAGTGCACTTTTGAAACATTTGCCATATCTTTTGCCACTGCTTTTATCCTTCTCAGTAAAGGCAATATATTAATATAGTTCAATTTCAAAAATAGAAAAAAATTTGAAAATAAATGAGACATAGTGGCTTCTTAGTCAATTGTGAAAGCCAGTGGTGCTTTATAGATTCACAGAATTGTTTTGGTTGGAAGAGACCCTCAGGATCATCAAGTCCAACCATGCTAGCTGTTTATTTTACATAGCCAGCAGGTGAATGTAAATGATTTTCATGTGACTGCAATCAAAGATGCATCTGAATAGCTGATGTAAGCGAAAGTCATAAAGTCTACATGTACATGTGAGGAAGGCTATGTACCAGAGGTCTGTCTGCATCAGAGAATACAATTCAAAGAGTAGAATAAGTTAAAAAGTCAAATATTGATCTGTACTTTAAACATGTTTTGCATTAACTGTAACATTTTATTTGTTTGCAAATGTTCCTACTTATGAAGAGGCTGCATGTCATCTAATAGTCATCTCAATTCAGAAGGAGGCAGATATAAGAATATATTTTTCAGGAGTGTAAAGACTAAAAATCCTCTCTCAAACAAACAAAAAAGTACAGGTTACCTTAGTCACTTAAAACTGTCTAAAATATTCGCCTTAAATGTGATTACAAAAATTTGATATTATGAATAAAGGAAATTCAAGACAGTGTAGCCTAGTAGCATTAAAAGGAACATTCTGAAAGTCTGCAGATTCAGAATTTAGTATATTTTATATGAGTCTCACATGGAGGCATAAGCTTGCTGGGCTTGCTAAGTATTTGCATTTAAAAAGAACAAAAATGAATTTCAGTTAAAATAATTCTCTGTACAAGCCATTTCATGCTTGCTCCCAGGTTGTGCCAAATCACTCTGAAAGCAAGGTTTCAGTAAACGCTGTTGCTTTGCCAGGAAAGCCGTATTTTTCAGAAAGGACCAATCTTCAGCTAATGTGTGATTTGGCATATACTGAAGCTAATGAAGCTACACAGATTTCCAAGAGTTGAGAAGCTAGTTTAAAATATGTAACACAACAGTACCACAGAGGAACAATTTTAAGTTTGATTACATACTGTTTGGCAAGGTGCAGACTAGAGTAATCTTCATGATTTCACCCTTGCCTGTCTTGAATGTTTCCCTTTTAATTTTTGTTGTTTTATATTACACCTCTAATAATCTTTCATTTTAATTTGCATCACCTTTTTTTTTTTAACATATCTTCTTGTGTAAGCTCCTTTTATTATCTTTTTCTAGCTGCCTTTCTGTTCTCTAGCCCTTTTTTGGTGCCTGTGTTAGAGTTTGTGATACTGTCTTCCCATTCTGCTCACCTTATCTGTGTTTATCTTCTTCTCTAGCTGACTGTGTCTAAAAAGTTCACCGCAAAGAAATATGGTTTTTAGAGTGGCAGAGCTCCAGCATCATTCTCACCACCGGGAAGTGGTCACCAGCCTCTTGTTCTCCTTCTGTCTCTGGGTGACATGCTCATCACCTGCTTGTGTGCAGCAGCAGTGTGAGATGACGGACCAGCAGCCCATGAATTCCCCTTTCTGCTCTGCCCACATGTGCACATTTGCATAGACTCACGCTGGTGTAAGCGGTAATCTTCAGAAAACCAGCAGTAGACTTTTGAAGCTTTTGAAGTAGCCACAGAGGCCAGAACTGGTTTGAAGCCAGGGGCAGATCAGTATTACAATCGCTTGAAGTCATGAGCTTTGATGTTTCCTTGCAGCCTTCCATTTTCTCGTAGCCCAACAGTCGCAAGCAAGCGGCTTAACCTGTGTTGCGACTTGCCGGCCCTCGTAACCCAGCCTGTTGTAAAGGTGAGGTGTGTTAACTTCAGTGACCATGCAAGAAGTTCGCAAAGCTAAAAACATGCAAATGGTCCATCTTTGTGGTTTAGCTGACAAGCACTAGCTCCCCAGTTCAGAGTCCTGATCAACTGAGGGCTTAAGATGGTGGTTTTGCATGGAGTGATTTCAGTTCAGGGTGATCTCATCACCAAAAGGCATGTGCTGAACAAATAGGCAGGGAGGAGGGTGCAAGTCAAAAGTGCATCATATCTCCCGAGGGTCTGGTGTATTGATGTGGCTAAGAAATGAATGTAAAAACAGGGCCTTAGGGAAGGTGGGACATTTGATGTTTGAGCCTAAGCCAAAACTGAAATAGGGACAGCATTCTTGGGATATAAACTAAACCACATTTTTTGAAAAATAAAGAGCTAATTAATCAGCACTGTAGCTTATTAAAAGTTGGTCAGGTTTGGGCCTGCTTACAGAAGTAAAGAATCTGGTCTCAACTATAGCAGTTTTTAGCTGCTACGCTGTACCCACCCTGGTTAAGCAATCATATGACTGTTCCCATGGCACTGCAGCAGACCCCAGGCTGATAACAAACTTATTCTTGAATATGAAACTGTCAGTGAAAAATTATAGGAAGAGTTAGAAGAAGAGTTGTTATGGACAAATGCATTACTTATTTCTGCAAGATTTCCAGTAAGTTTCTCCAATTCACCTATTATAGACTATGTCTGTAGCTTAAAATTTTGATGAACTGTTGGTCTGTTCAACATGGCAGATGATATCTTACTGACATAAGAAGCTTTAGAGTAAAGATCCCTTAGAAACACCTGTAAAACAACCCTTATGCTCCAAACAGGGAGACCTTCTTTACTTTAATTACTGCTGTGAAGCACTTAGTTATGATCACGTGCCTTGCAGAGTCTCAACACCATCTGTACCAGATACCTGTGTGCACTCTTTCTTAACAACAGCAGGAGAACCCATCCTCTTTTCTGTTTTCTAGAAACATTAGCTGAAGGAGATAAAATGAAACTCTGGCTATTTTACATTTCACTTTCCACTTTTAAACTCTCTGTTTTGAGTTCAAAGACAAGGTATTACATGTGCAGGCATCCTGATAATTAATGAAGGTCAACATTCAAATTCTGGTTTTATTCGACTGAAGGAATCAAGCCCTCAGAACAGAGTGGATGCTCTAAGTTTGTTGAGTTGATGTTCTGGGAAAGCAAATTTTGAACAGTTTACCTAACTTCTATTAAATTATTTTTGGCATAGGTTTTTACAATTTCTGTCTTTCACTGTCCAACTGTACTACACCTTCTGCTGCTCCTTGGTCTTTAATAGTGCTTGTCCCTTGAAACAGGATATTTTTTTTGTGGTTGATAAATACTCACTTTGCAAAGTCTGATAGAAGCTCACAGTCTTTCTAAACATTTAATCAAAGATACTGGCTGTGCCCTCCCTTGGTTAAGCTACTCAGCAGTGGCTGGTACATGTTAAAACTTTCTTAAAGTACATGTTAAAAATTGGTACATATTAAAACTGTTGGGTTAGTAATCCAGGCATGAGTCTATTTGATGCTTCAGAGACCCCTTGAATATGAGCAACATTGGTACAGGCTCTCCCAGTGGCAGGATGGGGATGGTGTCACCGTTTTTCAAGAGAAAAGGGCCATCTAAGTTGTCAGATATACTAGTGAGTTCATGGTTTTGCTGTGACTGGAGTGACGTAGTTTCCATGTCGTTCTGGTTGGTGTGAGCGGCTTCCGTAAAACATGCTGATGATGCAGTTCCCATTTTCAGGGGACCAGCTCTTGGGAGCCTGTATACCAAATGTAGGCTGCCTTGCATCTCCCTTTGGATCACAGGTCAGGGGTTTCTCTATGAAATGTGGCAAAAAAAGCAATGTAGGTCTGATTGCTGTCCAGTGCATTTACGTGGAAACTTAATAATGATATTGGTTTGAGAGTAGCCCTTTGACCAGACACCTGATGTTTAATAACCACTAGGATAATTTACGCCTGAAGCTAGACCAAGTATTCAAAGTCTATCTGGTATGTCACTGTTTAATGCTGGCTCAGGTAAGAAAATGCATCATAGAAAAATATGAGGTACATCTGTAATTATCTACTGGTGTAGTGGCTTCTTTGCTAGTTTCCATTTTTTTTTTAATATAAATATAGTATAGTTATAAGACATCTGTTAACTGTCTATATCAATGAGACAATGTCATCTGTCAAAAATAGGAATGTGTGAAAAACAATTTGCTCCTTATGTATTAGGTGCTCATCTAATGTTTTTCTGCCAATTTAAATTGGCAGTCCTCTAAAGAGTCAAAACTCAGAGCTAGGAGTCATTCATCTTTGAAATGAGTTTTAAAACTCTGCTTTTATAGTTGAGAAGAATTGTCAGTCATGTCACAAAAATATTGTTAATCTGGTTAAATATGTTGGAGTTTTTTAGATGCAATAATAGTGCTAGCAGAAAACTTTCCAAAGTACTGGTGAATCAGGCTGCAAAAAAGATGTGTTGGTAGGTTTTCTGGTGCGTGGGATCCACCTGTAACAACAAATACTATGTACAGCATGTATTTGTTATTGGCTTTCTGTTTCATTGTCTTCAGTGGTTGCTCCCATCTTACCAAGTCCAGGAGGGTAAGATTCATGCTAAGTGTGAACTCCCGGACAGCATGCACCAAGATCCCTCTTCCTACTCCTGTGTACCAGTGTCCAGTTCGCCTAATTTACAGATGAGCCATGCAGACTGGTTTGATGGAGGATGTCCACTAATGGGCTTTAAACGAGTACCAGAAATTGTAGGCTTGTTCTGGCTCTTGATAAAACTTCAGTCAAATTTGCTCCATTTCTAGAGACAATCTTGAGTATTCAAAACCACATTTTCTATATTTGAATAATGAACTTCAGACTTTCCCTGCTCATAATTTTAATTTTCTCTGTCTCTGGTTCCCTACTGCCCCAGCCTCTGTGGGCTGATAAAGAGTAAGCCTTCATTTCCCACTCCTCTTTGTTCCACTGCCCCTCTTTACGAGAATAATTATGATCCTTTCTGTAGGCATTTTATTTCTTAAATTTGCATCGCAACAGAATGCCATTGTCACCATGCAGATGGATATCTTGAAGTGCTGTGTCTGCCGTGGGTCTGGATTGTTGGTGATGCCTCTCCCCTTTGAGCTTATGCTTTTAGCATTGGAGGTTTCTGGCTGGATCCCAGGTGTACTGTGTAGCTGGGTGTCCCGTGTGCCCTGCCCAAGGACAAAGAGGGCATTGTATTTAGCAGACTAAATCAGAAACACCCTTTTGCTGCAGTCACTCCTTACCTGGAAGTTGTAGCGTGTACAGCAAGGAAAGAGGTAGGAGAGGAAATATTTAGTTGTCTGGTTTTATCACTGCTTATCTGATTCTAGAGAAAAACCTCTTTCAATGTAAGAAGCTGGTGGTGAGCAGGCTTACAGGAGGACAAAAGCAGAGCCGGCGCAGTGAGCCAAGCATTTATCTGCTGTAGGGCAGGGTTAGTGCCAAGAGCTCTGTCTGGCTCTTTTTCTGACAATTCTGCATGATCATCCCCCAAAAGATGGCAACAGCTGCTGGCCCTGGCTCCTGACATCCGTCTGCTGCATTACGCAGCTGTATCCTGCAGAGGTGCTGTAGAAAACACAAGCAGGTAATAGATTTTGCAAAACTAGCTTGCAAGTCCCCGAGGCTGAATTGAACTCTTGTAAATCTCACCCCCAGATATGGGTCTTCTGTCATCAGAACACACAGTGCCTTACTGTACAGCCATGTAGGAGCTGCCATAGGAATTGCCTCTACCAATTTAATTAACCTTTAGCAAAGGGTTGACTTTTTTCCCAGTGTAAATAGAACTGTTTTTAATCTTCACTCCTTTCTTTCAAATCACAGGTAGTGATTAATTACTCAATTGTGAAAGGACTGAAGTACAATCAAGCAACACCTACCTTTCATCAATGGCGAGATGCACGGCAGGTCTATGGCTTGAATTTTGCAAGCAAAGAAGAGGCTACCACATTCTCCAATGCAATGCTGTTTGCTCTGAATATCATGAACTCACAAGATGGAGGTAAATTAGCAACCACTATGGTCTTTATTAATCTGTGACGTTTTACAGTGCTTGTTATCAATCACGCAGTGCAGTCGTGTTGGCTAGTATGCACTTATAAAATATGTTATAAGGAAAAAAGTTAGTCTCTGGTAGACAGCCATCAACATTTGCAGTGGTATGAATTGCAGATTTTTTCAGGTTTTATTCCCTTTCCTTCTAGTTTTTCATGGTGCCTTAACTCACGATTGGAAATTAATGGTTATTTGGGAATGCCTCAGCAGGCAGGTAGGCCTACTAATTTATGTAGATCTGCGTATGTGTTCTATTACATCTAAGTTGGCAGAATGTAACTTAAATAAACAAAAGCTACATTTTTTAATGTAGAACTTGGAGATGGTATTTCCATTGTGTTGGCTATCAACTACAGCTGTTGGTTCTTCTGGGATGACTTTCAAAAAGAGGAGTGTTTGGCATCTCAGTTATTTCATGAGGTAAAATGCAAAGGCTCATACTCTGGATGTTGACTGACGTTGTTCCTAAGTACTATATTGGCTGCAGTTGAGGACTGTGGTGAGGTTTACTGTTTTGTGAAATTGTCTTTGCTCTAGCTTGACGAGGGCCCAAAATAAAGTTCCAGTTTCTCGATGGAAACTGGTTTCTGGTCTGCGGTATCTGGACGAAGTGCAGCCCTCAGTTACACGCCTATGATCTCTGCAGCTCCTGGGCTCAGAACAGAAAGCAATCTTTGTGTGGTGTCTTTTTTCCTGCAAAATACACACTGCAGCCCTATTTTCCTTTTGAAAACACAGTGAGTCAAGGTTTACATCACTTGCAGCCATGCAGGTGTCACTGCACAGTTCACCATGAACGGACAGCAGTTCTTGAGAGAGGTTGTTTCCTGACAACCTTCAATACACAAATATGTCTTACTGAAAGAAGTTTTTGTAGCATTAAAGTTCATGTTTGTTCTTTTACTATTTCTATTAATCCTGTTAAGCTGACTAATGCAAAAGTCATCAAAAATCAAGACGTCTTAAATTCTGAGCTATATTTAGAAGTGCTGAGGACTGAATTCTGCCTTCTTCAGCTTGAACTTTCTCAGCTCTAGTTGTGCCACAGCAGGAGCCTTCAGGAGGAAATCTGGCCAACACTCAACAGTCCTAAATTCATGTAACTCTGAAGAGTACAGAGATCTTTGGCTGCTTGTGTGCCCTCAAGCCCTTTGGACCACCAGATAAGACTACAAAATTTGGATACTTTGACTATGGTCCTGATGCAGTGATTCATTTAATGTCTGAGTCTGCCTTTCTTCTGAAAGATCTTAAGTTTGGTTTTGTTTTGGTTTGGTTTTTTTTTTCCATCCATCTCTTCCCGTCAAAGGGAGTGGAGTTTTTGCAGGATTTTGAGGTTGTTTCAGGGAGGTGCCTTGTGGAAACACGAGTCCCAAGATGAGAATTTATTGCTCTTTGGCTAAAATGAAAGAAACTGTTTTGAAGTGGATACTTTAGTTATGTTAGCTACTCCTAGCAAAGAACAACAGGTATTTTTAAGAAAGTATTTTTGAGTACTTGAAAAGCCTATTAGATTTCTGAGAAGTTTATGAATATACAGCAAACAATAATTTGCATTTGGGGGGGTATTCTTTTATTCATTTACTTAGCACACCAAATTGTGCTGGAAGCTTTACAGACATTAGATCCAGCCCATGCTGAAGAGCTTGCATTGAAAGTTTGTAGTTTTCACATAGACATAAATTGAGTCACAGATGACCTACTTTCTTTTCTAGAAAAAAGATGTGGTCTGGTAAACATTCAGTCTTCAACAGCCCCTTTTCTCTCATACATAAAGTGTTAAAAGTTTCAAAGATTTCCAGTTGTCCCATTTTTTACAACTGAGCTTGTCAAAAACTGAAATTTGGTTTAAAGGGAATTTCAGCACTTGTGGTTTTTAAAAAAAATCTCTAATTCCATGAAACAAATTCCTAAAATATTGATTTTTATCAAAGTTAATTTTTAATTTCAAAATTTATTTCTATAAACATTTATCTTTAAAATTATATTAGCTACAAACTGGTAATATAATAGATTATGTTGAGGACTTTTATATCATCATAAGTTTCCCAGTTATTGCAATGATCTCAGCATGTGAGCTGACAGCAAAAGTACATAACGGATATAAGGTATAAAATGTTTTTTTCAGATCTGCTCTTCTGGGCTCATATAGCGCATAAGCTTTTGTGGGCATGAATTAATGCAAATAGGAATTCACACAAATACACACGTCCATATATCTTTTCAGGCACAGCCACTGCCGGCATACTCCATCCATTCTGCTGCCTGGGTGCTACATTAGAGTTTGCTTTTTCATATGGAAAAATCATTAGGAAAAAAATGTATTTATTATATCTACGCATCCATGTATTAAAGTTGCTCATGTGCTTATGCAGATGGATGACAGCTTTAAGGAGTGCATTTGTAAGCACAGAACTGCTCACACACTAATAAAATCCTCAACCAAAACCAGAGAGTTAAGCAGAGGTTCCCTCTGGCACATTCATCCTTGGTACAGAGTACTCTGTCTAACTGCTAGCTCCAGTCTGGGATATGCTACGTGCACTACTTGGGATGTGCTATTTCTAATGTTTACTTGTTTCATATATTCCTTGTTGAGACATTATTGTGTTTAGGTACTGCTAATTTTCCCATGATTGGATACAGATTCTGGCTTCCATGGCTGCTCCTCCCTTCATTCCACCACCCACTTGCATAGACTAAAATTAATCATAGTAGACTACAGCAGAAAACCTGTGACTGCATCATTTCTTCAGCAGACGTGGAGTCAGGGTACTGTAACATTTGGGAAAATGACTCGCCTTGTTCGCAAAGCAACGGTGTGTCTTTTTGAATGGTGCATTAAGCTGAATTAGTTTAAAAAAAATGATAGCAGTCCGTGTTTTGGGGAGTTGGAAATAGTTTTTAGTCAGTGCTGATTTTCAAATGGGTGAGTCACTTCAAATGAATATACAGTTAAGAACTAGCGTTGAGCATTACTATACTGTCTCACTTCTTCGTGAGAGAGACCACGAGACCTGAGACGATTCACCACGGGCACTGATCTTTCTGTGTGATTACATGGGGCACTAGTGAAAACCAAAGCGACTGCTTCGTTAAATGCCTGAGGTTAAGTGGGCTGAATCACATCCTAAATCCAGCTGCTGACTCACGACCCTGTGTTAATCTGCGTTGCCTGTCAAGATCAATCCTGGGGAGGGAATCCTCCCAGGAGGCTGATGCCCCAAAACTTGGGAAAGCAGGGAGAAAAGCCATAGTCTGAACTTCCTGTCTAGTCTTATTTCTGCAGTGGGTGAACTCATGCCCATGGAGAGGGCTGGCCACCGCCGGTGTGGGCAAGTTCTGAGTGCTGCAATGGGAGGTGTGTGCAGTATCCACAGGAGCCTCTTCCAGTGCTGGTCCCCAGGCGGGTAATGCCAGCCTTGCGGTGCCAGTCCTGAACATGTGCCCAGCTCAGTCTCGTGCTATATGAGGGTGCTAATGATCATGTTGGGAGTAGTCTGAAGTGAGATAAAATAAGACTAAAAAGAAAATAATAATACAGATGTGTACCATCCTTCTTTTAGAGGTTGACAGTTGCCTTATTGAATCACAGTTGTTTACCTGCCAGCTTGTGTATATGCCTAATAACTTTGATTTCTTTATACGTCTCTTTAATCTGTTCTCTACAATAAAAAATGAAGAGTTGGTCCTGAGCCAGCCTGCAAAATGGGAGCAAATGATAACATTGACTTGCTCATTACCACTCTCTTGCTTACAGTTCTTCAATGGTGTCATTTAGTAAGACCACTAGTATGACAAATGACTTGCCATTCAATTGTTTTTTCTTCCATGGGTGTCCACTTTGTGAAGCCAGGCCTTTTTCTGGCATGAGTTACCTGATGCAAGGAGTGTCACCAGCTTGTCACCTGCAGCCAGGTTTCACTGGGGACAGAGCATCACCCCTTCTTGCCGAGGGATACTGCAGGAGAAGTATTTTGCATGGCTCTGCCCGCAGGCTGTTTGATGTCTGGTAAGCAGACAAGCTTCATGTTCTTCAGGGCTTACATCCTCTTAGATCTAACAAATGCAATGACTGGTGGCGGCGTGGTACAGTTATTGGAGCAGGATGTAAGGCGAGGTTATCAGCAAGCTAAAATGGGTAAGTTCTTCCGTGATGTAATTTTGTAGGAAAGGTGATGGTGCCCGTGATGAAGGTAGCTCCTTCTGCAGGGCTTAATGGAACTTTTACACTCAGCGCTTCTCCCACAGAGCAGGTATACTGCCCTGAGAGAGGGAGTGAGAATATTTTCTCTCCTTTCTTTCTCCCCAAATCGCTAGGGACAGACAAAGGAACAGCTTAATTTCTTTCCTTCATTATTTGCTCACTTCAGACACCGTCTTTTCTTCCCTGCTCATCCCTGACAGCTCCCGTGTGTTTCCATCAGAACATTATGAAGAAGGAGGCAGTGGTTTTGCTTTGTGGCTTCCATGGTTTAAAGACTTGTTACATCTTGGAGAAGAGCTGAGAGTCTGATACACGCAGCCTGCTGGTAAATGCTGCCTATGACATAGTGAATATGACACAATACGGACTTTTGCTTTTCTTTTGATGTCTTTGCCCTGGGGACTTGGGTAGTTATTGTTGACATAAAATGCAAGAAAACAGCACATGCTGGAAAGCCTTATGCAGAAGGCTATGTTGAAGAGTTAGTCATAGGTAAAGAGGTCAGCTGCCTCATCTGACGAAGAAGGGAGAAGTTGGAAGAAAGCACGCAATGGTAGGGAAGAGGTTTGAAGACAATGAATACTGATTTTTTTTTTTCTTTTTGTTTGTAAGAATGCCATTTTCTTGTTCGGTGTATAAGTGGCTTACAGACTACATGATACAGATGTGTGGGTCACAGAGGGTGCAGAGTTCAGCCCCGCCGTGCCTTCCCACATGGAACTTCACAGTCCCAGCTTTAACTCTGCAGGGAGGATGTTTTGGCAATCAGAATGATTAGTCCTCGCTGCTCTTCTGATTAGCAGATCTACTGGCTTTACTTTTTCACCATGGTGCATTATTTGGCATGTATTTCTCCACCCCCCTTTCCTACAAGTTGTATTTGGTGAAGTTCTTTGGAGTTTGAGATTTTTTCCCATTTCTTCAGTCATTCTGCTCTTATCCTAGTCCAGAAGCAACTGCATTTCTGTGTTGCCTGGAGGAAGTTCCTTGAAAAGCACTTTGAGCCTTCCAAAATAAGGAGAGAAATGGAAGAATAAAGCATTGATTCATCTAACAGCAGATAAACTGACAGTATATAGCATACATTTTCTCTCCTAGTTAAATGCCTTAAGTATTTGTAAGGTTTACGTCAGTGCAGGATGTGTGTGAAGATTATGGTGCACTGGATTTCAGATGAAAGTCCACACTAATTATTTTTTTAATTAGAAATTTGTAATGATATATTCAGTTCATTTTTTCATTGGAATTTCTCCAACTAGTCTTGCATCTCTCTTGATATTTCTGTGGCACTAAAGTGTAACTGCTGGGAAAGCCAGTCAGCTGCATTCATCTTCTACAATGCAGCGACTGTTTTGATAATATTGCCCCAAGACTTCCCAGCACCACAGAGGACATAGTGTGGGAAGACAAAAGACTGCATCTTCATTACAGTACTGCATAATACATAAAATAACACATCAATAATGGAGAGGACCCACCACAGAACACAATGCCCACTTGCAGACAGCTGGTTCCAAAACCATGCTGGTATAAAGAGATCCGTGCTCCATGCAAGGCACTTTGTGCACTGCACAGCGGACTGGTTTCCCACACTATCAGGTGTGTCGGTGCAGATTAAAAACTGCTAAAATGGTATATTCTGTGCACACTGTACTTTAAGTGTGCTAATAACATTTAAAGACTCATAACCCTGTAACCTCGTACGGTATAGACATTGCAGGACACTGAGCTTGCCATTGTGCTGCAGGTCTTTTATCCAAATCATCGCAGAAGTTTCTCCTATTAATAATGTGGGCATGGAGAACTTGTAAGTAGCAAACTTTTAAGCTTACTAGTGTAAATGCGATCCATGTGGTTAGACACGTAGTGCTAGCCAAAATAGCAAAGCCACAGGCAACAGTTAATGTGGTGCATGTTAAAAATACAAAAAGCTTTTTCTCCTCTAAAAAAACCTTTCCCAGGGGAATAAGTCTTTCCCAAGTGACATCTTCCAAAAGCACCAGAGAAAGGTTTAGAGAAATAAATTTCACAGGTTTTTCAGCCTCATGCCTGCTCCAGTTTCGATATAAACTTTAGCCACTCAGAAATGCACTGCAGATAGGGCAGTTTCTGATCTAACTTGATGCGCTTTTTAAGTCAGTGAAGAGGAAGACAAAATTCAAATAAGATGATGAACGTTTTCCTTTCATCTGCTGCGTTGCTTTATCATCTTTATCATCTGCTGCGTATGCTTTATTGGACTGTTCCAGAAAAATCCACCTGGCTTACAAATAAGCTTTTAGTATGTTGCTTGCTATAGTAATACATTCCTTCGTTTGCGAACTGGACAGAGATGAGCTGTTAATCAGCAAAAAAGGTGTGAATTTATTTTCTTGAGCAAGCAATGAAGGGCACTCCCCAGCCAGTGTCCTGCCATGTGGTCAGTGGATCCCATTTCTGTCCCATCCTTGAGGGCAGAAGTCCCTTGTAACCACAGCTGAGCAACATCAGCTCGGGCCACATTAGCACTTGTTGTATCTTGCTTCCAAGGCTCCTCCTTACTGTGCTGATGGGGATAACAGTCCTTATACAAGCCCACTGCTCGTGTTTCCAAAAGCAGCAATGCTTCTCCTGTAATTATGGGCACTTGCCTTGCAACTTCCCCTGCCTGCAAAACTGCTCAAGCGCCCTCTTCTCAGGTTAACCTGGGTTTCCTGAGGTGGATATATGACATTTCTAAGACCCTGGGTACACTTCATAAGTTGAGTTCACATTAGGTAAAACATGTTTAAAACCAGAACTGGAGGAAGTTGGCCCAGCCAGAAGAAGCAAAGAGTAAAACTGGTTAATCTTCTGTGTTATCTTGGCTCCAGCTGAGCGTGGAGCACAGGAGGTGAACTGCTTCACTCATGAATAGATAAACTGGGACAACTTTCAGTGTTAGAACTGTAAATATCATTGCTATTATTCGTATGTCAGGAAGTGTCAAACCGTTATTTAATTATTCTGCTCTATGGAAGTAGGCATTGGGTTTTTTTCATTCACTTTTTCAATCCCCCAGATGGTGGGGACCCATGGCAGAAAGTTTTCCAGGGCAGTGAAGTGCTTTCCCAGTGTTATGCTAATAAAACCCCATGGCATGTTGCTTGTACGCATCTTAGCCACTTTTCTGCAAGACTCTATTATATCCCTGCTTGGAGCAGCGGCAACGCCAGAGCCGCTGTCGCGCGTCTAGAACAACAAAAGGTGCCTCTGTTCTTTGAAGAGCATAACAAATCTAACGGCTCTTGAGTCTCTTGCCGATGGTTTTTGCTGCGCTGAATTCTTCTGCGCTAAATGAAAACCACTTCAGGAAGGAAACTGTCTGGGGAGAAAATTGTTGAGAGATTTAAGAGAGACTTGTGCACATTGAGAGCAAAGACTTCTGCTAGTGAGATTCCCGTGCAGCATTGCCCTCAAACCCTTGTTTTTATGAAACCGCTGCAAATTGGCGAAGTTCCTGGAGCTCAGTGGTAGGAGATGCAATGTGGCTTTTTCAGTAGACTACAGTAAGTGGCAGAAGAATATATTAGCTTAGGAAAAAAGTAATTATCAGAACTTAAGAGGTCCAGTAATTTGTGTGCAAGCAGTGGAGGCCAGATTTTGGCCATTATTCATTTTGAGACCATTTGTAGAATTTTTCCTTGCTCAATACACCTCATCATCTGGCAAGGGCTCGTTCTGGGGAGCCTAGTCTGGACTGTATATACACCATGTCCTGTGTCAAGCCAGGGCTGTGAGTGGAGCTCAGCCTCGAGCCACAGAAATGAGAAAGCTGCCTTGCCCAGGAGATGCTGTGACTCAGAAGCAGTGCCGTGTCACTCTGCTGCCTCTCCTCTCCTCTCCTCTCCCTGGGGACATGTCAGGACAAGGAGCACCTGCCACCAGCCACACCAGCACCCTCGGGGCGCAGCTGCTGGGGTGAGTGGTGGTGGCTCTGCCCCAGCTCTGCCCCTCAGCTCCGTGCAGACCGTGAACAAAGGGCTGGGTTTACACCCCAGTCTGGCAGTTTACCTCCTGCGTAAGCCCGTAGTCTGTGCTTGGAGTCCACGGCTCTTCAAAAATCTGAGGAGCAAACGGCTTTTTGTGAAGAGAACAGGTTTTTTTCTCCTTACCTTTTCCAGTGCCATACTTTGCCGTGTCAAGTCTCAGTGCATTTTGCTTCGCTCAACAGTAGTAGACTATGGGGCATTTATTTATTGATTGAGCATCTATTTTCTTTCAGTGAAAAAGAAATTGCTCCTTGGAACACATTTGATTTTTTTTAGAGAACTTCTTTCAGTTTTGTGTTCGTTGTCTGTCATTCCTAAAGTGCTTCAATATTTGGTGTCCTGGGTAGTCTCTAAACCAACATGACTTAATTTGTGTCAGAACAAGAATTGCTTTTTTATGGCAGTTTGTTTTCCTTTTCAGACCCAACATGAGTTAGAGGTGCTGTAACTCCACACAGAATGGTGCTCTTTCTACCACTGCACATAAACTGACATTCCACTCCACTCTTCAGATTGATTCATACTATTTTTGAAGCCAAATATCAAAAAGAACATTCCCTGAACTTTTTCTCACTAACGGAGGAGAAACAATACGGAAAATAAATTATTTAAAATACTGTAATCTGCTGCCACATTGTTGTGTGTATGTTGTGTGTGCAGTGATGGTAGTTACACAGCTCTAGATTTGCTGTGATAACTACTGATGGGCATTCCTAACCTGAATCACCAAACCAGATAGGATGGGGCTGTGCTCCTTCAAATGCTCTCTATTTTTGGAAAAGTAAACTATACAAACTTCCAAGAGATTGTATAGAAAGTGAGACCTCCAGCTTTCTACAACATTAATGAGTATTGGAATATACCTCACACAGGAATATGTATTTTTTTCATTTTGAATCATTTTGCCAAAATGGTGCATTCTGATAATGATGATTATGATGATGATGTCTAATTCTGGTGTTATACCCCTCCCCAAATTACTTCTTTCATGGGTATCCTGTGCTAATTGTTGGGTACTAGCTGATCTATATCAGTGATTAACAGAGATACACAAACGTATAGGGATTAAGTTAGGCTTTGGTTTATTAGTTGCTGAACTGGCAAGAAATTCATCCTTATTTTATTTAGTTGACTTTCTGGATTCCCAGCTAAGAGCCAGGCCTTACCACAGTTAGTCTCTACACAATAATAACACTCCGCTAGCAGTGATCCCTCTCCAAACAAGCAGTAATTGCGTGACCGTGATCCTCCTGTTACCGGGAGCACAAATGCAGGCATCAGTAGTACAGGGTTTTGTCTCTGAGCTGGGCTGTCTGTGTGGTCAAGGAAGAGAAACAGATGCTCGTGGGACATTCAGTTATATATTTTAGGTTTCTCTGCCAGGCACCTCTGGGCAAAATTCAGCCCATTTCTCTCTCCTTATCCTCGCTGACTGTAAAGGATTGCTGCTAAGAACCCTTCTCTAGTTCATCAAATTTTTGTTTTGATCCTCTCCTAAACTTTCTAATTAATAGAGATTAATTATTTCTAATTACGCTATAATTGGTTAGTAACTACAATAATAATTAAACCTCTGGTTTAATAGTAATAAATCAGGGAACTGGAAGCTGATTCACATAAGCCATATTTTTAGTGATGCTCCGTGGATTTCCCTGGGACAATTAGTGAGAACTCGTAAGAATACATGTGCGTTGTGTGCATCTGTATGTGTGTGTTCCCATGAGTAATGCACATCAGATTATCACTTCTCTGACTGCCTGAGCTCTGCAAACAGATGGTCTTTGTACATGCAAATTTTTGGACTTTATACCAGAAGTGAACTTGGGAACAAATTCACGAGTATATTAATAAAGGTCAGGAATAAGTTGCTGGGCTGAGAGGATTTTTCACATGTAATCAAAATAAAATTGAGAGTGTTTTGAGGGTTCTTTTTAAACGCTGCTTTCATTATGTGCCGTAGTTCACATGCCATAAAAGCGTGTTCCTGGTCAAAACACACAGTGTTTAGGACAGTGGAGCTGAGTGGGGGCAGTGGGTGTTGCAGCAGAGGAGGTGGGTGCAGCTCTGCAGCCATCTCTGGCAACAGACTCAGCTGGGGGGAAAGTCTTCTGCTTAACTCCAGCCGCCGAGTGAATCGCCATATGCTGCTGCCAGCAAAGCATGTAGAGCAGCTTCTGCTGCTGGCTGGTAATCCCCAGGGAGCTCACACAAAGTCTATTAATTGCCTTCTTAGGTGACTCCGTGTGGTCATCCAGCATCTTATTTTTCACCAGCTCATGGACCTGAAAGCTCTAGGTTGTGTGGCATTCTGGAAGCTGAAAATGGGATTAATTTAACTGAACTTCAGCCATGTAACTGCTAGGCATCTAGTTTACAATAATTGTTTAGTTTCCTTTCCACTCCACAGAGGATGGCTCACCTAGAAGTGATCAGGTTGGATGCATTCCCCTGCTGCTGGCTGGTGGGTCGACAAGCTGCACTGTCTCTGCAACACAGCAGGGAGAAAACCACAACTGTGATAAAATGGGAAAATCTCTCCTCGTCCTGCAGTTCAGGAAGGAAATAATCTGCTAATAGGTGATTTTAGTTCAGGAAGCGCCTAGACTTTGCACTTGTACGTGCTCAGCTGCACAGCTGAGGAGAAGGCAGCGTGATTCGGGTCTTGAAGGTGCATTTAAAAATCTGCTCCAATTCTACTGATAAAAAAGACAAACCCTGCAAAGCAATCACCTCCAATCTGATTTGCATGGATTGCTTTATCTGTTGGTCTTGATTAGTATTCCGGAGTGCTCTATAGAAAACATTGATTTTAATCCTGTTTCCCCGCTGCTGGTTTCCATGCACTCCCTCTGGCGGTTACTGCAGCACCTGAAAAACTGTGTGTGCATCATCAGCTCTGCAATACAGCACGGTATGAGTGGCAGATCCTGTGGGCACAGCAATGTAGAGGAGAAATGTAAGCCTATTTTTGTACCACAACCATCCAGGCAATGAACACACAGATGATTGTACTTTAATACATAACCGGTGGAGCTACCACTGTTTTACAATGAGGACATGACTTTATTTTACTCTAAGACCATTCAATCTATGGAAGTCCTTTTTACGCATGACTCAGAGGAACGTGAGAAGGAGACAAGGGAATTACCAGTTTCATTCTTCTCAGTTTCTAGTGGTGTTCTGCAAGTTGGCAGAATGCTGCTGTGGGGAAGCTGAGAGGCTGCTGGCTTGGAGGTGCTTTGCAAAAGCGTGTCCCCACTGTCAACTGCAAGAGTTAAACAGAAGGTGTAAAAATGTGTCACACGTGGAGGCTGTGGGCTTCTGAAGTACTGCCCAGGAGACAGTGCAAGAGAGATGATCCCAATGTGTTTTGTAAAGCAGAAATTTGAGAATCAGTTATTTGTAGCAGGTGACATTGAACTATGATTTGTTATCTGCAAATCCTCTATTGCATAATGTTGTCTAAGCAAATTAGTGTAAATATTGTAAATGGCTTTCTTCAAGGAATGCAGTGTATTATTGTGAATAAAAATGTTGTTAGGGATAAATCTGTTGTTGTATTAGTTTTTGAACTGACAATATATTCATTGATCATGCTGAGAAACTTGTCGTCTAAAGGTTTGACAGCTGGAGACATACACTGGGATAACTGGCAGCAGAGCAGGACCTCTTGATGTGACTTTCAAGACTTGTTTCTCTTGAAAGAGTACGAAGGACAGGAATGGGTCAGGTGGGAGGGAGCCAGCCGTATAGACATTAGAGAGTGTTTCTGGTATTTTCAGAAGTGCCTGGATGCTCACAGCTAGCTATGGCAAGCGAATGTTTCCAAATCCCTTGTTCCTGGCCAGTGCAGGCAAAGATCTTGCTCCAGGTTTGCTGAAGCTGTTGTCCTCTGTGGTCATAGGCTTCAGATGCTAAGTTCAGACTCTCAACACTGAGCTAAAACTTAAAAGAACCTGGCAGTAAACTTCTCAGGGTACAATGCCCAGAGCTATCAGTCTGGGAAGGAGCAGGCTTAAACACACGTGTAGATGTGTGGCTTCTCTTGGTGCTGTCGAAGTAGCCATTACATCACAAAATTCAATGTATGGTGTGACAGTGTCTTTTCAGCAAGTGATACATGTAAGTTGGTGGTGTTGGTGCCTATTTCTAATGATGCTACTTGGCAGCTTGCTAAGAGGAAGAACAGTATTCAGCATCGACTGAGGAATATCTTGGCTTTTTTAACACCTTTAAAAATAAACATGTTGTCACAAGTCATTGAGATTATCACCTCTTTCGAATGCCTGAGCTCACTAAATGTGAATAACTCATTCCTGTGAAGAAATGGTGCAATTCCTGCAGCGTGGCAGAGCGAGGAGCAGGGCTGCAGATACTGTGTGCCAGTCTGGTGCTTTGTGCACAGGAGTAGGAGAATGTTCAGAAGGTTGCATAATTGTCAGAAATCCATTTGAATATGGATTGTCCTGAAATGCAATGCTTGTTCAGTTCTAAGGCATTTTAGTTTACAGGATATTTGTCTTTTCTTTTTTTCAGCATACCATAGGCAGCTGGTATTGGCATCCACAAAAATTACTCTGCACTTTTGGATCTGGGTGCTCAGGTTCCCCTGCATCATTTACAAATACACACATTTCTATTTCACTTCTCAAGATGCTTTGCCAGCAAATCTCACAGGACCTTTGCTAAATGCAAAAGAAATGCCTTTGAATCAGCAAAACAGCAAGGCTAACTGAACTCGGACGATAAGAGACAAGATTTTCAGTGTCCTCCGGAGCTTGCCAAATCGCTAAGTGCTGCTGCTGACCAACAGGGGTGGCACATCTAATGCTAAGGCTGGCAAGAGTTAGCATGCACAGTGCCGCGGGGGGGGCACCCTTGACAGTGAATGGAGGGATGCAGGGATGCAGGGAGCCAAAGGGCAGCGGCAGCACACCAGCTGCTCCCTGCAGTGCTCTGGGGACGTGTGGCCAAAGTGTGGGGACAGGTTTCTGAATCTGCAGTGGAGGCGGGAGGCACCAGCAGGAAGTTTGGTCCCCGTAGAGTCAGCAGCAACACTCTTGGCTCTTTGAGATAAATGAGGAATTTATCCCTAATTTGTGAAGGGAGGAAGGGTTTGAAAAGTGTAACAAAGGTGAGGATCCAGAGGGAAGCATGCCTCATTCTTTCTGTTGATTGTTTCATTCCTCATCTCTCTGACCTTTCAGACCACTCTGAATTTAATATTTAGACTTCAGGGCTAATGCTTGAACAATAAACATAGATATATTGCTCTTTAGGCAAGCTGTCATTTGATTCCTTTTTTGCTATCTGCTGTAACATTCCTGTAAGCCCAGAGTAACTGCATTTTTTTTTTACTGTTATTGCAATGATATTCTTACAGTTAAGATTGCCCCTGGGCGGCTTTTCATTATCTCATCAGTCTAGAGTGCACCCCCCCAACTGCCTTCTTTGTGCTTGTCAGAGTTTACTGGCATGCCCAGAAATTGCCCAACTAAGGTCATGCTCTACGTATTTCTTATCTTAGATCACATTATTTTGCAGTTAGATCTTTCAACACCGCCATATTTTTAAATAATGTTTTCCCTGACGCTGCAAATGGTGCAGAAAGTTGCGGGCAGGCGGATACTGAGTTGAGCTGTTAAGAGTTGGGGGCAGGGGCTTTGGTCAGCAAGCCTCAATACACGAGGAACCTCTTTTTACGGTGATACATTGAGAAACCATTGCAAAAACCTCAACAGTGCAGAGACGTGTCCTTGGTCATGCTGTAAAGGTCAGCGTCAGCGTGTTGGGCCCAGCAGTGGGGCTGAGTCTGCAAGTGCTCCTCCAAAATCTGTTTCATAGGCGGGTTTTCTCACGCATTTCGCTGCCACGGCTCATATTTGTTCTAGTTTCTCTTCGACTTCTGAAGTTAAATTACAGATATGGCAACAAACAAACGGTGTGTTTCTTCTGGAGTATTTTTGAGGCACATCAAGCCTGGGGAACTCACGGAGAGGTCTACACCAGGCGTGAGGTGGGTGCTGAAGCGATCATTTTGTGAAGGCTAGGAAAAGCTTTTCAGGGGTTTTCAAAGTTCTTTTAAGAGAAACCAAAGCCTTTCCCCAGAAATACGTTACATCTGATTGTACTTTTTATTTTACTAAAATCAAAATGGAACTTTTGACCTTCCTGAGAAGATAAAGCATGTATTTTTCATTCTGAAATTACCTTTTGTTTCCTTTTTCTTTTCAAATGCATGTAATGAAAAACAACACATTTGGCTATCTTGAAGGCAATAACAAAATCCCAGTTTTCTGATTAAAAATAAAGAAAAATTCGAACTCCACATTCTTTTGTGTTTCCATTTTAAAGCTCAAATTCAAGTTAAATTTAAGAAAAAAAACTAAAAAGAATTGTTTTGTTTGAAAAGCTGAAGTGAAACATTGTGATTTTTAAAAAGAAAAGGAATATATTTTGTCCTGAATAAAAACTCCCATAAATTTCGGTGCAAATTCACAAATTATTTTTAAATTAAATTTTGGAATTAAGTCATTTAACCTTCAAATTCTTTTTGCATTGCTGCACTAGAAATAGTAATGAAGAAATGATTCCTGGTCAGCAGTATCTTGCATTACTGGATTTCACATTATTTTTATTATGGGTTATTTTTAGCATTAAGATTTGTTTGTGGCTGATGTGAGAACAGTAGCTATTTAAACAAAACTACAAAACATATTGTCAGCTTTCACACTGCATAAATTAAACCAATATTTTCTCATATTACATGAGAAACAGATATAGTGGGGTGTTTTGGTTTTTTATCATATAAAATAATTCTGGAAGTATCCTTTTTATTCTTTGTTGGCATTGAGGAGAAGCTTGCCATGTTGACTAATATAAAATTAAGAAAATGTATATGTAAAACGAGGAGGAATGTAGATGTGAAGCTGAGTAAGGCAGCAGCCCAGCCCCTGCCTCCCAGCTGTGCCCAGATGTGACTGCCTGGTGCTGGCCCTGCTTCTGGCCTCCCTGTTCCTGGGTGCAGCGTGGAGGCAAACACATCATTTTTAGGCATTATTCCTGGGGCTGCTTGTGTTGTTTTTTCCACTGTGTTCCTCATAAGCGATTGTGCTAATCAGCTGATTTATGGGTTTCATTTTCCTTGTTCTGCAGCACTGTGAAAGAGATAATGATGCCTCTGTTTTCTGTCGATACGTGCTTTAAAATTAGGTAGGCTTCTTTTTTTTTTTCCAGTTTAACCTTAGTTAGAGATTTTGAATTTTTTTTCTTGGGCTTTCCTCATCACTTTGCAGTCTTCTCGCTGAGCTCAGTGCATACAGAAGTTACAGGTAAACCTTAGTTTCTTTAGTTTTTTCAGCTGGAATGTGTTTTTCCCCTCATGCAAGTTCCTATTAATATGAGGGCACTTAGGGATGTGCTGTAGTCCCTGATGCTTCTGTCATCATGACACAAGTTGTTGAGAGTTTGTCCTCTGTGATGGGTTTGTCAACAGAGCTGCTTGGCCCAAGTAAATTTAAATCAAACTCATTTTCTCCCTGTCAGTGGTAGAGTGGTCTTCCAGTGATTTTACTTACGTGTTCTGGTCATGTTAGCAATGACTTCTTTTTTAAAAAAAGAGCAAACCCAAAATTTGACCTGTTGATAAGGTGAAGTATAGTGTCTGAGATGGCTTCTTTGTGCATGGCATAAAAAAAATGAAACTCTGGTGTTTTGGGGTGGTATCTTTTCACAGCATATGCAGTTCCCCTAAAAGGAGATGCTTCAGGAACCACTAGGAATCAAGTGGTGCATTTTTATAGGGCTCACCCTACATGGCTCATAGTACCTGGGAGGAGAATTAAATCCCCGAAATCATAGTCACATGGGCAAACAATGTAATAGCCAGGCATGAAACTGTCTCTAAAAGAGAGGTAATAGCTGCACCTTGTGGGCTGGAGGTGCCTTGCAGAGAATAAGGAAAGAGCCCTGTGTCATGAGACTGTCTTTCATGAAAGTCTTTCATGAACTGACTTTCAGAAGTTATTGGCAGGGCTTTGTCTTGTCAGAATAGATCTTTATTTGGGGGTAGTAAAGATGAGGGCACGTTTACAATGATGGCTGTGTAGAGAGAGTATTATTTAAGAATTTATATTCCTTTGATGTCAGATTAAGGTCCTATGCCATTCCCTGTGTAAATTAAACACAGATAGCAGTTAAGAGAGTTACAAGCTTTTCTTATAGGTTTCTGTGTTGAATTGCAGTGAAATCTTATATTATCAGATGAAAGTGCCCATTCCCACACATTAATATCCTTTTGTATTTGGAATGGATATAAAAATAGGTATCACATTGTATATGTGAATAATGCACCGTATTCACACGTATTTTTATTTCAAATAAATTAAAGGTCATTCTAACTGAACAGGGAATAAAGTTTACAATTGGTAAGACGTAATAGGGATGTTCATCCTTAATGTTACTGGTGCCCCCAGGGAATGGTGCTTCATCTCCTGTGAATTAGACAGCAGTTGGTGTGGATCCAGATTCCTGTGCCGCATCCCACCACCCCAGTTATGGCGTGTAAACTGTGTGCGAGTGCCCTGGCAGAGCCATCTCTCTTGCAGTGGCAGCTTGTGAGACCTGATGAGGGATGGGGAGCCACCAGAGCAGCCATCCCAACTCTGGCTGAGCAGGTCTGGGGTGGCGTGAGCCAGAGGGGCTGTCCCCTGGGGCTTCGCAGGTCTGCAGCGGCACGGTGGACGTGGGCAATCAGAGCACATTCTTGCCCCGAACAGCCAGCCCAGCTGTCATGGCTTAAGACCAGTGAGCAACTAAGCACCACACAACTGCTCACTCAGCCCTAGGCAGGCTTGGAAGGGTAAAAGTGAGAAAATTCATGTGATGAGATAAGAACAATTTAATAATACAAATAAAATAAAATATAAAATAAAATATAAAATAAAATGTCATGAAAGAGAAGATAACAAAGAGCATGCTGAGCATGACATCATGTGGTGTGGAATATCCCTTTGGTCAGTGGGGGTCCCAGCTGTGTCCCCTCAGCTTCTTGTGTACCTCCAGCCTAACCATTGGCAGGGTATGAGGAGTAGAAAAGGCCTTGGCTGTGTGTAATCACTACNAGCATGCTGAGCATGACATCATGTGGTGTGGAATATCCCTTTGGTCAGTGGGGGTCCCAGCTGTGTCCCCTCAGCTTCTTGTGTACCTCCAGCCTAACCATTGGCAGGGTAGTGTGAGGAGTAGAAAAGGCCTTGGCTGTGTGTAATCACTACTCAGCAGTAATGAAAACATCCTTGTATTATCAACACTGTTTTCAGCACAAATCCAAAACGTAGCCCCATATTAGCTACTATGAAGAAAATTAACTCTACCTCAGCCAAAAGCAGCACACCCAGCCCTCTGCAAGGCGAACACCTGTGCCAGGAGTGTGCAAAACATTGGTGAATTTGTTCCTGAAAATCTGCGGTACACCAGCCCAATATACCAACATACCCCATTTTTAATCGCAGAATGGTTTGGGTGGGAAGGAACTTTTGAAGATCATCTAGTCCAACCCCTCATCAGTCCTGGACAGGAACACCAAGCACTGGAACAGGCTGCCCAGGGAAGTGGTTGAGTCACCATCCCTGGAGGTATTTAAAAGACATGTAGACATGGCGCTTAGGGACATGGTTTAGCGTGGACTTGGCAGCATTAGGTTTATGGTTGGGCTCCATGATCTTAAGGGTCTTTTCCAACTTAAATGATTCTATGGTTCTGTGATATTTCACTAGCTCAGGTAACTCAAAATCTCGTCCAACCTGACCTTGGACACTTCCAGGGATGGGGCATGTGCTGCTTTGTAGGCATCAGATCTCTCCTCCGTGCATGGGATGGAGCCATCCCCCCCATCCCACTTCATTAATCAGTGCCCATGGCCCAGGGTCCAGTTCTTGCTCCCAGCCACCCTCCATCCCCATCCCATGCCCTACAACAGGGATCAGGGGAGCCCCCCTGCTCTTCCATGCCTGCCCATGCTGGTCCTTCTCCTGTTTTGTGCCCCCCACCTCAGTTCAGCCCCATCTCCCATGGGAGAGTTTCCTGAGGAAGTGTTTTGAGTGAGAAAACCGGTCTTGTGCAATATTTTGATAAGGAAAGAAAATTTCTGTGAAGGAACTGGATTTTCAGCTGTTGGACTTCTCATTGAGGAGAATGATTAAAATGTGAAAATAATGTTCAGTCAGAGGATGATGGGGTGTGTTCATGGTATGAGATAGGCTTCATGGTATTTCAGTGAGAGGTTAGCTCTCACCAGTAAAACATGATAGTTAGAAATGGAAATAAAATTCACTCTCTTTCCCAAATGTGAGTGACTGTAGGCTTTCTAAACATGGTAAGAGCTTCTTTGGTTCTGACTGATGATAGTAAGGGATTGTTGTGACTCTACTACTTTGCAAGATCCAGATTTAAAGTGTCAGTGTATCACTTTTTCGTAATATTGAGAGTCTGTTCCCTCAAAATTCCTCAAGGTGTTATTCATGGCTCCTTTGGCAATTTTTCATCTCAGCTAAGATGACTGATGAAAAATAGAATGTCTGTCTTAAAGCTACTCCATGGCTCAATTCCTTTACTGAATTGGCCTTGCCTGGTCTCCTCTCCCTGCTACCTGTATTACCCTGGGAGGATCTGTGTGGCTACCACAAGTGCTTGCAAAAGGACCGTAGCAAAGGAGCTTTCACCAAATATTAAGGAAAATTAATGTGAGCTGGTAAGCCCAAACATACAGAGCAGAAACCTCATCATAATTATTCTCTTCCAGTGTAGCACAGCACATATCTGGAATTACATTTTTTAAAGAGTTCACAGAAATGTTCATGCCAAGACTACAAAAGGTGATTTATTTTTAAAATTTATTTTGGGGGACAGCCTTCAAGAGCAAACAAGTTTTGACAAAACTGTTCAGCAGGATCTTTGTATAACGTGTTGGAATATGGTGAAAATTGGAAGCTAATTTTTAAATACAAAGTAGTCTTTGTCTCTAATAATATGTTTTAAAAATCGATCATGTTATTACAGAAGACATTAATATTTGGTACCCCTGATGGTCCTGAGTTTAAAAGGAATTTATTGCAGTTGTTTAATACTACACGTTACAATTTCCTCTCTATTTGTGATGTGAAAGTTTTATTACTTTGGCCTAAATGATAAAGAGCAAACACATCTCCAGCTGGTGTTGGTTGCTAGGGAATGAAGAACAGCCTGCCGTTCAGAAATGTCTTCATGCTTGGACCTCGGAACTGCTTTGCTAAAATAGGTTAAGAGTGAATAAACCCTTCTCATCTCAGCAGCTAAGGGAGTATTGCTGCAGAGGGCATCTGACCCGAGTTAGAGGTTCGAAAGAGCTTTTATTTTCTGTTTTTGTTGTGGTGCTGCTGTGGAGCCTTTTGCTCCTGTGCTGCACCCATATGCTCACTCACCGCCTGTGATGGGCACTTCCCATAAATTTCAAGAGGTCCTACCCCTTGCAAAGTAATGTTTAACATTGAAACTGAGAAGCGTAATCCATCATGTTGGTATTTCAGATTTTGCTTAGCAAATCTTTGATTGCAGACAGGCACAATTTGTGCTCCTGTGCCAGGCGAATGGGTGAGGTGGGCTGTGGGCGAGGGGAACAGCCATCTCCTGCTGCAGGCACTGCACCATCTGCCTGATCCTGGGTGGTTGTGTTCTGGGGGATTTTGTGTTTGTTTTCCCTGTTACTGCTTCTGTGAGCAGAGATGCAACCCAGCCTCAGGAGTCCTGAACTTCTGTGATGGATTTGAGCTGATGCCCCCCTCTTTCCCCAGGGAGCTCCTCGTCCCATGGGGTATCCCTGGTTGCAGTGACGTTCACACACCTGTGTTTAGGTGCCAGCTTTTCCCAGCATCTCAGTTGGACAACGTATGTCAATCCACAGGGTGGATCAATGTCTCCATTCATGTTGCCACTTGGGAAGTTTT
The DNA here is from genome assembly GCA_013399365.1 of Pampusana beccarii. Classification (NCBI taxonomy): domain Eukaryota; kingdom Metazoa; phylum Chordata; class Aves; order Columbiformes; family Columbidae; genus Pampusana; species Pampusana beccarii. Next base: position 256,260 of record VWYH01008554.1, on the reverse strand, counting down.
CTTCTTAAATACCAGCCTGACAGGCTCAGAAGGGTCATCTGGAAGGGATGAGTTGGACTGTCATCAGCACGAGTACTCACTGGAAGTGAAACCACCTGTGAATAATGGTGCTCACAAGGCACTCAGCACTACCCTTGTCTTGCCTTGCAAGGCTGGTCTAGGTTTTTCAGTATCACTTCTTCAAAATAAAAAATAGCTAGATGTAACCATCCACTGTTTATATCTTTAAACTATTGTTATTTAAAATACAGTAATGTTTACTATCAATTAGACAGCTACACGGTTGCTAAAGCAGGTGTCAGTACTTTCCCTGGGAAGATGGCAAGGGGGGATAAAATACTTGCACATTCAGAGGAAGTTAACCAATATTAATTCTGAGTTGTTGCACTATAGCCAGAAATAAAGATGTAATTTTTCTCATGTGTCAGCCTCAGTTGCTGTGTATTGTGGATCCTGCAGGTCTGATTCTCTGACATGACATTTGTACAACACGCTGCCTTTGTACAGTCACTTTGGATTTACATGTTTGGTGGAAGCCAAATCTGTTGAGACTAACAGGTTTATAAAGTGCAATCTATCCCTACTGAAGAGTGAGTAATGCATTAAATGATCATAACATGCATGTTTTTTTTCTGAATGGCCTGTTTTAATGCTCCTCACATTAGAAGCTTTGCTCTACTTGCTGACTCAGCTGAACTCTCTGGTCACCTCCACCTTTCTCTTGTAGTTGAGCTTTGTGAAGAGATTCATAGAGCCATTATAAAATGAATTTCAGTGTAACAGAAGGCAGATATGTAATTATGCCTATTTTTTAAAAATGTTACAGCTGTGAAGTGTGGTATTTTTGCTTATCTCTTTTTTTTCTGGGAAGATCCACATGCAAGTGATGACATATCTCAGCAATGAGAATTGCATGATGGTTTGTTGTGCTGTCTTAGAACAAGTTTAATGGGACAAGTTCAGTGTTAAATAATTGGTTTATTATAATATTCTGATATTTTTGTAGCAAGCAGGCAGCAGCCTGCTATGGGCGCCTGCAGCATTTTCTCTGCTCATGCTTTCTTGAGAGCTGAGGAAAGATGTCTTTGCTCTGTGATACCATTTAAAGCAAGCTTGGTCATCTATGTGTAGTGTATTGGTTACATGTGTGTAATGTCCTATGGGATGGAGTGACTAGCTGCGGAGGGGATTAGTAGGCGGATGAGGCACTTGTCTTGTATTTTTTTTCTCTCTGTTCCCTTGTTAAAATTTCAGTCGAGTCAGCAGTCCAGTCCAGGAGTCAGCAAGTGACTGCTGTACAGCTGTTGAGAAGTCCTGAACAGCTCAGCGCTCTGTGCTGTCTCTGGGAGTTAAAAACGCTCCGTGTCCTTCAAAAGCAAACCCTGGCTGCCTTCCTGAGGGCCTGCAGGGGCTGGCTGCCCATCTGGTTCTGGCTGGTCCAGGATATATATCCAAAAAGCTGTCTCTGATCATCTCAGAAGAGAAGTCAAAGTCTGTCTGTCTTGTGGATCATCCTGATTTCTCATTGTTATAGACAATTTTTTTTTTTTTCCAATCTTTATGGAAAGCATGATTGAAGCACATCAGCTAGTCAGGAAGCAGAAATGTACGCAGCCTCTCCAAATAAAAATATTTTCCGTGATAAAAGGATGGACTTTGGTTTCCAGGCTTTCAATTCATTCAGCCTAAAAGCACTAGATGTTTTGGAAAAACATAAAATATTTGTGTAGTTTACTTGAATTAAAATTTCCAGTTTGAGTGGGGAAAGCATATAATTTCATTTTCTAAATGATATTGAAAGATCCCTTGAAACTGAAAAGAGACTGAGGAATAATAAGAAAAATATTTTCCTGTCTTTCATTAGCTCCTTTTTCAGGACAGTAAGAGATGGCAGGTAGAGGACACCAGATAAAACACCTTGTGCATTGGCGCAGAAGCAAAGTAAAGTCTTTCAGACATCCATATTCTGAAAATTAATACTTTTCAACTATTAAAGTGGAAAAAAGAATATGACAATGCTTCCAGGTCTGTTGTTAAAATGCATCACTTATATTTATTCACTCCAGCCCAGGTTTGGGGCTGCAGCTGAGTGTGTGCTTAGCAGTAACCACTTTAAGCCATCAAATGCGACAATTCAGAGATTTATGCTTAAGCATGTGCTTGCCTACTTGGTGTGGTTAATATCCATACAATAGAGATAGGAGGCAAATCAAAAGAGTAAATCAATTAATACATCATAAATATAAATGTTATAAACCAAAAAAGTTGAAAAAATAAATTTCAAGAGGGACTCAAAATCTCTCAAGATATTTAATTTTTCTTAATGATTTCTTTATATGATACGCAGCACTTCCAAAAATAGACAATTTAATTCTATTTAAAGCATATACTTATTAGGGAGTCTGTAAGTAATTATAAACCTGTGTGATGATGCTAGAAGTGACACAGTTTTTTGGACATGGACAATAATACTGTTATTAAGTATTGTTTTTAAGGTGCTTTTTTTTCAATCACTGTTAGAATTATTTCTAGAAGTTCAGATGATCCTTTGTACTTATCAATTTAAATTATTATTAAAAATACATCTTAAGAATGTAAAATAAATATTATGTACTCTTGACATCTGCACATTACTTAAAATAACACAGCTAACACTTCCAGGTCAATTCCTACTTTTGCAGTGTAGAACTAGATAGAGTGATTTCCTTGTGGATAGATAAAATGATTGAAATGACTGCGTGTAATACTCTCAATTTACAAAACCTAAAAGAAAATATCTAGCTCTAAGCATTTCATCAAAGGCACTTAGGGGCACAGAGATCTGTCTCATTCAGTCTGGCTATTTCACGTAATTCTTTGCGAGAAGCACAAAGAATAATGCATTAGGAATTAATTTTTGAGTTAAAATTGAAATTCAAAATATACATTGTAATCCTCCTGGGGGAACAGGCTGGAGGATTCTAGCACGATTTGAACTCCAGTGCTTCATTTTTGTCGAGCCGGCATTGTTCATAAATCAGCCCTAACAATGCATCCTTTAAAAGAAAACAAAACAACATGCTCACTCTAAGAAAGGACTGCAGCCATTCCCACTTCTTGCAGAAATAAGAATGTAAATATGTATTTAACAAGAGTATATTTATGAAGATAGGGTCTTTTAATACAATATTAGACAGCAAAAGCCGGGACGATAGGAAGCTAAACAATGCATCCTTTAAAAGAAAACAAAACAACATGCTCACTCTAAGAAAGGACTGCAGCCATTCCCACTTCTTGCAGAAATGAGAATGTAAGTGTGTGTTTAACAAGCATATATTTATGAAGATAGGGTCTTTTAATACAATATTAGACAGCAAAAGCCGGGACGATAGGAAGCTAAACCTCCACCTTGCTCTGCTAGAGCACCACGAGCCGCTGCTGCCAGGAGAAGGTATGGCTGCAGTGGAGGACATTAAAAGTGTTGCTTAATGGTGTGGTAGGATCCCAAGTGGTGGTGTGGTATTGTAGCGCAGAAGACCAAAGTGTTTGCATCGGGAGGTCTGAGAGGACTCTCTGTGCTGCCGACTTCTTTCCCATGTTTCCTAAACCCCTGGGGCAGGAAGGAGACGGGCCAGGAGACCTCATCTCCAGCAAGCCCATGCAGCATGCTCTGGCCGCAAGCTGTGCTGTTCAGGGCACAGTTGCGTTATCACAGGTAAGAAGACCTTTATAAAAGTGTTTTATTGAGAGCGAAACTGTACCCTCAGCAGTTGTGTGGCCTTATTGAGGAGAGCGTGATCTGTGGGAGAAAGACCTTTATCATCAAGGGAACTTTTGATTCTGTGTTTCCTTGTCATTCATTATTTCTTGTTGTTCCTGTCTTCAGTTGAATGTATCTTGGTTTATTCTCCAAGACCACACACACCAGCATGGCAGCTGTGCACGGTGTGTTTTTCCGTCAGGAAGGCAGACCGCCAGGAAGGATGATGCTGTTGAGAGAGCCAGTTTGATGTCCCTGTCCCTGAGGGCACCCGTGGTTCCCATTTGCAGTGCCTGGGCGGTCTGTCTGGTGCCATACCTCACCCATCCTGTTGTCTCTGTTAACAGCCCTGCCAGCTGAGAGCCCTGACCTGTGCACTCTTTTGTCCCGTAGTTTCCCTCTGGGCACAGACCTGAGAATAACATCTTGTTATTTTGCCTCTTCATCCTTTCAGAGCATGTCCAGGTGTATTGACTCTTCTTATGCTGTCCCTGGGTCAGAGTCTTTTGCACGCACCCTCTCTGAAGCTATTGCAGGGCTGCTCAGGGTCTTCACGGCTGAGATGCCTGGACTCCGGCACTGCCAGCTGCACATCCAGGCAGGCTCCCAGGCAACCCAAATCAGCAGAGCATCACCTGCCAGTCGCAGTGGTGGTTGCCTGCTCCCTTGGCTGTCACCATTCTTGGCCCCAGAGCCTGTGTTCCCTCCATGAGCTGGCAGGGACTTGCCTGGTGCATCTTCAAACAGTCAGCAATGCTGCCCATAGTCAGCTGGCAAGGACACGCAAGTGGAGAAGTGAAGGACAGGAAGGTCCCTCTGCCATTTCGGCCTTGGANATGCTAGAAGTGACACAGTTTTTTGTACATGGACAATAATACTGTTCTAAAGTATTGTTTTTAAGGTGCTTTTTTTTCAATCACTGTTAGAATTATTTCTAGAAGTTCAGATGATCCTTTGTACTTATCAATTTAAATTATTATTAAAAATACATCTTAAGAATGTAAAATAAATATTATGTACTCTTGACATCTGCACATTACTTAAAATAACACAGCTAACACTTCCAGGTCAATTCCTACTTTTGCAGTGTAGAACTAGATAGAGTGATTTCCTTGTGGATAGATAAAATGATTGAAATGACTGCGTGTAATACTCTCAATTTACAAAACCTAAAAGAAAATATCTAGCTCTAAGCATTTCATCAAAGGCACTTAGGGGCACAGAGATCTGTCTCATTCAGTCTGGCTATTTCACGTAATTCTTTGCGAGAAGCACAAAGAATAATGCATTAGGAATTAATTTTTGAGTTAAAATTGAAATTCAAAATATACATTGTAATCCTCCTGGGGGAACAGGCTGGAGGATTCTAGCACGATTTGAACTCCAGTGCTTCATTTTTGTCGAGCCGGCATTGTTCATAAATCAGCCCTAACAATGCATCCTTTAAAAGAAAACAAAACAACATGCTCACTCTAAGAAAGGACTGCAGCCATTCCCACTTCTTGCAGAAATGAGAATGTAAGTGTGTGTTTAACAAGCATATATTTATGAAGATAGGGTCTTTTAATACAATATTAGACAGCAAAAGCCGGGACGATAGGAAGCTAAACCTCCACCTTGCTCTGCTAGAGCACCACGAGCCGCTGCTGCCAGGAGAAGGTATGGCTGCAGTGGAGGACATTAAAAGTGTTGCTTAATGGTGTGGTAGGATCCCAAGTGGTGGTGTGGTATTGTAGCGCAGAAGACCAAAGTGTTTGCATCGGGAGGTCTGAGAGGACTCTCTGTGCTGCCGACTTCTTTCCCATGTTTCCTAAACCCCTGGGGCAGGAAGGAGACGGGCCAGGAGACCTCATCTCCAGCAAGCCCATGCAGCATGCTCTGGCCGCAAGCTGTGCTGTTCAGGGCACAGTTGCGTTATCACAGGTAAGAAGACCTTTATAAAAGTGTTTTATTGAGAGCGAAACTGTACCCTCAGCAGTTGTGTGGCCTTATTGAGGAGAGCGTGATCTGTGGGAGAAAGACCTTTATCATCAAGGGAACTTTTGATTCTGTGTTTCCTTGTCATTCATTATTTCTTGTTGTTCCTGTCTTCAGTTGAATGTATCTTGGTTTATTCTCCAAGACCACACACACCAGCATGGCAGCTGTGCACGGTGTGTTTTTCCGTCAGGAAGGCAGACCGCCAGGAAGGATGATGCTGTTGAGAGAGCCAGTTTGATGTCCCTGTCCCTGAGGGCACCCGTGGTTCCCATTTGCAGTGCCTGGGCGGTCTGTCTGGTGCCATACCTCACCCATCCTGTTGTCTCTGTTAACAGCCCTGCCAGCTGAGAGCCCTGACCTGTGCACTCTTTTGTCCCGTAGTTTCCCTCTGGGCACAGACCTGAGAATAACATCTTGTTATTTTGCCTCTTCATCCTTTCAGAGCATGTCCAGGTGTATTGACTCTTCTTATGCTGTCCCTGGGTCAGAGTCTTTTGCACGCACCCTCTCTGAAGCTATTGCAGGGCTGCTCAGGGTCTTCACGGCTGAGATGCCTGGACTCCGGCACTGCCAGCTGCACATCCAGGCAGGCTCCCAGGCAACCCAAATCAGCAGAGCATCACCTGCCAGTCGCAGTGGTGGTTGCCTGCTCCCTTGGCTGTCACCATTCTTGGCCCCAGAGCCTGTGTTCCCTCCATGAGCTGGCAGGGACTTGCCTGGTGCATCTTCAAACAGTCAGCAATGCTGCCCATAGTCAGCTGGCAAGGACACGCAAGTGGAGAAGTGAAGGACAGGAAGGTCCCTCTGCCATTTCGGCCTTGGAGCGTCTCCCCAGCTTCTCTTACCCTGTCCCCACTTTCCTTAATTTCGGAAATCAGAAAGGCACTGTCATGGTTTAACCCCAGATGACAACCAAGCACCACACAGTCGCTCACCCACCACCCTCATTGGAAGGGGAGAGACAATTGAAAAAAACTTGTGGGTTGAGATAAAGACAGTTTAATAGGATAGCAAAGGAAGGAAGAGTAAGAGTAATATTAGTAATAGAATATACAAAGAAAGTGATGTGCAATTGCTCACCACCCACTGACTGATACTCAGCCTGTCCCCTACCAGTGATCACCCCCAGCCAGCATTCCCCAAGTTTATGTAATGAGCATGGTGTCATATGGTATGGAATATCCCTTTCGTCAGTTGGGGTCAGCTGTCCTGGCTGTGTTCCCTCCCAGCTTCTTGTGCATTCCCCACCTTCTCATTAGCAGGCCAATATGAGAGGCTGAAAAGTCCTTGACTGCTGAGCAACAACTAAAACTTGAATGTATTATTAACAAACCAAACCACAGCACCGTACCAGCTACTAGGAAGAACATTAACTCCATCCCAGCCAAAACCCGGACAGAGGCATAACACACAGTGGTGTGTTACCATCGCTGTTTTAGACACAAATCCAAAACACAGCACCCTACAGGCTGCTATGAAGAACATTAACTCCATCCCAGCCAGAGCTGGTACACGAGTGTTTGTGCAGGGATGCTGGCAGCTGGTCACATCTGGGCCCCGGGCAGGGCAGTGCTTGGGCAGGGCTGTGCTCACCGGGCGGCCAGGCGGGCACAAAGCCCTGAGAGCGGACTTGGCATTCCAAAACAAGGTCCCGGGTGCAGTGAGCAGTGCTGGGGCCCGGACACAGCAGTGCAGTGCGGGGGTTTGCAGGAGCTGCTGTGCATTGCCATGGAACAGGATGCCATGCAGAGAGGTGGCAGGGGTAGAAGGAGCAGCCCTGTGTTGTGCTCGGTCACATCCCTTACAGGAAGGAGGTTTGCTGTGCAATACTCCCCCAACACAGGCTGCTTTTTCTGATAGGCAGACTGGAGGTATACAGCAACCAGCTACTCCCAGACTGTAAACCCATGTGTATGCAAAAGGTGGTCACTCACTGACCTCCGTGGAAGTACTCACGTGAATAGTCTCTCACCAATGCAGACAAGAGATTTGCTCATTTATACCTGATTTTCGGGGGAGTTTAAACTGGAAAAGAGCTACAGGATTTGTTTGATTTCTAAATGTATGTAGATTGCCATGGTAACCGCTGCATTTCATGTGCTCAGGGCGTTTTCCCAAATTCTGCAAGAAGCTGTAGCCATGCTTTATTTATGCAGCTCAAAGTCAAGTTTAATTAAGCCACTAGCTGATTTGTTTTTCCAGCGTCTCTTTTCCTTTTCTTACCACCATCTGTTTTAGCTCTGCATTTTTCTTTTCCTTTTCAAATATGAGTGTAGTGTTACAGCATAGGCCCTTATCTGTATCAGAACCCCCTTTTAATTACAAGAGCAACTGTAACCCAGAACAACTCTTCCTTGACACAGAAAGAGTAGAGTAGAACTGGAGGAGCTGTCATCATTTAGCTCACCTGACCTCATTTGGGAATTCTGAAGTCTGCAAACAGTGTTCCAGGTGAAAGACCCTGAGTTCTCAAAGTCTCGTGAAATTATTTATTATTAAATGAAGTCTTTTGACTTGGACTACTTTGCTGTAGCATATATATTAGCATTATTTCTTTTAGGGGTTTGGCAGTGCTAAGAATTTTAATACTAAGTCGGCATCCTTCTACTTTTTTGTCCCCTGTTTTATGTGAGTTCATCTGTAACAGCACAGCTCAAATTCAGGAACATATTTAGGAGAAAAGTATACTTAGGTATCAAATGCCGAATTATCTTTGAAGTAACTACCTTAATTAAGATCTAGAAACTGCTTAGTGGACTCCAGGGCATGAGCAGATAACTTATTTTACAATAAAAAACACGGTCAGATGAAGTTCCTTTATTTGCTCTCCATATGCTGTGGAAACTGCTGGTATTTCCTTCCTTCATTTCCCCGGTGTCTTCAGATAGAGTTATTAAGGGACCTCTGGAGATCATCTAGCCCAGACACCTGCTTAAAGCAAGCCTAAATCCAAAATCTGATCAGGTTGTTCAGGTCTTTGTCTCAGTGAGTTTTGAGCATCACCAAGGATAGGGAGTTCTCCACATGGCCAGGCTCTTGTTCCAGGGCTGTGCCTTTCCCATCATGAAACATTGGCACCAGCAGTGAGATTGCTCCTCAGCCTTCCCTTCTCTGAGCCGAACAAGACAACTCCCCCAACCCCTCCTCGTGTGCAGCCCCCAGCCACCTTCTTCACCCTCCGCTGGATCACGGCACCATGTCAGTGGTTCTCTTGTGTTAGGGTCTGGAGACGGACTCAGTGTTACAGGTGCAGCGTTGACTCAAGGACAGTTAGATACAGAGGAGTGATATTGCCTTTTACCTCAGCTGTCCTCCTTCCAGGCCAGGGTGAGAATAGCAAAACATGAATGTTTCTACATCATGCTCCATCTTTTAAAGCACGGGGGATTCAACATCTCCCTGGCTTATTGCGGAAGTCAGCGTGGGAATCAAAGCAGGACCAGTGCGGTGGTGTCCTCATCCTGAACCTCACCAGCTAGCCTGGGCTGCTGTGCCACTTTGGCATGGCCCTGCTCTGTTGGATAGGCAAGCACTAAGGAGATGAAACAAATGGCATTATTGCTCCACGAACAAGAAGTATTTATTATAATTTAGGCTGTGTACTATAGCTCTGGATCACAGCTGTGCTTTTGGAGAGTATGGAGTGTGAAGGGTAAAAACTCAGGTATCTTGATCTAAGAAGAACTGTGACACTGGGAAAACTCTGTGTATTTCTGGAAGAAGCTGGGAAGCAAAGAGCCCTTTAGTTTCCCTGGTCACTGTCAAAATGTTGACAATAATGTGTTGAAAGTAATGGACCTCACAGTATTGCGGGGACCACAGATTATATGCAAATTGCAAACATAGTATTTCAATGACAACAATCCTAGGTGTTGTCTCGTTTTTCCTTAAGTCAGCAGAAGGATTTCCATTTATGTCCTTGAGGGTTTTGTGTGATGAGTGCTGTTACTGTATTGACTTGATGGGGTTTTTTAATGTAGTAATGGAGTTTTAGCTAAGAAATGCCAGATTCCTTTTTTGCTTTCCATCAGTGACATTTTGTGTTCATGATACATCTAGACTACAGAAATAGAAATGAGAGCAAATTGTATTGTTAAACAAAATATGGTTTAGCTATCAGGAATATGCAGACATGCCTGCAAAACTCCACTGAAGTTCAGCAAGTAATTAAGCTTATCTCCTCAAACATAGGATATTATTAGTAGTAAAGTATTTCAGTAGCTGTCCATTGTGATAGAGTTGAAAGCCAAATACCTTGTCTGGCATTTCCAAAGTAGTCTGTCTGTAATTCACAAAGCAACCCTTTAAGATTGTGTGTCACATAGAGATTGAATAAAATTTTGTTGAAGAAAGTTTTTTGATAAATGTATTATTATTACCAGCCAAAAAAAAAAAGGCACTTTAAAAAAAAGGGTCCTAAGACAAAATTAAACTGATTTGACTTCAGTCATGGAGAGAAGGGTGTGACAAATGCCCTAAGAAGGTGCGAAAGTAATATAAACCTTCAGGACAGTTTCAGTGTGTCAATACCAGTGCTCCTGCTGTTGCTCCAGCACAGCTAATGAATGAAAGAGAGGCTTAAGAGAAGGCTTTTATGTCATATCCTCCAGATATTAGAACAATTCAGGCTAGGATTAAGATGAATGGCAAGGAAGACTTGTGGAGGGATTGATACAGTGAAGTGCTGACTTCAGCATGTCTCAGGAACGTGCTCTTGGCTCCTCGTAATGCCGGGAGGGACAGGGTGCTGGCTCCTTTTATGTGGAGCTCAGCAGTTTGCGGAATTGGGTTTTCACCTACCACTTAAAGCATATTGTCCCAAATCAGGCAAGCACATTAATGTAAAATAAGAGGTCTTCGCTGTTGTATTCTTCGCAGGAGATGAAAAGAAGGATACTGGAAGAGATGGGAATTTTGCAACAGTTGGAAAAGCAAGACCTCCAGTGGGAAGACTCCCATTCTTTGGGTACCACTGAGCCATCCTGAGTGTATTTTATATTCGTGTCTGTCTCACAGGTCAAGGCTCAGGACACCGCAAAGCTCGGGGCTTGGCAGCCTCCCCATCTGGCTGATGGGACATCTCGGCTGATGGGGGCACAGCTGGAGCATGGAGGGTGTCCCCACCTCGCAAATGGGAATCCCATTATTAGAAGATCAAGACTTACTGGCCTAGATAAGGATCTCTCCAGGACAGGGAGCAACTCCGTGCATGTGTTTGTCAGCACCTGGCAAACAGCATCTAAAAAATAAAACCAAGGAATGGTAGCCCACAAGTAAAAGATTTATTAATGTAGATTAAAATGTTAGTTTTAATAGCCTTTTCTCATCAATTAGACAATTGAATTAATATAAATTACCCATATATATTAATAATCTGCTTTTATTCAGTAGCGTGATAACACTATTTGTAGGAGAAAATATGAAAACTGAAAATTATTAGGAAAACATTTTCCATTCTAATTAGATCTGATGCTGCTCAGTGTGTTGTTTCAATTTGGTTAATTCATGTTGATGTGTAGGCAAGACTGCAGATCAAGAAGAATCCAAGCATACATTTAATATTAGTTACATTGCTTGTTCGTGCACACTTTAGCTGAAGTCTAGGTGCCGTATGATTTCAGATTTTTTTCATGTGTCCCTAATAAAATATTCATGCTTACATTCTCACTTACAGTATGTTCTCTCTGCTAAAGAAACAATTCTGAGGCCTACCTTGACATAAACACAGAGAATAAGGCATATATTCAGCCCAAACTTTGGTCTTGCCTATGCAGCCGCTACAACCATCTATACGTGACAGTCAAAGGACCGATGCTGCTGGGGCACAACATTAGCAACGGGAATTGCTATTGGACGTTCCAGGACTGAGACACATCCCATTAAAAGCATGTGCAGTCCTCATTTCTCATTTCAGCTAAGGAATGGGAAAATGCTATTTAGCCAAGGGGACAGATCATCACAGAAAACATTTAGTCTGGATCCAGTTTAGCAGGAAATGATGTCCATTGGGTTCAAAGGAGTAGCGCTGAATTCCAGCTGAGGGGCTGGTCTTCAATAAAATATTATGTTCAGCTTCCACTCTTCATTCCTATTTGGGGAAGAGGTACAAAAACAACTATCTTAAGATACAGTCCAGACACTTAATTCTGCTTATTTCATTATTAAGGAGTAATAAAGATCACTAATATTAGCTTTTGCATTAATAGTATTGTAAAAGTTTACCAAGATGTGTTTAGATTTTTTGTCAATGGAACAGAAAAATATAATTTGGTATACATCAAAGTAACCTCAAAATGTATCACCTTGTTTGAAAATGAGTCACTCTTTAAAAAAGAATTCGTAACATCTGTCAAAGTTATTTAGCTCCCTAACTTTACCTGTGTTGGGAGAACTCTTACTCGTACAATCATTTTAATGTTTTGTACTATGTTCATATATAGGTTGTGTCTGTAAAAAGAAGTATATTTGTTAGTGCTGTTTATTATTTATGCAGCGCCCTAGGTAGAAAGAAAGAAAACCGACAAGATGCAACCTCACCTTCACTTTAATTTGCAGGGAAGGATATTTCATTATTTTCCCCCCCTTTGAAGTGCCAAGTCTCTGAAATCTCTTTCTAATGATACAGATGAAAAATAAATATGTAGAGGAGCGAGTCAGCATGCAGAATTTGAAGAACACAAGATGTTTTGAGGCCGTGCATCCGGGGGGATGGGAGCAGCATCTCGGTGCTGGCGGGAGTGCGTGCTGGGTCCCCGGGCTCCCAGCGCTGGCTCCGGTTCAGCAGCCAGGCAGGAGTTTCTTTCTTCGTCAATGAACCAGCTGTTACGGCAGATGATCGTGCTGAATTTCAGGTCATTTGATAACTAGGGCAGACAGCCGTGTTTTTCGGTTCAGCTTGGGTGACATGTAGATTAAGAACTTCATCAGCACGATGCAGAGTCGCTCTCGTTTCTCGGCTGCCCGGGTGGGTTTGTGCTGGGGGTGAGGAGGGGGGGTTCAGCCAGGTCCTGTTCTTGCAGCCAGATAGCAAGTGCTGTCTCCTGCTTGGCACTTCTGCATGCAAGAAAAGTGCAGGACATTGCTAGTTTTTTGGCTTTATTATGAGTGACATTCAGAGCAGTTCTTATTTAGGCTATCACTTAAATCTGCAAGCTGTTTGCAGGCTTGGTCATGTCAACTGCTTCCTCAATGTGAATTGTGGTGCCAGCTTCCAGACTTTCCAAGAAATGCTCATGCTCATGTCAGGGAACAGCAAGGAAAGCTTTGTAATTTCTTCAATGGCTTCACAATACCTGAGAGGGGACACACAGGGAGGGGGGAGCCCATAAGGAGCCACAGAGAGGAGCAGCCCAACCATGCTCCTTGCTCGGGCTGCTCAGAAGAAAAGTGGCAAAACTTACTCGGGGCTGAGGGGAAGGATTAATATAAAATCTGGGGAAAGCATCTGGAAATATCATGGTAATTTTCTCAGCTTGGCAGGCTTTTAAGCTTTAATGGCTTCCCAGAAGAGTCAAGCGGATCTTTGGTGTAAAGTAAGTGATAACCGATGATGCTAGATTCCTAGATTTTTAGAGCCAGAAGAGATCATTAAAGCCATCTACTCTAAACTCCTTGTGTAACACAGCCCTATGGTGTTCCGCCTGCAAATTCTTTAGCAAGTACCTGATGGCCTGTTTTTGCTAGAAAGACATACTGTAGAAAGCCATGGTCTTGATTTAATAACTGTGTGTGACAGAGAATCTACCGCTTCCCTGGTTAAGTTGTCCCAGCTGTCTCATTACCATCACTGATGAAGTACCATGTCTGAAGGGATACACCTTGCCTCTGAGAGCACCGAGCTGGGGTACCTGCCTTGCTGATGCCGATACACGTTTTCCAAACCAGACAGTCTGGTCACCTCAGCACTGGTATGACATGGCCAACCAGCCCCCTGCCCAGGGGGTGCACACAGAGCGGGGCTGGCAGAGGGTGCTGGGGACCTCAAACAATGCTGGGGTAAGCAGTGTGGGAATAGAGGCAGGGCTGCAATAGATATCAAGAAATAACATTGAATAGCCTTTGTGGTATGAGTAAGGCAGGTTTAAATGTAATTTAGAAGGCTGTATCTGCCTTTTCTCTTTCCAAGCTTCTTGCAATGTAGTGAAAAGCATCTACAATTTCAAATGGTAAAATTTAAGGAGAAGAAAGAGCAGGGCAATAGGTATTTTGACAGGGAGCAGACTGATGAAGATCCCTGTCATATTAGAGGTGGCAGCTAAGACTTGTTTTCTGTGTTTCCAAGTGAATATGCCCTTTAAGGCAAACCAGCTATTTTTAACTCTCATTCTGGGAAGTCCTTTTCCCCTGTGCTGGGAAGGAAGGTACGTGCAGCGTGTCACAGTTGTCTCACAACCACTTACCTCGCCAGCCTCCTTTCATTAGGGAAAGCCAGATTATAGGACAGAAAGTTGGTCACACAAGCTCAGTGATTCATAAACCTCCCCTTCTCAGTCTAGGGGATGAAAACGGGGGGAAGCCTGTTTCATTCAGCAGGAGAGGTTCCATAGTGGATGGTAAGGCAGAGCCAAACAGGTATTTATTACTCACTACAAGAGCTTGCACGCTGTGCTTCCCGCTCTGGCACACCCTGCCGTGAGTCACCAGCAGCGAGCAGAATGTGAGCCAAGATGCAGGGTGATTCAGGGTTTTCTAAACCCTCCCTGAATCTATGGGTATTTTGGTAGAGCTTGTGGCTTAGTCTCTTAGGATTAGACTCATCCCAACTATTTTTACAGCACTGAAAGTCTGGCGTGGAGTCTCACCCAGGCTCCTCCTGCAGTCAGTGGAGAGACACTTCCAGGGAGGACTCATCCCTCTTCCAGATTGGCACTGGTAGCTGAGGAGGTTTTAGGAGGCTGATGATGCAACCAGGAGTTTGCAAAGCTGGAGTATTTTTGAATTGTGCCTGCTAGCGTTTTTACAGAAGTTTGGGACTTTTTCTTGGATCTCAAGTTTTCTGCATCATATGAAACATCACAATCTTCCCCTGAAATGCCTGTTCTTACTCTCAGGGAACAGAATGAACTTTCTGAAGATTTTCAAGTGAATCATAATGACTTTGCAAGTTTAAACTAATTGAAGTTGAACTCTCTGAGAAGTATTGAATCCATGCCAGCACTTCCTTTATACCAAATGATCTTAATAGCAGTGTAGCACAGACTTCAAAATTCCCCATCAGTTACATTAATTGAATTTTTTTGTAGAAGACAATTTTGAAAGCAGCATATTGTAATACAGGTACGTTACTAGTGACTATTTAATTGTTACCATACTATGGACTACTGACAGGCAGCAGCTTAAATAAGTTGCAAATGGGGCAACTGTCATCAGAAATGACTTACCAGCCTTCATCTTTCCTGTAGAGCTATTTCGCCCCTAGCACTGCCTTGCAAAGAAAAGACATGTAAAGTGCAAGTACATCTTTTAAATATAGTTTAATTTAGTGCCACAGACACTGACATGATTTAATCATAGCATATTATTAGAGAATGGCATCAGTACAAGATGCTCCAATGCACAGAAACTTCTGGTAGCTGTAGTGTTTACTTGAGTTGAGAGGGGTTTTCTGGGCTCAGTCTGTGAGACTTGCATCTGCCTGGAATGCTTCTTGGTCTCCATTTCTTGGCAGGAATGATCAGTTGGACATCCTATTTAAAAAGGTTTGTAAATGGAAATATATATTAGGGTCTCATTCTGAAACAGATGCTGTGCCAGGTGGGTATTCTTGCTCCTGTGGGTGAGTGCAGGCAACTGAACCATGGCTGTCCATGTAAGAAATGAAGGTTACATGCTGTGTTGTTATGTCGTTCTCACTCCTTTGTGCCAGTATTGCAGACACTGTCACTTGAGAGGGGAGATGAGTGGGGTGCTTTCTTACATGTCTTAAATCAGCTCCGTGCAATCATACTCCAACCCAATTGCTAGGGTATGTGAGTGCAGTGTCTGTGGAGTAACAGCCATCCCACAGGCATTGTACACTGGTGAGAAACACTTCAGCTGTCCTCAGCATGGTACCCAGGAGTCCCTTGGAAGAGATGATGGAAATGGAGTCTGCGAGCAGAAGAAGGCAATATCAGAAGTTAAACCTGGTTTGGTATGAACACTTCTACAGGTAGGACAAAACATCTCACACTGATCCTCAATGAAAGAAACCGGTTTCCGTCTTCAGGACTACAGTGATTTGGGCAATGACACGACAATGGCTTTTTTAGTATATTTTGCCCAGCTGAGGAACTTAAAGGTTCATTGATCTCCTTCTTGAGTGTTTTCAAGAGCTCTTTAGAGTACTGACATGCTCAGAGTGCCAGTGGATAGACAATAGTAAAATCAAGAAACCAAGCACTTAGGTCACTTCATGGTGTCATTTCAGTTTTGACACAGCCTCTGGATTCTTAGCTGTCTAATGTGCTGGGAAGTGCCTCCCCAAGCATGGATAATAGATATTAGGAATAAAAAGGGAAAGCAACCTTTTCAATTAAGGGCCAAATGTACAGAAATTAAAATGACACAAGTTGTATCAGCTGCCTATTGGGTTCTATGCGCACAGTCTCCAGATATAATCAGTAGGTGCTCAGACAGATAATTATAGTCTTCCTGCAAAAGGCTTCATGTAGGAGAGCCACCTGCCTGCCTCCTACCACTTGCAGGATCGGAGCTATTTTACTGTTGTGGATTGTGGAATTACAGCTTTCCAACTTCTGTTTAACAAAAGAAGCATTTTTTCTAGCACCCCTCGTTTCAGATGACTGCTGTACCAGGTAAGCGCTGGGCATCAGGTGTGATTTGTCAGCCTTTGCTGTAGACTCAGGAGTGATTTATATTTGTCAAAATGCAATTTGCACAATTGATTTCCTGTTGCAAGGATTACAAGATGGATTAGTCGAGGGAGTGTTTGGCTTCTAGCCAGAGGATATTGGTTCATGCTCAAAATAGGGTCAAGGTTGCTTTTTATACAGGAGTAAGAGACAGTCAATTGTCAGTTGAATTGTAGCTTAAAATCTCTTTGGGTGCACAACATGTGCAAGCACTGGTCATTCAGAAATCATCTGTCCTGCCACAGGTGACCTAGCCTGTAGCCTTTGTGAAGGCAAGCATCAAATAATGACAGTAAGAAATTATGAAGCATCTGGGGGCTTTTACACCCACTTGCTGCACATCAGAATATCACTTTAGGTAACTTACATGTAGCTGGTGGCACATGTACCGCAGCTTCAAATCCCGATGCAGGTGTTATAAAAATATCTGGTCACAATGTTTTTGGTCACACCTGGATATTTTATTTTTCCACACTTAGACCAGCACTGATAGCACCCAGCAAGTCATAACTTTGCCTGAGGTAGGACACAGAGGTGGTGGCTCACCTCATCCTCCCTGGGGCAGCTGCTTTCTCAGGTTCTTTAAATGTCCTGTGGGCTGTGCTGCTGTTTCCCACTCCTGAGAGGTCACTTTCTTGCTGATGTGACTGTGGATCGCGATCTTCATTTCAGAGTTAGGAATGACAGTGGAGCCCCTGAGGGAACCTGTCCTCAGTCCGTATGTGCTCTCTTTGCAGATCACCTAAAGCCGTGCTGTGCCACTCAGGTGGTGGCACTGTCTCTGCTGCCCCACTTTGTGTTTGAATGAGCTATTTAAAACAATTACATGAATTTTAGGGTAAGGCGGAGGGAGAAGCAGGCATGTCCACTCACCCGTTTTCCTGGTTGCACGGCAGACTGTTGGCAGAGCGTTCTCTGTGCAGGTGGTAGGTCTGCAGAAAGATCTGCACATATCTGTTAATCTCTTTTAGATCGGTCTGAGATTCACTGAGATGCTGTTTGGCCTGGAAGGATATTTTTCAGCTTTTTGTTAGTCATGAGTAAATTTAACCCCCCAGCAACCAAAATCTTAGTGTGTAAGAGGTAAGTGCGTAACACAATAGTAAAAAAAACATGGAGTAACCATAGTCTTGGCCAAATAAGTCATTTGATGCAATCTTAGGACAGAATGAAGTTGTACATCTCTGGGTTTACACATTTCCTCATTAGTTCAGTATATTGTTTTCAGTTGCCGACATTTGTTTAGTACTTTTTTCTTTTGAAAGAGCAGGTGGTTCCAATGCTGGTGCAGGATAAGTCAGTGCTTCAGAGATCAGAGCTGATGTTTTACACCAGCCAGATGCTTCCCTTTGTTGTGAGATATAGGAGGAAAGCAAAGGAGAACAAAAAGGATTTGGAGTGTCCTCAAAACTGAGAATGCGATGGTTTGAACTTACCTCTTTCTCTGGAAAAACTGGAGTCCTGATGATAAAATGTAGTGTAAAATTTTATTGGTTTAATGCCAGTTTTCTTAATTTAAATTTATTTCCGGATTTTTTTAAACTCTCAGAAAGTAATTGCATAAGACCCTTGGCATTTATGGCTGTGGGAACCTGAATTTACGCTCAGGTTTGAGTGTAATATTCTTGTTTGCTGATGTGCCTCTAATGGCTTTATAAGCCAGCAAGCATAAAAGAATGAGCATATGCAGGTAGAATTTAGACCATCTGTACGCCATAGTGAAAAAGATAGTTTGCTATTTACAGAGTTATTGCTGTCTCAAATATTAATTAGTTAATACTTGTTTTGCTGCATCTGATAATGGAACATACCTGAAACTTAAAATGGGACATAAATAATTCATAGCAACAAGCATTAGAAAACGTATGATAAGCAGCTTTGCTATTAGAATATCTACGTATCACTCAAACACTCTGAGTGTGTTTTAACTTTGTAGGAGGCAGGTACAGAGAAAGGACGACTACTCAGTTATGCTGATAATGTGTTATTTAAGAAGGATAGGAGTGGCTCTGATATATTGCAAGGTAGTTATGAACCAGCCTCCACCTGGGGTTTCACCTGCTGTAACCATACAAAGAGCCTTACAGTTTTTATTCAGCATATTCTAGAAATCAGATAAAAGATTACCTGCTGTGTTCAGTGAGTCAAAATATTAATTGGTCTAAATCAAATTAGTGTCACTGAAGCTGTGGAGATACATCCCCTAAACCAGCTCTGCATTTGCTTGAGGAGTACAGGCTTGGGCTGTGTGAAGTCCCTATAGACAGAGTAGTGCAAAGGCAAGGAGAAGGGCAAGAAATGGATCAAAGGGCCGGTGACAAGGCAAAAACAACAGAGGATGAATATTCTGCGTAGCCTCCTTATACAAGCTGTCCATTAACTTCAACTGCATTGCTTCGGCGAGACCTGCTGTACTTAAATATAGAAAAGGAAAGTGATTAGCAGAAAAAGTAGAAAGGGAGAAAAGTGTTGGGATCAGAGGAGATCAGGGATGATGAAAAGAACTGAAAGACAAGTGGATGGGGATTTTAAGCCGTACATACTAATTTCTGAATCCAGCATGTTCACACTTATATTTTAAAACTACTGTTTTACATTCATCTCTGGTGTAGCGCATTCAACTTCAGCAGCTACATCACCAGTGAACTTGATCCCGCGTGTTCATTTGCAGCCGTTTTTTCTCCAGTAAAAACAAACTTTCTGCTTATTCACACTTTGCATTTATTGTAATTACGTGTATGTAGGTGAACATATGGTGGTCTGATTGTGACAGAAAATGCAGTTTCTTTCTGACTTCCACAGTATTTTGTGAAAGTCCAGACAATTAAGTCTGGCATTCAGACACCCTGAAGCATTGTGATAGGCAAGGAAGAGGATCTGATTAAATATTTAAGCAGCTGGGCCCACTTTGCTGCTGTGGCAGTGGATAGATGACACCTGGTGAAACCTGGTCTGTGGTGGTGGGTAAGCGCTGGGCATGAGGAGGGCGCGGAGAGGAGTGCGCTGAGGAGGCTGCTGCCATACTATGGTCAGGAGGGAATGGATTTGGCACTGCTTCTGCCTCTGCCACTGTGACTGCATCATCCTGTGCCGAATGTCTTGTAGGTGATGGAAACCTCCCCGCTGCCTTGTGTGCCCTGTCCCTTGCGTGCTGTTCTCTGTCCCAGGGAGGGGGAAGGGGTGCTCGTGCCAGGGCTTTGTTTTGCATGGAAATGTTCTGTGCCACCGTCCAGTTGTGCCGGGGAATTGCTTCCAGTTGTAGCTCATCAACGGATCGTTTGTCTTTTACTTGCTTTTAATTTCAGCAGGTGGGCAGTAGGATGCTAAGATAATATTTGAAAGAAATTACCCATTAGGTTTAGATGACACCGGTATTTGTCAGGGCTGTTAAATCAGGGGAAGTCATTACAACGAGAATATGGGACGATGATTTCTGAATCAGCGTGTTGGATTGCTTCTGTCTTTAGTTGCTAATGAATAGCATCTGTACTTATGGAATAGATATTGGTTTAAAAAATAGATAGCAACAAGGGCAGCATTTTATACTTGCTGTTGTCATCTGGATATTTACCTGATTTTTGCCTCCATAATGACCTGCCTGTGACTGCCAGTTCCTCTCAGCTTTTCTGGAAATGAAGATTTGCAGGGTTGCATAGGGTTAGGCCATTAGGCTGAGGAGGACGGGTGGGTTTACTATGGACCTTCCTAGTTAGTGGGACTTTTGCTTGCCTTAAGCAGAAAGCTTGGATTTTGGTGTAAGTGTGAATGAGATTAGGTGCTGTATTTGAACTTTTTTGCTTATCTGTTGAATTTATTAGAATTGTGTGTTTATTGTCAAGGAGGACTACGCATTGCTAATGCTGGAGGGGTTTATGCTTTTTCATAAATCCCTCCATTTAGTTATGTTTTGTTGAGAAGTCCTCCACCTTCCAGCACTCTGTCCAGATACAGGTGGCCATCCTAGTTGTCTTACAGCAGCATTGTGGTTTAAATAGTGGTGAAATGGATCTTGTCTGGATCTTAATGAGATGCAAACTGTGTATTTACAATGTGTTGTTTTCTACGTGTGCCTGTTGCTTCGATGCACGTATGGGACCCTGCTATTCTCAACGTTGTGGAAGTACAGACTGAAAAACTGCCCTGAGGAGTTTACTGTCTCACCAGAGAGCGAAAAAGGAAAGAGATAGCTAAAAACTGAGAGACTTGCCTTGCGAGGTTATACGTGGAGTTGGGCCAAGAATAGACTGTGGTGCTCTAGGTGCCTTGGGTGCTGCACCAGGCTACACTAAGCATATATATTTTTCTGATTTATTGTGTCATAAGTCTTAGTGTTAAACGAAACTAGAGATGAAGTTTGACAAGCCAAGTGTGTAAATATCAGCGGATTGAACTCCTGTACATGCTAGAGGCTGGGTTCATTTTCCCAGTAGCTTCAGAGATTTTCGGAGATTCAGTTTGTCCCAAAAAAAGTTTGAATTCCTGCTTTTTGTTTGATGCAAGGTTGATTGTAAGTATGAAGTGTGTATAAACAGGTATATGCATGTACTTGTGTGCAAATACACACATGGTCACACTTAGCCAAAGGAAGATACTTGGTTTATATTTAATGGAACAGATGCATGGGACTGAGACATCAGTGGGAAGGTGCTTTCTGAGCTCAGCAATGCTCTTACTGCAGAGCACGAGGCCAGCGTTGCTGGTGCTCCCTTCCCTGTTGGGACGGTGCCTGGCAAACTGTCACTGGAGTGAAACAGTTCATGTCCTCATTAAAACCAAATTCAGGAAAATATCTTTGTACTATAAACCATATGATTTACACCCTCAGCTTCTTTGGAGCATCTACTGCCTGGATTCTGGCGTTAACCAGACCCCCATGTGGTGGCAGGGAGGTGATAGCTTCTCCGTATCACTAATGCTCTCAGTTTTAACAAGAGTCTGATTATATGTGGTGTTTTTCTTAAAGCTTCATTACTGCTTAGAGGCAGGAGATTATGAGCTAATCTTACCCTTTATTGAGAAGTTTCAAACCTGGATGTGCAGGAAAGTAGGCTTGATGCACATTCTAAAAAAAAAAAAAAGTTTAAAATGAGGGGAAAAAAAAAGAACTGAAGTGCTTTGGGGCTTGTTTATTTAATACTAATAATTGTGCTGTTTGTTTAATAGTGTCTCATGGTCCTGAATTTTATGGATTACTTTTTCACTTATGGCACTGGCTGATGCCTTGTCCCACCGTCTTCTCCGTATGTGTTTATAAAGCCAGCAACACTGGACTCACACCCTTAGAAATTCAGCGGTGCCTTTTTTCTCTCAAACAAACAAACAAAAAAATACTATTTCCATGGCTTTCCATGCGCTCATCATTTTTCTCAGAGCCAGAGGCAGTTCCCACAAAAAAAGCAGTCAGTCATCGACTAAGTAAGATGCTTACTTATCATGGAACTGCCTGCGGAAACAAGGCTGTTTCTCTAAACACACCAGAGCCCCCACGTCGGCACCCGCAAAGGAAGGAGATGCTGCCAGTCGCTGCTCGTTGCTGCCTGGCAGGTGCTGCCTTATCTGCCTCTGTTTCATTAGTGCATAATTGAGCGGTTGGTGAATTAGTTATTTCTCACTCAGAGCTCAGCACAGCAAACAGAATCCCTCCCGGATGCTCCAGTTCACCTTGCCCTGCCATGTGCGGGGGTTTCCTGTGCTCATCTTGCCGTCTGGACTCTGTTTCCTGGAAAGCCAACGCTGCACAGGGGCTGGTCCTGTCCCGATACATTCACTGGGCTCCACAACGCTGGAGCCTGATCCAGTTGGCTGTGTAGGCATCACCTCCCCCTTTGCTGCCATCCTGCAGGTCGGGTGCTTGAAGCACTTCCCTGGTAAGTGGGGGACCAAGTGTCAGCCACCCCTCTTGGCCAAGGGAACTGCAGCTTTCGTTTCCCACCTCCTCCAACCCTGATGGGCTCATGCTATTCTAGATCAGTGTGCGGGATTTTTTCTTTCTTTTAGAGCTGAGCTGCTGAGAGCAAAATCATTCCCAGTTCTCTTGCAATTCTTATATTTTACATTAGTCAGTCACTGGATAAAACACAGGGAATCCCACACCAGACCCATGGATGTCCCACCTTTGTTGCATGCCCTGCCCATGGGGATGCAGTCCCACCACCCTAGGCTGCATTCTGCAGGAGATGCTGACCCAAACAGCCCCAGAGAAACCTCGTTGTGGAAGGCTTCCTTCTCACACTGTCACCTGTGTATGTTTTTAAATTTCTTTTGAAGCTGGTTGAGCTATCTTTTATGTGAAAGGTAACCCAAGCAGTGCTCCTGAGCTGAGGCACTGATGCTGAGATAAATGTACCAGAGCCATGTCCTTTACATATTAAATATGATCCCTGCTGTCAGAATGCAGTCAATTACTGCAGGAGCTGCTCTAGCACCAACTCATCTTTATTGCATTCAGAATGAAAAAAAAAAAATTCTTCTCCGACTCAAACAAGACACCAGCATGAAAAATTATGAAATGCTGTTCCAGTGCTGTGGCAGATAAACAGCAGGATTAAACAATTTTCATCATATTTTATCCAAAATAGCTGAATTAAAAGCCTTAGCAGTTGAGTCAAAGGCACACTGGTTTCATGCTGATGTTTTCAGTGGCAATTCTGGTGTATTGAAGATGATTTATTTCTAATCATCTTGCAGCACTGGATCTTTGCATGGCCTTTCTATTTGGTAACTTCTCTCTGGATCTTGTGTCTTCCATCCTGCTCAGTGCACATGTGTGGTTGTGCATGTAGAAAACCCTGCAATTCCATTTGTTGATTTTCCTGTAAAAAAAAAAAAAAAAAAAAGGGCTGTGCACAATGCACACACCTGTACATATGTATGTGCAGGAGGTGTGTACCAATGATAGTGTAGGGCACTCCCATGTTAAATACCAGGCTTGTTTTTCCAGCTCTGTCACTGTCCTTAGACCTTATCTACATCAGAAAGTTTCAGCAGTGAATATTAAATCGGATTTTAGTTTAAATGAACAGACTTAATATGGACCCCCTGTGCTCACACCCTTATTTCAGTTTAAGGAGGGCCTGTTTCACATTAGATTAAAGTAATCTTACAAGTAAAAGGTAAAAGATAAAACTACTGCAATCTTTGGAATGGCACTTTTAAGAGCTTCTAAGCTGGGAGTTTCTACAATTTAGCTGAGAGCTGGTACTTGGATACACACTGCGCCTTGTCCAGTGTAGCATGAGGTAAAATGAGGTTGTGTGAAATGTTGCTGGGGTTGGTTTTAAAAGGAAATGTTGTACTTTGCTCTGCCACAGACTTGCAGCACTGTTGGTCACCAGGGGACATGGGAGGGAGGTAGAGAAATTTTCTGGCACAGAGCTGGAAATGCTCGTTTTGCTGCACTCTTCTTGCCTTGGGTCAAACCAAAACTAATTTGGTCTGCATCAGAATAAGAGTGCCTTAGGTAGCCTTTTGCATAGGTTTAACTGTGTTGGTAGCAAATCTCACCTGTAGGTAAATTGCAAACAACTTTTACTTGTGCAGACATGGTGTCGGTGTAATTGAGTCATTTAACTTCTGCCTGATATCACTGGTGAAGCTCAGTTAAGGCTGGTGAAGTTTTTTGCAGTTCTCAGAGAAAATGTTTGGGCCATGTGTGAGTGATGTTATAGAACAGGGATGTCAAACTCATTTTCAAGGAGGGCCACATCAGCCTTGCAGTTGCCTTCAAAGTGCCGAATGTGATTTTAGGACTGTATAAATGTAACTACTCCTACATTTATATGGTCCTGAATCACATTTGGCCCTTTGAAGTCAACTGCGAGGCTGATGTGGCCCCCGGTGAAAATCAGTTTGACACCCCTCTTATAGGAGGTATTTAATGTGCTCTGTTATAAATGCAGCGGAGGCACCCAGCCTGTGAATAACACTCTCTGAAACTCTTTCTATTTGAAGTTAATGTTTAACAGGAATGAGGCAAACACTGCCTGAAAGCCGGCTTTGTGGCACCATAGCCAAGCCCTGCCTTGGGTGGGTGTGCTCCCGCTCTCTCTGCCAGGGTGGTTTTGCTTACTGTGATTCCAATGATCCAACATGATCCTGCACAGAGCTGAAGGTGGTCTGTCACATAGTTCACAACAAAAGCACAACAAACCCCAATTGCATTAAAATTTTGAAAACTGAGGCACTAGTGGCCCACAGACAAAGCTGCCCCATCCATCTGTCCACGCTTTGTCTCAGCCCCTGCATCCCTGTCAGACGGAGGCTCTCTGCAGCACGCCTAACGCATGAGCTGTTGCAGGTCAGACAGGGTGGGACGTGTGGAGTCCCAAATTGCAGGCATGGCAACGCCGTGGTGGCACCCATAAGGGACCCATGGCCCTTCCCAGCTGCAGCGATGGGGCGCAGCAAGTGGCGTGATCCCCCTTCCCAGTCCTTTAACTCACTGTGGAAATTTAGGTCTACATGACGTGCTGTGTCATCCAACTCTGATTGTTGTAGCTCAGGCCCCAGAAGTAGTGTAGGCGCCCTGCTTTATCTATGTGCTTTATCTAGGCTAATTAGGTCAGTGCTTTGTCCAGGATAATTGTCTCTACTAATGAGTCTGAACACAGTGTCACTAGCACAGACACTTTGCGCCTGGTTCCGGTGCCGGCTCCTTCGCTCCCTCGCATGTGGCCATGGCAGGTCTCCAGCACTTTCGGTCCACACCAGGACAGACCAAAAGGGCCCAAAGCAGATCAGGGTCTCAGGGCAGAAGCAGATATTTGAAGTGTTCACAGCAGTGGCAGCAGCAGTGTCACTGCCCAACAGCCAAAACCACAGCCAGGCTGTGGACGCGAGGACACGGTAGTGTGAGGAGACACAGAGAACTTCCCTCTGCCAGCCAGAGCCCACTGGATTTCACATCCACATCACAAGGCTGCCCTGCCCATGGGGAGCCCGGGGAGATTGGGCAGCAGTGCAGCCAGGAGCAAGGAGCCCCCCCAAGTGTGTGGGGGTGAGGGAGAGAAGTTATGGTGAAGACAGCAAAATGTGGTGAGCCCCAGCGTGGGTTTGCAGGTTGGCCCAGGTGCTGGTGGGATCCCAGCCAGAAGTCCCCATGGCCCTGGTGCAGGGAGCGGTGGCCCGAGCTGTACCCAAGTGGGGTACAGTGGGGTACACTGGTATTAGCACTGGTCAGAAAGTGCTTTTGACAACTGATTTTTTTTTTTTTTTTCCTGTTAGAAAATGCCAATTTATTTGAAAGATATTTCTGTGGGAAACAAGAGCTTTGCAGGAACTTGCAATCTGGAACGTATTATTCCCTTCTGGTCAGGATAAGCAAGGGTTTATGTCACGTTCCCAGGATATAAATGATGACAGGTCAGACCTGGTGCTTGAACCTGGGTCTCCTGAAATCTAAATAAGTACTGAAACCATCAAGCGATGAGGGAGAGCTGTCTGTCTGTCTCTCACCTCTTTTCCTCCTGTAGTCTGCTGCGGGTTTTTTTTTCCAACAAAATCATCATGTTCTGTTCATATGCAGAACAAAAATTTTCAGTCTCATAAATTTAAATCCCATCACACTGGTGCATAAGCACCACAGAGTTCATAGGGCTTGCAGAAACTCTCCTTGGTGGCTGGTCTGTTTCCATTGTGTAAAATTAATGTAAAATTGAATATAAGATTAGATCTTTTGTATTGAAGACACACAAAATTCTGGTTGCTTGGAGAAATTAGCCTAATTTTGCGAAATTTTTTGAGTGCACGCAGTCAGTGATGCTTGCAGTTGTTGCATAAGTAAAAGAGGAAAAAGAAACACTACTGGGGGCCACCCCAGCAGGAGAGAAATGATGACACTGCTCCTTCTTGCTCTTGCCTTCCCACCAGAGCCAAGCCAGGGTGGAAGCAGGAGCATGGGTTTTCCCTTGGCAACAGCTTTGGTCCTGTTTGGCAGTAGCAAGGTGCAGTGGTACAGGAGTAGCCACCAGCATGTGGAAACCATCACACTCACAGCAAAGCAGTGCCCCGCTGCCTGCAGTTCCCCATCACCATCTTCAGGGGGAAGGACAGAGCAGGCGCTGGGGTGGCTGAGCAGGAGGAGAAAAAGCAAACACCTAAAACATCCGTGTGCTCCCAAAGTCTGCCTTGAGCTGAATCACAAGATGCTTATATAAAAATGCAGTTAATTATTACAAAGCAACGAAGCGAGGAAATACAGACATGCACAACATATCTCCTGCATTAATTAGTTGCTAAAAATGCAGATCACAACATCTCTGAAGGTGCAAATGGGTCAGTAGCAAAACCATCTCTCCTGGTCATTGTGCTGAGAATCACTTTTCTTTGTGAGGCTCCTCCCAAAGGCTGTCTGGGTCAGAGGCAGCTCTGAGAAACGTGTTTAGGTAAGGATGCAGGAGCGCTTAACTGCTCATGTCTGAGAAATATCTAAAAATGTGGAGAGAAGTTAAACCTAGAAAGGTCCACTTGGATTTGAAAAAGCCTCAGCCTGCGCTGTGCGTGCTGCAGAGCATACACATATGGAACCAAGCATAAAAATAGTCCCTGTCTTCAGTATCTGTAGGAACGTTGGCCAAGCATGCTAAAAACAAGCTTGGGGACGAGAGAAACATGAATCTCCACCGTTATGGAGACTGAAGTAGTTCGTAGACTTCACATCAGATGGTGCTGTGCCTGGGTCTGCCAAGAAGTCAGGTTTTGGAGGCTGGGGTGGAGAGGTGAGGGATCTGACAGCATTTATGTTTTTGGCAATGAACAGGCCCAGAACTTTGTGTTGGACTTTCAAGTGCATTGGCCACCATCAGGCAAAATCCTAATTGCCAAAGCGGGGTGCCTCTAGACTTTTTCTTTCGAGTTTGCAAATTCAGGTTTCATATTACTGTAGAAAAATGATTGGTTTGAATAAGATCACAAGCAGCATGCCAGAAGGAATTATTTCTTATGGTCATGGATAACTCAAGCAAAACAACGACCAGTGGCAAACAGAACTGGTGTGTTTCCCCACTGGTGACAAGAGCTGTAACCCCACTGGCAGCAAAAAGTGTAACTACCCTGAACACCCTGTTATCCCAGGACAACTCCACATACAACTTTCCTCAAACTCTTTTCCAGCCACTTCTAATCAATACAGGCCTCTGCAGAAACAAAGGGCAGGTATCCCTGTTTCCAGAGGCTATGGTTGACCTCTGCAGCTGGCCTGGGCTTTTCCTCAGGTAGCATTATCTTACCAACTTTTACTCTACTCCTCCTCCTTGTTTTAAGGAGGACAAACTACCTATTACAGCTTCATCCTCCTTTTCTGTTGTCCTTGCCTTTTTTTGTCTCCCAGTTTTGTTAGGGTACTTGACTTCTAAAGCACTTTGAGAAGAAACTTGTGCTAAACAAAAACTAATGTGCAGAAAAGGACATTAAAAATATCTTACCATTAGGAATGAAGTGAAGACAGTTTACTTCTTCAGTGTTTCGCTACTGGTCACCAGTAAAATAGAAGAAAAATTAGTTTGGAAAAGATTTAAAGGAACAAATGATGTTTTGCTGTAGTGTGTTGATTTTAAGTAAAAGATCTAAATGTAAAAGAGAAGAATTAGTCATTGCTTAGAAAACACTAATTGTTACATGTCTCGAGATGTCCAAGAGACACTTAGGGCATTTTGAGGACCATGCTGTTGTGCACCCTCTGCATGTGAAAAATTGTCTGGCTTTTTAAATTAATGTGCAAATAAAAATATCTGCAAATTTGTTACCACTTATACAAAGAGTCTTTGAATATTTATTATTTACTGAGTCAGGTCTGAAGTAGCTTCTTTCATTCTGATCTTGTTTTTGTCTTTCTGAAGAGGAGGGCATTTCTACAGAAACGATTAAGAAATTGGCGATTTCAAAACATAATTAGTAGCTTTATGTTCTCACTCTAAGGACATTTCACACTATGACCAAATAATAATAAGAACAAAATGCTGCCAACTGAAACAATCAGATGGGGTTCTTACTGTTAAAAAAAAAACCACAAAACCCCACTATTAATGCGTGGAACTCATCTCTGAATAATGGAGTGAAGTTAAGTTATTCCAGTGAAGTAAGGGAAAAATTTTACAGGAGCATTGTCTGAATTGACTTGTGGTCTGCTCTGAGAACATATCAGGTATTTGCTGTACCACTGACAAATTTTTAAGGCCAATGTTCTTTTTGCAATCATGTATTGCAACCAAAAGTATTTAGTTTCAAGTGTGTTCTTAATCCTGCAAGTATACACATACATACAGAAAATGTAAGTAAACTCACTGAATTTCCTAGGACTTCTTCATGCTGAAAATTGAGATGGACTTGTTTGCAGATTTATATGCCTGTTCATTTACCTGCCTGTGATGCAAAATCAGCTTGAGAAAGCTCCAGGTGATAAGAGGCAACAACTCCAGCTTTTCAGATGTGTTTTGTAACGCTGCTTTAAAAGGTTTTCATTAAGCCGCTTTCCAAATTGATTTGGTTGTTATTTGTTTGGTTTTAAAGCTACATAGCCAGTTTATAACAGTGCCTGCAGGAAAAAGGAGTTGTTTTTTTGGTGTGGTGTTGATAGTCTGGTCTTTGATTCCTTCTGCATGTCTAGTGTCAGTCAAACTGGCCACACTCATTTATGTGAGCATTTGGCCCCAAGAGAAGATTCATGCCAAAATACCAGATTAAGATGGCATCATTAGAGCCTCCTATATACTTTGACATGATTATTGCCAGGGAAGAATTGTTTCTGCTGCCTCATCCTCTGGCTTTTCTTGTTCACACTGGTGCCTGCTTTTAGACTTTCCAAGCAGAGCACAAGCTTCTGAATGATGCTCTGATATACAAGGGAAGTTTTCTTGTGGCGAAATTGTAGGCAGGGAGGAGCATGGGTAAGGTTGGTCGGAGTGGAATGTTACCTGGTGAGGGAGGTGTAACTGACTTAAACCTTGAAAGGCTTTCACCCAGAAGTCTGCTTATTGAACTATCTCACAAGTACATGTATGTGCACAGGAGAATGTGGGTGTTACCTCCACACACCTGAGCCAGTGTCCAAACCGGTGACACTGCAGTCTGTGGGGAGTCTGGTCCATTTCCACAGGCTGGGAATGGGACCTTACCTGTTCAGAAGTTGCTTAACTTCACTGTAACTGCATGTTGGGGTAGCTCTGGTTTTCTTTCACTTAATTGGTGAAGATGAACAGTATAAGCATTGACTCAGTAACGTGGCATCCTCATTGCACCTTAAACTCCTTATATGTGAACCTCCTGCTCTGTGCTTCCCAAGTATCTGCTACGTTTTGTCTGTTTGCTTCCAAAAAACCCACCCTTTTCTGCCTCCCCATTTGTTGTTTTGTGTGATCTTTACAAAATGTGGCATTTCTGTCTAAACAGTTTGCCAAAGGCCTCTGACAAACAATATTAAGTTGTCAGTCATGAGGCATTAAAGAAGTGAACTGTCTTCACTTCATACCCAATCCTAAGGTGCTTTTAAATGTCAGAGCTTTTGACTCTGTGGTTGTCATGGGCTCCAATTTTGGGATACTCGGAACTGGAATATGTGGGCCTAATTTTCAGAAAGTGCGGTGTTCCCTTTCTGCAAATGTTAGTCCTTAAACACATTTCAAAAATATGCAAAATTTCATCAGAGTCAGTCAACGCTCTGGAATTTCAGACTGTGAGGCATTTCTGCCATCTTTCCTGTTTTCATGCAGTCATACTTTCGAAATTCATTTTCAGATTATTTTATGCCTGGCAGAAACATATAAAGAAAACTGTGAGAAATATCTTTCATGATTTGCGAGTGACATATTTGGGTTTGTGAGTGTTTAATTCTGACTTGCTGTTGTTTGATAACTTAAAAGGATGAAACTTTACATTTTAAAATGAAAAAAATAAGGTAGACTAAAATTTCCTACATATAACCGATCTATTTCTCAATGCCGTTTATCAGGAAAAATGCTGTTACTTTTACTAGAACTCTTATCTGTTTTGTCCCAGTTGAAACCCAAATTAGTGGAACGATGATCCTCCTTCCACTGAATGCAAGGCCACTGTAAC
Source organism: Pampusana beccarii (assembly GCA_013399365.1). Taxonomy (NCBI): domain Eukaryota; kingdom Metazoa; phylum Chordata; class Aves; order Columbiformes; family Columbidae; genus Pampusana; species Pampusana beccarii. The sequence continues at coordinate 225,639 of VWYH01008554.1, read as the reverse complement.
TTACGTTACCAACATTTATTTTTATTTTCAGAATAATTATTTCTTTCTGAAAATGGCATGTAAATATCAGTGTGCTTGATTAAATGTCCAAAACCAGAGATTAAATGATCATAGTTGAGAAAAGAGATGTGAATTAAATGGTTAGGTGTAGTTGGGTTTCCTTGGTGAATTCCAGTGAAAGCTCAGCTTGGTCTGGATCCTGCAGAAGCAGAAGACCAATAGTGTTCTAAAAGGAAAAGCCACCTTTGTACAGCTTGTGTAATCTTGCATCTCCTTGCACCTTCCATCAGGAAGCTTCTTGATGCCAACTCAGCATCAGAGCATCACTAGTTAGCATGTCGGCTCACAAACTCAGCACTGTGGCTGAATAACCCGGGGAGGTTAGATCTGAACCCTGTAGAAGCTGGAAATGCATCACAGTGTGATGGACTTTCGTTCCACAGGGCATCTTTTGCAACACTAGGTCCTCGCCAAGGGGTGAGTACATAGTCTACAGCTACCATGGTGCCAAGTTTCTGGACAAATCTGCTCAATCATTTAGCCACTGGATTCTCCCAGTGGGACTGAAAATGTGCAAGTGGCAATGATTTCTCTAATAGGAAAAATAATGAATTAAATAAAGAGAGGACAATAATGCTTTAGGTTTTTCTCTCGTAGTAACATGGAGAAGCAATTAATCTGAGTAGCACTGTTTTTTGAAAAAGTTGGCCACATTTGCTTTCCTAGTAGCATTCTTTTGTTTGTTTGTAGGTCCAGCTGCCCAGCGCCAGGTCCAGAATGGGCCATCTCCAGATGAGATGGAAGCACAGAGAAGGTAAGTGGAGTTCGTCGGTTATGGTAGAGTTCTAGTTTGTAACGGGTCGATGTGCAGTCCTTGCTCACCAATAGGCACTGTTCTTTTTACTCGTACCTCTTTTAAGCTGATTGTGAGTTTTCTGTAATTATTGATAATGATTCTGTACTGACTTTTTAAAGGGTGAACTGAAGCCTTAGGCAAACATTTTGCTCAAAGGCAAGTGTGAGGCATGCCGATGTTCAAAGTTAAAGACAAAACATGTTTAAAAGTAATTTGTTGAGCGTATGTTTCTCAAGCACATTGAGAAAGCCTAACCGTATCCTGTTCTGGATCACCTGCTGTCAGTAGACAGTCATATTGCCCAGGGAGCACCTGATGTACCATATACATTCTCATTTTGCATACGGCTACTTTCTGTACCATATGCCGTTCCTTTTATGAATGCTTTGCTCTAAGCCACCATAATAAAGGAAGATGCTTATGTGTAGACTTAGTGCCATTGTTACATATGGCCTTTTCTCTACCAAAAAAGAGTGGTCTTCTTGACATCGAAGGGAAGGTAGGCGAGAGTGTCCATCCTTACATGCCTGTCTCCATAATCAAATTATGAGGCCTATCTCATTTCAGCTTTGCTGATTCAGCTGAGACCCCTCTAGCAGCCATAGAAATCCCTGTAGCAGCAGTGTCTTCAGCTTCAATCACTAGGAATAAGATATGCCTATCCCATTCTGGACAAAGTCTTCTAGTCTGACCAGCAGTCCATGCTGTCAGAGCTGTGATCTCTCTGACCAGCATCAGTGGTGTCCATGCCAGCAGCACTGCTTAGCCTGTTGGAGTATAGGCTTGTGCACACAAAAAAGCACCTTTGTTCCCCATATTCCTGCTCACTGCAAGTGTGTTTCTCCTACTGTATGGGAAACACTGGAGAATATTCTGCCACTGCATGTGAGCTAAAAGCTGGTGTCTCACTTCATCAGGAGTGCACTGGAGTGCAGAAATCGGCAGGACCTGTCGCTGCTCCATGTTTGCTGCTGGCATTGCTTAAATAAGGTGTCTGCATTTGCTTCTGTAATGAGAGAAGGATCAGCAAGAGCACAGTTAGACCTCCAGAAGACCTGGCCCAATGTTTGGTCCAGCTAATAAATAGCTTTGCAGGGATTTTAGTGGAACCAAACCTACAGGGACAGTTCAGCACCAGAGATGTCGGGCGTTAGTCTGATGTGACAGGGCTCAGTGGGCTCTGCCTTTGTGTGCAGGTGCAACCTGTAAGCAGGCAGGGTCCCCCCTTGCAGGGTTCAGGGGCTGCTCTGGCCATGTGGGTTGTGTAGCTTCATGTCACACGCTCCTGGAGCAGCAGGGGTGAAGTGTTGCAATGTAGAGTTTGCACTGATGCTCTAGGACTACTGTTCTGACTGGTCCCTGTATAAAACTGTGTATAAGTCATTTAAGACAAGGCCCTCACATGTGCTGTGGTAGGTACTTAGGATTCTCTCTTCTCCAAGAACTGTAAGGCAAGCATAGGGAAATGAGTTCGCTGCACCTTTATGAATAATCTGACCTGCCTAAGATTTAGTAGAAATTTACTTATGACCATTAAATGTGTCAGCATGTAATATTTCACCCAAGATTTGTAAGATTTGCTTGGGATAGCAGAGCCATCCCAAAGGTCAGAGGAGAGCTCCTGCTCACCCAGAGGTGGGGGGGATGCCACTTGTCCCTGCTCCCTGGCTGAAAGGCCTCATCCATTTAACCTGTGGAAATCACTGATTATTCAGACCATATGTAACTCAGACCTCAAATTTAGGTGTCTAGTCTGTACATTTAAAGAGTGAGCAGCTTAACTGCATTTAGAACAAAATATATATTTTTTTATTATTTATTGCTTTTTGTTTAAAGACAGTAAAAGCCTTTTGAGTAGGTATTATTTGACTGCTACAGGGCACATAGTTCTGGGAAAGATGCTTTTTGCTCTACGGGGCTGGAATAAGCTATGCTAGTAGATGCACTTAGGTATTACTGCATCTGCACTAGAGGGTTTTCAGCTTTCGTTATGCTGATGCATTCTTTAAGCATAGAGCAGACCTAATTTTAGGCCTAGCTTTTTTTGAACATCTTATAAGCAGTCAGAAAATGAAGTTATGGCTACTACCCTGCAAATTCATCTGTTAAAAATGTTTTCTAGAGACCTTTACGCAAATGTTAAAAGAGTATATTTTTAAGCCAGAGTGTAGTTTTTCCCCACTTGTACTTCACTCCCTGCATACTCCTTAAGCAGCCTTGTGCCAGTCTCAGGCTTTATTTAGTTCCGCTGGAATAAGTTTGACTTCCTGAGCATGTAAGAACTTCTCCTTTTAGCACGTGTGGGAGGGTGTACTTGACATATGCAAACTGCTTCTGCCCAAGGGCAGGCAGGGCTGGTGTGAATAACAAAGACTTCACATGGATGTGGCTCACTCTTGTTTTGGGAAGCACCCCACACCTGTATCAGCTTCTCAGCAGCTCTAATGACTTGGTGATGTCTTACCCGTATTTCTTTCCTGGTCTGCCAGGCTGGAGTTTTCCAAGTGTGTCCTCCAGATAAACTAGAATTTCCCCCATGTTTAACGAGGAAAAGATATTTGTCAAGTTATTCTTCATCATCATATTTTGCTAATAAATGCCAAGATAAGGCAGGTGACAGTATGCTTAGGCAATTCTTAGTATATGTGTTTATAACTGAAATTTTAGCAGTGCAATTGATGCTGTCACATAGGTGTTCTGCCCAGAACTCTCAAATAAGAGCCAGGATATGTATTGAAGAAAAGATTTCTATTTATTTGATTTAACATGTCTTAGCTTAAATGAAACCAGTTGAATCAGCCAACTAAGGCTGTTCCTTAAAACTATTTCCCTTTTGCACATACAGTAATTTTCTCAGGTGCCTATAATGGTTTTCCAGAAACTGCCCGTGTTCGGTGGATTGCATGGCCTGAACATAAACCCAGTTTAGGACTGATCCTTCCACAGCAAATAATTGTAATTGTGGATTTTCCTGTCGCATCTATTGAGTTAGATGGAAATACAGGAAATCTGGTTTGCAAATTAAAACATTATATTTTTCTTTCATAATATAACTTTATTTTCCTGGGATTTTTTCTTTTTATTTTTTAAAAAAAGCTTTTAATTGTGTGTAAATAAGATAAAATTATTCAAAATTGTGAAGTCATGTGAAAGTACAAGTAAACAAAAAAGTAGCAGAGAGATGTCTCTAAAATATTACAAAAGAAGTCAAAAAAGCATTGCTTAGAGTTAAGTTTGCCTTACAGTGTAGATCATGAAGTAAAGCTGTTGCAGAAAAAAGAAATCTCTATGCAGTTAAAACTGGCCCAAACACATATGAAACAAATTCAAGGCAAACCTGGCTTAGAAATAATGGAAGAAAATTACAGTTAACCTTATTACTAAGTGCTCCAATAGGTCATTTCAGTATTGTTGAAATCTTCACTCCATGTCTATGCATGTGGTAAAAAGCCTGGCAAATATTCTAGATTTTAGCTATCAATCTTTTTACCAAGGGTAAGGCCAGGGAGAGTTGGTGGCAGGGGTCAGGGTGACAGCTCCTTCTGCAGAAGTGCTGAGACGTGCAAGAGAAGACCTCTGCTGATGGGCCTTGGGAACTGCACATCTCTGGGAAATAGCCTGGGAAGAGGCATTTCCCTATGGGACACCAGGCCTGGGTAGACAGGGAGGTGGCAGCTCCTGTGGGGAAAGGTGCCAAAAAAGCAGGGGTGCAATGTTGTGATGGCCATTTGTGGAGGAAACACGGTAGCTGTGGTCCCTGTGGCCGTGCTGGCTGGCACAGAGGTGGCCGTGCTGGGACATGAGGTGACAGGCTGTCCAGTGCCAGCAAAGGGCTTGGCTATACAGCTGGACAAAACAGATTTTGTACAATCAGCACCTAAATGCAGATCAAGCTTCCTAATACTTTCTTTTTAAGTACAAGTCCTTTGGGCTGCTGATCTGTAAAAGACTCACAACTGTGTTATTTTATGCGAGATGCCCCTTACTCTTGCCTGGCGATGCTCAGGTTAACAGCATGCATGGTTGCTGTGCTCTCCTGGACCTGGGGCACTGACTATTCCTCCTGCAGAGCCCAGTCAGGAGTTATCATCTTAAATGCACCGACCAACCCTGCAGTGTCCAGCAGCCACTGGGCAATGTCCTGGTTCCGCTTCCCCAACGCCTGCAATGGCACCACCATGGCCAGGGCAAGTGCAATCAAACCCACCCATCTCATGGGAACAGCAGTTCTGTGAGGGACTGGCTCACACTACCTGAGACATACAGCTTGTGTGCTTCTCACTGTATAAAGCTTTTACTCAAAATTATAAAGAATACATAATGACCGAGGGTTTTTCTATTGCTGTTTTAGACAAGTCATGGAGCAACAGCAACAGCGCCAGGAATCTCTGGAAAGAAGAACCTCTACCACAGGCATGTATCAAACCAAGCACATCGAATCTCTCCCTGCTTGTCTCCTCTAGCTGTAGCTGGGTTTTTTGTGGTGCTGTACAAGAGCTAGACTGCTAAAAGTGGTTGTAGTTATGATTAGATTGTAAAGCATTTTCAGCTAGGGACTTACATGCATTTGGGCATGGTTGTGTTGCTTTGCAGATGCTCAGCTCCGGGGCGTGCAGGTGGAGCTGGGGGGGTTTTGTGCTTGGCAAAACTTGTACAGCTGGAGGGAACTTTTGGTAGACCAAGGGGGCCTGGCCATGCTTCTTCCACACCCACAAGGAGAGCAGGTAGCACAGCCACTGCAAGAACGATTCCATGTTTCCCGGGGATGTCAGCACAAAGGGGTGGATGGGCTGGATGTGCCAGGTCAGGCACTCCCCATTGCTCTGCAGCACAAGGCAAATGACAGCGTAGAGGAAAATATAGCTCTAAATGCTCATCAGTGGGGATTTTGTGGTCATGAAGTGAGGAGTCTTCTGTGAGCTTAATGGAAAAAAATATGTATATTTAATGAGCTTACAAAAATCTTCTATAGCATATTAAGTTGCACTAAGCTGAGAGATGACAGGAATAGCTTATAACTACAAAGTATGGTTTTGCTTCTCTGAAAGAAGGCAGAGCAAGCAAGCCAAGGTGGCCATCTTGTGCTTGGGCTTTTGTTTTGGGTAAGTTTTTCCAGTTAATTTGACCACAGAAGTGAAATGTTTTTCTTCAGCTGTTAAAACTTTTCAGTTTTTGACTTGAAACCAGCTCAGACATACACACATACCTTAGTCAGCAGCAGAAGTTGTTGGACTCTGCTTCGGCAGAGGTCACTGTGTGGTGTTTTGCATAGGGAACATACCCGAAATCCTGCCTAGACATTTGCAAGGAGTGGGACCTGGCTCCCAGGGGCTTCTGGCTGTCCCCTGACTGGGTACAAGGTGGCCACCGCTGTGTCCAGCACGTCCCTTGCAGCTGCCCCAAGTGTCAGGGCGATGCTCCTGATCCTGACTCACGTTCACACAGGGCATGGAGGAGCCTCCCTGTCACCGGAGCATGCAGCCTGTCCTGGGCTACCAGGCTCCTGCTCCTCACAGCCCCCTGGTTCTGCCGAGGGTTGGAAACCCCTGAGCAGGTGTCTACACCATCTCCTCTTTGATTTGAGTTTCTGTTTGCATTTACTTTGCAGTTCCTTTTTCTCTGTTCCGCTTCGCCTTGGTTTCGTTCCTTGCTATGTACCCATCTTATTCTTTTCACTTGTCTTTTCTGTTCTTTTAGTTTCCACCCTTCAGATAAGCGTGTGCTCTCCCCCCTCTCAGCCCCCATCTCCTCCTCCTGCCTGCAGTAACTGCGGTGCTCCTGCCTCTGGTGCTGTGCCCCCCCCACCACCCCATGCCAGCGCTGTCTCTTCGGCACCTGCTGTCCCCGAGCCCACCAGTCAATCCTCTTTCAGATCCCTGCAGAGAGCCAGGGACCCCCCGCAGCTCCTGCACAGGCACTCGGCCTCCGAGCTGCTGACGGCCCCAGGTTCCCCCCCTCCAGCCTGCCTAAACCGCAGGACCGTAACACCAGGCATCAGGCGAACCTCGCTGTCCCCACCACCTCTCCATCCTTCCCAGTTTCCCTTCGCCTCTCACCAGCCTCTCAGGCGCTCTTCTCTTGCCTGCTCTCCTCGGTCTTCTGCTCCCCCCACCACAAATGCACCACCTCTGCAGAGGGGTGATGTCCCGCAGCCACGTGGTCCCACCACCCTGCCTGTGATTCCTGTCCCGCCTGACAGGGTCAGGGGACTCACAGATAAAGCAGGCCAGTCAGCAAACATGCCTCTGAATGGCCATTCTGAAGAACAAATTGCTTTAGGCCCCTCTGGGACTCAGGTCAAAAGCATGGATGGGTCCTTCTTTCCACACCTAGGAGCTGCACCCTCCTCCTTGCTGCCCACCATCGCCAGCCCCCCCAGCTCCTTTGGCCAGGCTCCCTCCCCATCCTCCCATCCGTCATCTCATCCTCCACAGCAGTGGTATCAGCCCATGTCACACTGTCTTCCATTGCCTCCCCCTTACGCTGCTGTGTCTGAGGTGACTATGCCCAGGAGGACCCCTCCTTACATGACTCCATCAGCCTTTGCCCACTTGAGTAAGTACCGATTTTGAATGAGTTACAACCTGTATAAAGCCTTAGCTTTCAGCTCTTTAAAAAGCCCCATTGGCACTGCCCGTGACTGCTAGAAAAAGGGTGAAAGACCCCAGGCTACTCCTGCTGTATGAGGTTTCTGAAACCAAGGTGGAAAAGTATTGAATTCACTCAGGACTGGTCCAGGGGACCTTCTGAGTTAAAAGCCAGGCAAAAAGCAAGAATTATAGGACCAGGCCCAGGTAGCTGGGTTGTTGCGTTGCATATTTTTACTGTATTAGCCTGGAGATTTTTATCATTCAGCAGAGTCAAATTGCGCTTGGCAGTGAGCTTCATACAAAATCTATATTCAGCTGGCCCAAACATAGGGGATGGGCTCTTCTGAAACTAGAGGCCAGGTCTGTGGTAGACTTGTTGTCTATGTAGCAATATTGAAGAGGTTGTGATTGTTATCGTTTGTTTTAAGTGGCATTTTGGTTACCGGCAAAAGCTATAACATGGATTTTGTTAGAGTTACCCAGAATCCCCTGTGCTTCTCTAATTTATTTCATTCTAGAAACTTTCTTCCTGGTATAAAATGCATTTATAGTTGAGGGCTTGTCACTATAACTATTCCAGCAAACCTTTTTCATCATAGGCAGATCAAGAGCTTGAGTCTGCCACTTTGCATATGGTCTTGATTTCTAGAGCTTGTCTAAAACCTGCAGAGTTAAAACAGTTATGAGAAATGCCTATTTGCAATTCAGATGATACGTTTTGTGAATTGGATCCATTCCTGTTTATAATGCTTAAATGATGTGCCTAGAAAAGAAAGAAAATGGAGATGTTTCCTTTCACTTTCTGCTAAAAATATTACTGCAACCACTGGAGGCTCAGTCCTTCAGCTGATATAAGTCCTTGAAATCCACTTAGTTCAATAAAGTTATTTTAAACTCACATCGGTCCATTATTTTGACTCGGTTCAATTTTTGCCTCAGGCTGGCCTCTAATTAGGTGGGTGTAGTTTTGCAATTACAATTAACTGTACCCACAATGAATTACTAGCTATTATGTTCATGAACCAAAGAGGGCTTGAAACATTTAAAGTATTTATAATAGTAGCTATGGTTCATTTCAAGAGTGGCATCGGGAGTGTGAAATAATGGCAGAAGTAACCACAAAAATAAGCCAGTATTGTAAGAAAACCAAGATAAGAAGAAAACCAGGCTGCTAATGTTAAATATAGTTTCCGAATGTTCCTCAGTCAAAACCTGCCTGTCTTTCAAAATAACACTTACTGAACAACAGAACCTGTGATTATATATCAAGAGCAGCTTGTTCTGAGAGCGTAACGTGAGGAAATACCCTTAGGGAGGTGAATTTGTTCAACTGACCTGTTACAGACAGGCAGAACGCTGCGAATGAGCTACCCACCATCAGTCTCTCCAGCAGCCTGCTGCACTGAGGAGCTTTGCTGAACCTCGGGGTGCTTGGAGATGGGCTCTCCCCCCATTATTTTGCAAGACCAGCCAAGGCCACATACCTCATGTTCAACAGAAAGGAGGACGCATCGCTGTAGCCCACAGTTCTGATGAAAAGCTGGTGTTAACTGAGGCCCACAGAGTTGGCTGATGTAGTGTATTATCTCCATGTAGAAAGCTATGAGAGGAGCAGAAGAAGGTGCCACTTATGAATGGGGAAGTGTTGTCTGTGTTTTGATTTTGCCACAGAACAAAACACTAGCCCAGCCAGGGAGAAGAGGAAGGAGAAGGATCATTTGTCAGTGACAGGGTCTCGCAGGAGGACACAACTGTAGCTGCTTGACCATTGATGCAACCACCATTTCCCATTCTTCTGCTTGGTGCTTCCTTGCGTTGCTCACTCGTCGTGCAGTCAGATCACGGCCTTGGGAGCAGGAACGTGACCTCGTGTGTGGGCTGGAGGAGATAGTGCTTCACGTCTAATTCATATTCTCTGCATTTCAGGCCCAACACTTCCACCTGGTCATCCCAGCGGCGCTGCCGTGATCCCTGCTTCGTCTGGGGGGCCCCCACCTCCGCCACCCCCCCCGGTCCCTCCGCCACCCATGGGAGCTGCGCCCCCTCCGCCGCCCCCGCTGCCGGCCGGTGCTGGCCAAGGGGCTGCATCTGAAGATGGGTCAGTGTCAGGGCTCGCAGCGGCTCTGGCTGGTGCCAAACTAAGGAGAGTTCAACGGGTAAGGACTCCCCCATGGGCTGTTCTGCACTGCAGGAAAGCCTGGTGCAGCTTGGCGTGATGGTCTGCAAAGCCAGCGTGAAGCACGGCGAAACATGCTTCAGCTGACCATTAGGTGAACGTTTAAATGCGAGTTCGTAGTGCAAAGCAAGCTGAGCAGGAAATATTTAGTTGAATTTCTGCTCTTCAGAAAATATTAATTAGCAAATGGCTGCAAGTTCTCGTGTTGCCAGGATTTCATTACTTCTGCAGAGTCCCCCATTGTACCATCTGTTAGTGTTTTCAGTTATTGTTAGTGGTTAAAACTACGCTATGTTTACAAAAACCAGTACACTGCTGAGGCCTCACATCAATAGGTGTCCACTTCAGTAAGGGTTGCATAACCGTGCATAAGCATAATCACGAACAAACAGCACTGTGGGTTTTTTCATGTTTCCCCCATATATTTGCCTCACCTGGACTGCTCCCAGTTTTAGTAAGGTCCACGTGGGTCTTCTTCCCCAAGCTATCTCTGTTTTTTGGCTGTGATTGTGATATCTGTTCCTAATAATTAAGAAAGCTAATCGTTAAGGATGTGGTTGTAAATGAAAGTTCTCATTAATTCCAATGTTGATTTCTGTTTTAAGCCAGAAGATGGTTCAGGAGGGTCCAGCCCCAGTGGGGTCTCTAAGAGCGATGCCAATCGAACAAGTAGCGGAGGCGGCGGAGGAGGACTAATGGAAGAAATGAATAAATTGCTGGCTAAAAGGTTTGTACTTAGACTTCAAGTAAGCGCTACCCTGAGTTCTGCAGCAAACTGTGGAACAAGGTGCTGTCATTTTCGGTTAGCAATGGGTCACTTTGGTGCTTCTTTGCAATTTGACAGGTCCTGCATAGGTGTTAGTTGCCAGCATCACCTGGCCTTTAATATGAAAGTGTAGGTGTTGAAGCAATGATATCTGGCCAAGTTTAAATGCTGTAGCAGATCCTGCTGTGTGGTAACCTTCAAAGATGGTGATAAATAAATCCTCAGGGGTTTTGCCATTTTACCAGATCTATTTCAAAGTTACTGTTTCCAAAAAGAGTGGTTTTTTTAAACTGAGCATGTTCAATAAAATCACTGAGTGATGAGCAGGGAACCTCATGGGCCCTTTTCTGAGCAGAAAACCACATGCTCAGAAACAGGGAATGCGTATAGTGTTGGCTAAGTAATGGAGGAAAATGTTTCTGAGAGCTCAGGTGATCTAAAATACGACTCTCTAGACTTAGTGACCCCCATGAGAGCAGCCCTTTGCTTCAGAATAATGAACTGCCTCTGAAACCACTATCATTTCTAGCCCAGTTAAGTTTGTTGCAGGATGTAAATCTAACACTGGTCTCTCATCCTGGCAAATATTCCCCTCATTCAGGTTTGTAATCGTTATAGCTTTTTTTCCCCAGAAGTATCAAGGATATATTAGAGAAACACTGTAAATATTATTATTGCTCTAATAAAATCATTAATGCACTTGAATATCTGGAAATAAGTCCCTCAGAGCACTATGTCCTATAAACACATACATGTGTTTCACTCCTCTGTTTTTTTTGTTAATTTTACGTCAAATCCTCCAATTTGTAAATCCAGTGAGGCTTTTCTTTTTCCAGTGATATGAAAAAAAATCCTTTGACAAACTTGTAACAGTGTTTGGAAACTCAGAAGCCTTTCTAAGTGCCACTTGAGATTTTTTTTTTTTTCTGTGAGATGACTTTTATCCACTTCAGAAACAAGACTAAATGAAAAAAACTGTCATATTAGTATTTTAAAAAACATCTGCTAAGGGTAGCATTCACAGGTGGATAAGGATAAGGATTATCACGACCAAAATCCATGTGGAGACTAGACCTGCACTTCCCCTAATTGTCTAAAATAGGAAATTGAATGTCTAGACAATCAGTACCTGACACACTTGAGTACTGTTTAGACACTAAATAGGGGTTGAAGATCAAGAATTTGGTTTTCTTTTCTTCAGCCAGTGCGGCTAGCACCCGAGAAGTTTTACCATGCATTCTTCAAAGATAAATAACCAACATCTTTGTTTACTGTCATGTCCAGTTGCTCCAGTGGATGGATTGCAGCTCTTTGCCACTTGCTTCTCAGAGAGTTTTGCCTCTCCTTGGGCAGCAGGACAGAGTGAGGGTCTCAGGTCCTCACTCAACTTTTGTAGGCACCACCAACACTGCCAGTCCTGGGACTGCAGGGCTCAGTGCTCTGCTGCTTTTGACCTGAATTTGAGACAGCAATAATGTCCTGTCAGTCACCAAAAGCACTTGAAAACGCAGGCTGGTGCACTCATGTTTCCTGATTCCTGGTATCCAGCCAGAGCTTTTCGACCCTGGAGGGAGCAGGGGTCTTGGCTGAGCAGAAATGATGCCCGATCTTTCCTGGTGAAGATAGACTTGGGTTGAAGGGTTTTTGTGACTGTCTTCCCATCACAGGGGAGTGCTGCCACAGCCCTTTCTCTGGGTGGGAACAGGGTTGGGGGGATCTAGGACAGGTGGCAAAAAGCTATTGGAGCTGACTGAGAAGTGTCACCACTGCAATACCCACCTGAGCCACCTGGGGGCGAGGGTTGGTCCTCAGAAACCCCTACGGGGTCCGGGTTGTTCCTGCTGTGTAGGACACAGGAACCACCACTTCCTGAGCCCTGGAGAGAAGCCATCTCTTTCTCACCCAGTTTCATACCTGTGCATCCTTCCTCCGCTTCAACACATTTCTTTATGCTCTGCACCCTGCGCTCCTCAGTTAAACACCGTCTCATCATATTGCCCTTCTCCCTGAGTCATATCACCAAAGTCTGGATTACTCACCTCTACCCCAATCCAACGCAAGTGAACACAATCAGCCTTTGTCGCGTTCCCTGGGATGAACTCCGTACATAACTCCCACCAGAGCCTGAATCAGCCTTCCCACGTGGAAGATGTGTTTCTAGAGAGTTGACTGTGTGTCCTGTCTCATGTTCCTTTGCAAAGGAGGAAAGCAGCATCGCAATCAGACAAGCCAGCTGACAAAAAGGAAGAGGAAAGCCAAAATGTAAGTGAAAGACTCCTCACTGTTGTGCTTTTGCAAATATGTTGATGTGCTGCCTCGTAAGCCAAAGTCCTGTGCCCATTCGCTAAGTGTGGCAGGCAATGACAAGCAGTGCTGATCCAGGGATAGGTTTGTGCATTCAGTCAAAAGCTAGATGTAAATGCTTCCACCTTTCATGGGAACAGCACGCTATAAAAAGTAATTGCTGCCTTATTCATAGGTGAGGTATTGTACAAACCAGGTTAATAGGTGCTTTCTCATGGTCTGATCCAAGTGTTGTAGGGTACAGTAGATTCTTGTCCCTTAAGAAGATGCATTGAACCTTCTGGCAAGTCACCTTGAGATCAAGTTCATGCTTCTCATTTTAAATTTGCGGCTTTGGCTAAGCTGAAGTGAATCATCAACCACGTGGTGTAACTTTGGATTGCCATCCTCCATGCAGAGCAAGAATCGGCCCACTTTGGACCCCAGAGTGCACATAAAATGTATTTTGGGGGGCTGAAGGGGAAACAGCGTATTAAACATTAGACCATTCAAAAGTTAAAATATGTGTTCATGGTGCATACACTAAAATGAGATCGAATTTGGGCAACTTCAGGGAACTGTGATTAATTTCAGTTTTAACTGTTCTGTCTGTATGTTGTCCACAAAAGCAATTGAACAAGAGGTTTGATTTGACTCAGCCTTTTTACTGAATTTGATGCAGCAATTTTGAGTTCAACATGTAGATTAAAATACTTTTTTACCTACTGAACTGGTAAAGCATGGGAGATCTTTCTACTTTCAAGAGAGGCCAGGATTTTTGCTGTGTCCATTCCCATGTGGTGCTTTTCTGGGCTGCTGCTCATGCAGCATTCCTGTTGCTAGCTGGTGCCTTCGTGAAGTGTCTCTGCCATGGCTGCAAGTTCATAAAGCATCGTGTGTGCCTCATGTCACCTGTACAGAGGTGTTCCCTCCAAAGGCAAAGTAACAGCTGCTCCGTAGGAAATCCATTCAGAAAATGTAGGTCTCGCCCAGTCTGAAAGGTTTGTAGCAAGAGCAGGAATAAATGCTTCGCATTGTTTAAGGAGAAAAGTAGCTATTTTTTGCATGTTCCTCAGGGAATGCTTCAAGCATGGAATTTGCCCCAAAGCTGGCTTTGAACCGTATGCTCAGAGGTGAAAGGCATGATTTAGCTTGTAACTGTTCAGCCTCTGCTGTCTTTCTGCCCTTTTTTTCCTCTCCTTGAAGCTCTGCATTGTTTTGTTTCCCAAATAAAACTTTTTAATAGCACCAAACTGTTCAGAAAGGTGTTTTAAAGAACATCTGTTTAATGTGTGTCTTGGGTACACTTTGTGGTGGAGGTATCTTCTGTCAAACTGGGTGCAATTCAGTTTTCTGATGCACAGTTAATGCTTTGCCTGAGTGTGTTTTGAGGGCTGCTAAATGATACTGACATTTCAAATATATATGGGCAAATGTTTTATGATCTGTCACGCATAAATCCCAGAAAAAAAGAGTCCTAATCTTTGATGTAGTGTTTAATCTTCTGCTTATAGGAGGAGTACTGATTGATTTAGTTACATCTGTTAGTACCTGGACTACTCTCACTGATACCAGCAGCTGTCCTGGGCTAACAGGCTGGGATCTGACCTACTGTTCCTTCAGATGGCTTAGTTTCCATACCACAGACAGTTTCTAAATTTGAGAAATTGATAGTTTGTGTTTAGACAACAGCAGCCAACCCTTCAGAGTGCTAATTCAGCCTGGTTTGGTATACAGGGATAAGAGTGATTCAGTGGAATAATGAAAAGGTGTTCATATTAGCAAAAAAAAAAAAAAAAAAAAAAAAAAAAAAAAAAGGATGTATTTTGCCATGCTCAAGGGAGAGAAAGGTTATTGTTTAAATGGACCTGAGGCCATACCTGGCAGCAGTGCTTGTTGGACGTGCTTGGAGGAAACTTGCTTTTTGTACCATCTATGCTGCAGTCAGTCTCTAGAGTAGAAGAGGACTCTGCACACCATCTCCAGAATTCAGTAATGTCCTGTTTTTCTCTTTGTAGGATGATGCTAGTACCTCTCCTTCACCCAGTACACGAGGTCCCACCCAGCAGCAGCAAAATTCGTCAGGTATTAAATCAAATGACTAGTGTTGTAGTTGTCTTCTTAATCTAATTTCCTGTGCTGTCTCCAGACTCTGTGTTCATTGTCCTACTTGTGAGTGCAGCAGCAGTAAGTAACAGAAAAATTCCCCAAATACCTATTGCTTTAAAAACTGCGTTCGACAAGAAAAAATTTTATATGCTTCACAGCCAAGAAAATGACCACACAGCTAGCAGGGCCAGTCATGTAGCTGAGGATCTGTGTCTTCAATGTTGTGCACCCAAATCTTCTACCAAAAAAAGCTATATTATTCCACTTTCGGTACTGTATCTGTCATGATTTTTACAGTTGGGGTTTGGGTCTCAAACTGTTACCCTTCTTTAACTTAGTAGCTTGTTGCAGTAAGCCTGATCCTGAGAGTTACTAGGTGACATCAAGCAGCCCCCAAAATATGTTTTTTCCTAGGATGAGCTGAAATAACTGGATCTGAGTAGATAAGTTGCAAGACAGTCAGATTCATCCTTGCATCAGCCTTGGCTTTCATGCATGCTGAAAGAAATCTCTCCCAAGGGAATGAGTATTTAACCATTCCAGCTTCCTTTTGGAACAAAGCCATGATTTGTGTGCTTTGCAAGGGAAACGGAAGAAGCCAGGAGAAAGGTGCATGTAAATGAGGAAAAAGATCTAGAGATTTCCTGGGAGTGCCCATAATTCTTTTAAAGAGCTTTTTAGGACCTCACAGAGGAGCAAACCCTTATGTATAATGTTGTGTGTTATTCAAGTCTCTGAAACAGTTCACTTTATTTTAGACTATCTGCACAGGAGGAGATTGGGACAATGGTAAACATTTTCAGTGGCGCGGGTTGTATAGTACAGCTATTAGGAATGTTCTGAGAGTTAGAAATGTAGACAACATTAAATAAATTCTCTATGGAGATTTGCACAGTGGGGGTCTCACTGCCTTTATTTTTAGATCCACCCACATTTTCTGCCAACTGTGTAGGCAAAAAACACAAGACTTCTAAAGTTTAAATATAATAAGTATTGTAGTGAATGAAATAAGCATTGCAGCAGTTAGCCTGTATTTCTTAACAGAAGTGATTTATGCTTTTCCTCCCACTGTTCCAGTTCCTTGTCTTTTTAGTATTGCTTAACTAATTAAAGGATCACTGAGCAGATTTTTGCCAATGCTTTCTCTATAATGTAAACAACCGCACTCATTCAGCAATCCTGCTTTCCTGGATCTTTCTAAGTCACTCATCCTTACTGAATGAAAGCAGCTGTATAAGACAATCAACTTCAGGATTTTTTAATCATTAGAGAAAAAAATAATAGTAACTTTTGCTTTTTGTTTTCCAGACTCTGGGAAGAAGCCATGGGAAAGGAGCAATTCGGTTGAAAAGCCTGTATCTTCATTACTTTCTAGGTGAGCTGCACGGGGTGTCCCTGCGGCTGGCTAGCAGTCGGGGTGGTCGTGCTGTCCCCGTGGCACATGCACAACTCATGTCTTGTTTCATTCCATTGCTGTAGAAATCCATCAGTGGCGAAGAGCTGTGAAGCTAAGAGCCCCACACAATCCCACGTGTCTTCTAGGTACTGGCTAACAGCCCGGCTTCTTAAACCGTCTTGGCTTGTCCTTTGGCTAATCCCATCATTCAGCACTAATGTGTGTCTTCTGTCACGTCTTATTCTCTTGCAATCTGCTTTGTCTGTCGCTGCACAAAGTGTGAAGGTAGAGTGTGTCCTGTCAAAGGCTTATTCTGTGGAAACAGCCCCCTGCTCAGGTGGGCACAGGCATCACAGACACTAATCGTGCTTGAGCAAGCACTTAAAGCATCTGTGCTCGTGAATCAAAGGCACGGGCCTGGCAGCACACTGTGCCACTTGGAAGGCAGGTTTTGGAGCATCTTTTTAGAGGAGGTTCAGGGTGAACCTGCCAACAGGAGAAGCTTTCGTTGTCCAACCTCTGCAGAAATGCAAAGACAGAAATTACCTGAAGAGCCTGCAACTCGGAGAAGGGAAGTTATTCTTCCATCCATGCAACTTGCAGTGTGTGCATGAGAAAGGAGAGCAAAGCTTGGTGCAATAAGTTAATAACATCAAGCTGTGAAAAGGCCCAGCCACAGACAGGGCATTCAGAAATATGGGGTACAAAAGCTGGCAGGTGTCAAAAGCCACAAAGCCTCAAGCAGGACTCCAGAAGTCCTGTCAGTCCTGCCAAGCTGCGATATCACCACCCATGTTCTTATCCACAGAGATTAAGTTTGGTGTTGCGCAGCTAAAGAGAGACTTTCTTCCAGTTCTGGTCCAGGACCACCCTGTGTTACTGCAGTACTGGACACTGAGATGGATGGATAAGCTGAATAAGGAGATAGAACACAGGCTTACTTATGTTTAGGATTTACTGCAAAGATATGTCCCTTATTTTACACTGTTACATATATGACAGTGCTGAGTCTGCAGAGAGAAAGCTGCCAATGGCAACTATCTGCACATATGTGCTGCTGTGTTAAAGATGCTGGAACTTGCCCTGTCAAAACATTCAGAGGGATGCATCAGTGTTACTAGCATAAAATATAGTCTCTCCGGCTCTCCTAAAACTGATGGGACGCCTTGGTTCTAGGAAATATGTGAGAGTTTCCAATAGATATAGAAAGACCATTCCTTCTCTTTGCAAAAGGGAGTGAAATGTGGGCTACTTAAAGCAGCCATCAGGTTTTCACCAGCTATCTTCTATAGTGCCATTCTGTCTGGGAGGAAGAGGAGTTGAGTTGGAAAAAATCCTTTCCTAGTTTAACACCTGGAGTAGTACTCAGACTTCGTTTGCTCAAGTGACTTCTGTGGGGGAAACAGGTTTCAAAAGCTCTCAGCAGTGTCCTGTTGCTGTTGCTGTTCAGTTAGATGACATTTGTATTTGTCTTAACTCCCAGCTTAACTGTAAGATGGTAGGAGATAGGTTAAGATTTTCCTGAGAAAGGATCACAAGACCAAGCTTACCCTCAGGGTGGCAGAATGTCCACCAGGCCCCAGTTTGGGTCCAAAGATGATGGCAAAGTTATCTGAAACCTTTTCTATGAATTATATAATATCATTACTTTTTGAAATGTTTTAAAGTTACTTATTAAAAGAGAAAGTCAAGCAGCTTCTCCTTCCTTAATTTATTTTATCAGCCATCATCAGAGTTTAGCCCACTGAGACCATCCTGGAAGATCAGTAATACTCAGGTGTACCAGCCATTAGGGGCAGATTGGTTTTATTTCTGGGTCAACAAAAGATGCCTGTGCTAGACAGTGCTATCAACAAGCTCCACTCGACTCAAGGGAAGAATTACTGGGTTATTATTTTGCCTATAATATTTTTGTAACCTGTATTCCACTAATACTTTAGCACCCGATTAAAGTCTGGGTGGCCAATAGAAGGTTGCTGTACAGAAAACACACTGTGAAAGAAAACCAGACATCTAACTTGCAAATTGCAAATGCTGTAACAAAATACGTCATCAAACAGGCTTTATTTTCTAGTGTGAAATCACTGAAGTTCCCAACACCAAAAAAAAAAAGAATTAAGTTTCAGTGCAGTCTTTGCGCTCCCTCCAATATGTCCGCAATAGCAGAAAGCAGCATCTTCGAGGGCCGGGCTGTGCAAACAGGAGCAGTGCTGCTCTCCAGCTGCCAAACACTCCTGAGCGGCACAAGAGGAGCCTCCATCCCGGTGCTCAAACAGGCGCGCTCCCGCGCTGGGGTGGATTTCATCCGCGCCATCAGGTGGGTGTAGCTCAGCGTGCGTTGCAAGGAACTGACTGGCTTTTTTGTCCTCTTCTTCCATTTCTCAAGGATGAAGCCAGTGAGCAGCAGCAATGATGTGGCTATGGATGCCTTAGATTTTGATCGAATGAAACAGGTGAGTGAAAAGGTTTTTTGCACTTAAGTGATTTGACGAGCTACCCATTTCCCCCCATGCATGCGCTGTACAAGCAAAACAGCTGTTCAGTCTTCTGATTTCCTCTATAACTAGGTGCTTAGAGAAGGGCTAGCTGGTGAGCAGCAAGAGAGCACAATCTCACTGCTATTTGATCACGATGCCTGCACAGAAACGTGCAGATAAATATGCCAGCATCTTCTGTGTCCTTGGCCTGGGAGTGCAGACGTAGCTGTTAGTAGCGCTAGGCTCCGATCGGCAGCGGAGGCGGGGGACAAGCACAACCGTGATAAACTTGCGTTTTCTTCCACCAGTTAGAAGGAAATTCTGAGCAGCTGACTTGTGTTTTGTCTCATCAGGAAATATTGGAGGAAGTTGTAAGAGAGTTACACAAAGTGAAAGAGGAGATAATTGATGGTAAGAAAGAGAAAAATTATTATTTTTCTCATCTTTATGACTAATTTCCCATAGATAAGATGGCAGGAACTGCAGAGAGTTCCCTGGTGTTTTCAGACTTCTCTGAGCAGCTCTGGTTTACATACACATTTGAAGAACAAGCATCTACCTTATCTGAGCTCTGATGATGACATTGTGATTACATCCTTTATTTTTATGCTGTTGATGAGCATTTTCACCCCCAATCTGTGAGAAATTCACTGGCCAGCGTTTCTCACAGGTGGGAGGGTGAGAACAGGCCTGTCGGTAGCCCGTGGCATGTGAATTTATCACAATCAGGGAGTGTGAAATCACTTGTAACTATCCGGCCGCTCAGGTCCGGGATGAGGAGTGGACAAAGGTACCAAACTGAAAATCCTTCCCTAGCATCTTCTGTAGGCTTCCTATGCTTGAAGAGCTATTTCAGGCCTTCACTCAATTACAGCTTTCCAAATAGCCATATATTTTTATAATTCATTGAAAAGTGCAACACCTGTACTAAATATATCAGTACTTTTTTATAAGTTCCTCTGCAATATATTTTTCAAGGCCATTATTGAAACACACAGCAAAATGCCTATTTGAAGCCCGCATTGGGGCATATGAAAATGCATGTCCAAACCCTGCACTCCCCATCTTAGATTCTCACAGCAGGGGAAAAAAAGGAGACTGTAAAACAGCTAAAATCCATTCCCTGTCCCCTCGCCCTACACCCGTGTGCTCACAAAACCTCGGGGCAGTTTGCAGTTGAGAAGACCCTCGTCCATACGCTACTGTCCCAGCAGCTTGGCCCTCAGAGCCTCCCTAGCTCATTGCAGTGCAAAATAAGACATTCACATAAAACACAGATGCAACTTCTTAAACCAGTACTGCAGTTCGCAAGCAAACAGCTGACTGCTTACCCTGACTCGTCCTTTTACCCTCCACTCATCCTTTTACCAGCGCGTACTTTCTGCAACCTCTGTACTTAGCATTTTCCATCACACTGGGTATAACATTATGCATTAACTCTTTGGTTTGGTTTTCTAGCCATACGGCAGGAGTTGAGTAGAATCAGTACAACATAATGATTGCAAAGCATTTGGACGGTACTAAGAATGCTAGGAAGATCGGATCATTTCTAAGTGTACCAAGGTCATGCAAGATGGTGAGAGAGGACACCGGCACTGTCTTTGTTCTTATACCCTTTTTATTAGCAGACTCAGCACACTTTGAAGCTTGCTGCTGCCTTGGATTCGCTTCATTTTAAAAGTCTTAATCTAAAGAATATTAAATTTTAAATTTCTGGATTTTTTAGATTTCATCTGACACTGCACATTGGATATGTCAGCCTTTTTTGTATTTTGTATTTGCTTATTTAAATGTATTACCTTTCTTTTTAGTAGTAGATAAGAACACATGTGAACCATTTGCTTTTGATAGATGACTTCAAAGTAATTTCACTAGTAGTCTGCAATGTAAATGAAGATCCTTTGCCAACAGAAATGTATTGTGGCATCACCAGAAGAAACAGAGACATGTTAGTTGTGTCAGCCAACAAGTTCTTTGTCTCAGAGTTATCACAATATTAAAAAAAAAAAAAAAAAATGGTACGTCAGTGCATCACAGTATCTGTGTTCATATTGGTAATAAACTGTTTATTGTCCACATGGCCCTGCCTTTCTTTGTTTCATTCGTCCCTTGAGCTTCCGCACTTGTACGTCGCTTGTGTTGACGATGAGAGGAAGGTGACCGAGACTCACGGTGGGGTGGCAGCTCTGCCGGGCCGGCACTGCAGAGCACGAGGAAGGGAGGTTACAGCTGGTGCAGCAGCAGTGCCTTCTCTTCAGGGAGCCATGGCTCACAGCTGCCAGGCCCTCCACATCGCAGCCCAGCGCTTCCTCCTGCAATCAGGCTGGGCAACCTCGGCAACTTTTTGCCAGAATCAGTGGAGGGCGGTGGCTTACAGCTCTTCTCACACCACCACTCACTGTGCCGCTGCATCTCCTGTCGTCACTGGAAAAAACCAAGGTCCCATCACCTGCACTCCTTAGAGTCTCCAGTAAATAAAGGGAGGTATTGACACAAGGCTACCGAAGGCATTAGGAGGATGCAAGCTGAAATCAGTGGCACAGCACTGCCGAACTAGAAGCTTAAGGGGAGTCATTTGTTAATATCTCATGTTTAATTTGTTAATGTTGTGCAGGTCTTGAGCTTCATTTCATGTAAAGTGAAGTCAAAGATAAGAGTACAGGACACTGAACTATTAACAGTGCACACTCAGTTATATTTTTCAGGTCACATAATTTTTATTTCTTCAGAGCCATGCTTTCCACCAACGCAGTCTTGGGAATTTCTGCTTGACTTAGTTTAGTGCAAGCTTTACGTGGCAGTATTTCTGATATCATCTTATGAAAACTTCATGAAAAAGGCAAGAGACTGGAGTTCAGCTATAGAAATCTGTCACGTATTTTCCAAGCCCCTTGCTTTGCTTCAAGCTTTCCTGAAGTTTTTGTTGTAAAAGGAATGGTTTTGGGAGCAGAGCCTGGTGCAGCAGCCCAGAGGAGTCTGTGGGCAGCAGCGACTGCCAGGAACAGGAGACCCAGGAGAGGAGGTGGGGTGGACTTTGCAGTTAGTTGTAAAATGTTATCTGCTCTGGATTGGAGAGCGTGGGCTTGTCCTTCAACACTCTTCAAAGCAACCCAAGCTGCCTTTTAGAAAAGAGTCTTCTTTACAGAGTGGTTATACTGTAGATTAAATATGGCATAAACAGGACAAATTTGAGTTTAATGCAACAGAGAGCTCCAGCCTGAACCTGATGTCTGTTAGCTGTTTAATGCCAGCAGAAGGCGAGACACAGGTTAAACAGAGGGGTAAGGTTTACAATATTAAACTAAAGCAGGCATTGATGTGCACCACAATACGACAGCCCCAGGACCTTGAGAAGGAGCCTTTCCACTATGAAGAACACAGACAAGCATCAGTAACAGCAAAGATTATAATGCACTGTTGCATAAGTCTCATACAGTAGCTCATGTGTTTCTTAATTATAAACTCATTTAATGGCATACCTGACAATGGCAAGTACTTTTCAAAACTGCTGCCTATCAGATGATCACAACTGTTCTGTGAACCTCTCCCATAATTTTAATTAACCTTCAGGAAGTTGGAGCCTGGCATGGTTCATGTTTTCCCTTGGAATGTGGCATTATGCCTAAGGTCAGTAATAACCGCGTTGTAACTTGGGCTGAGTGTACAGCCTGGATACGGCGTGCCCCTCTGTTAACATCAACCACCTGCTGTAAATGAGTTTTTCTTTCTTCTACCTCTGCAGGACCCTTATAATTAAGACATAATAAGCTGAAGTTTGCACAGGAACGGGTTAACAGCAGTGGGAGCAAGGTGCGCGGGGGTGGAAGGGGAGGCTTGGCTGACAGGCAGGGAACAGTGCGGGCATCACGGGCACTTTGCTGGTTCCCAGTTTACGGCTCCAGCGACAGGGATGCATGGGGCGGCTTATTTAGTAGTGTGACTGCTGGAGGATTTCCCCCTCCCAGACACTAATTCAGTTTGCCTGTTGCTGCTGTAGAGAAGAGTGTCCATGCTGGGCTTGTTGAGCTGCTGCACCAGCGCAGGCCACATTTTACATAGAAAAAATCAAAAGCGGCATTAACGTCCACTCTGACCAGTCATAACAGCTATTTGTCCCTCCTGTCGCCTCTTGCCAGAGCATCAGTGTGGCCACACAATGAAGGGGATCTGGATTAATTTTCAAGTAAATAGAATAAAACTACACATGGCCCTAATGTATTCTTAACCCAGACCCATTTGCCCTGTGGTTACAAAAAAAAATAAATAAATCCTGCCAACATTACTGGTGGTGGCAAGGACAAGTGCCCATGGGGAGGAGAGGATTACAGACTGCTCCAACAGCACCCACACCCATTGAAACTCAGCTGGCACTGCACACCTGCAGGAACCAGGCTGCCAGGTGCTTCAGATTCTCACCGAGATGGAGAGTGCAGAGCAGGAGGGCTGTGGGGCTGCCCAGGAAAAGCAAGGTGGGATTGTGACAGAAATGCTAATGGGAGGCAGGAGGTGCCAATTTTGGTTACCCTCTGTTTACACCAGGGGTGTCAAACTCATTTTCACCAGGGGACACGTCAGCCTCATGGTTGACTTCAAAGGAACGAATGTAATTTTAGGACAGTGTAAATGTAACTACTCCTGCATTTATGAAGTCCTAAAATTACATTTGGCCCTTTGAAGACAACCGCTAGGCTGATGTGGCCCCCAATGAAAATGAGTTTGACACCCCTGGTTTACACCATAGTCTGTGTGTCAGGCTAGGCTGGTGATCTATAGACCACAGGTGACTGCATCAGGGAACAGCTGAGTAAGGGAACTACAAAAAGGTCACTCTCCATAGAGAAGGAGGACAATACTCAGACTGAGGAAGATAGCATATAATCTTTATTATGTTTTTTATATTAACTTGCAAAGTTTTCTAAGGACACAGGTAGTTGAATATGTGATCACGGAGCACCAGCAACACTGAAGTAAATTAATGAAAGAGTGAAGCTTCTGACATGAGGACCAACACAAAGAAGTCAATGGAGGTTCCCATGCCAAAGCTACTTCCTGTGGGAGAAAAGGCACCTGAAGAACCAATGAAGCCTGAAGCGTGAGAAGAAGTTCCGTTCTTCCTTTTCTTTTTCAGAAAAAAAACAAGACCAAAACAATATCTGTGAATGAACTGGTATTCAGCCCCTGGATCACAAATGATCTTGCACTGCTGAGCAAACCTGGGTATTTACCCAACTGTCAGAATCAGACAGATGAGGAAAATAAGGAAAGGGAAATGGAGGAGAAGGAACCCGAACTGCTGCAGGCTAGCTCAGCTGCCTGGTGTGCCAGGCTAACGAACAGACAGACTGACTCACTAGATAAACTCCTGTAGGAGGAAGGAATGAAACTGTTTATTGAGGAAATCAGGCTTCCCTGATCTAATAGCATACTTTGAGGGATGAACGAGAATGCAGAATAATCCTTTTATTTGATACAGGCATGGATTTCCAGGGGAAAGGAAAAAAAAACCCAAAACCCAACTGCTAGAGGGTTAAGGTACACGAGAACCTTTACAAATCTGCTCTCTTTCTCTCTTTTAACCACTTAGTAAGAACTCGTCAGTTTTCCAGGGTGGTGGGAAGCTATTAGATGGTATCTGAACTCCTGACTCCCAAGATACTCGTCTGCTTGGAGAAAGGTATGGTGATTAAGGTTTTTGATGATACAGAATTATTGAGACTAGCCAGAAGTTGATAGCTGGAGAGGACAGGCAAGAAGATTTAACTATCCCAGTAGGCAGAAAGACAGATGAAAGTTAATGTCAATAGCACATAGGGGGAGAAACAGATCCAGTTTCATGTTCCAGGTACATCCCCTTAACACCACCAGTGGCAACTTCTATATAGCTGGAATAGCACCTGCTTCCCAACTGTCAAGTTGGTACCCCTTGAATGATAGAGGAAAAAAGTTACAATTATTCTGAAAGTGCTTAGGAACAAATATCACCATAATGCCACATCTTCACTGACACATACTCCTAACTCCTATGCACAGAAAGGGGTATAATATAGAAAAGGCAAAGAAAGGGCATCAGGAATATTAACAACCTCAGCAAAAAATGATTAAAATTATCACCTTTCCATTCCCAGAAGGACTAACAGTGGGGAAAAGGATGAAAAACATGGAGTTACGAATACTGCTGAAAAGGTGAGTGAGAAGGGACCACCCAGTTCCTCCAGTGACACATCCACACTGCTGATCAGGCACTGAGCAGAAGACTAAAGGAAGGGTTTCTCCATACCACAGTTCGGTTCTGCCAGTAAGCTACACCGAGTATTAGATCCCAAGAATAGAAATGTATTCAGAAAAGGTTTAGACAAAGCTCTGGAATAAAAGTCAAACAGCAGCTACTAAAATAATGACACAAGTGTACAAAAATATACACTTACTCCATTTCATATACAAAATCTCTGCTACCAGCAATTATCAGAAGATATTAGATTAGACAAGACATTGAGCTAAAGGCACTCTTCTGTTCACCAGAAAGTATCATTTACTCCTGCACGCCAGTCCTTCCTGCTTCCACAGTCCTGTACATGCAGAGCATCCACATCTAATCTGCCATGAACAGAAACCAGACCTAAACTACACATACACATGTTCACACATACACACACCAAGCATTTTCTGTTGCAGACCAGGCCAAAATTCAGACTTAGGCACACATGGCCCAAGAAGTTAATTCTAGGCGTAGACTAAAAAGTTCACGTAATCATAACTCACTCTAATCTAGTTTCTCAAGGCTACATACACAAATATCCTTTATTAAAAAGTACCAATATTCTAAAATAGTGCATGCAATTGCTTCATTTTCGCACTCATCCTCTTGGTCAAAGGAGCACACACCAGTGCTACTTCAGCACATGCAAATATCCTTCTACTTTGGCAGAAAACTCAATTCGTTCAAATTAACAAACAAATACCAAAGCAGCAGCCAGAGCTAGTCCGTTAGCTTTCTTCTGCCAGCTTGCATAGTCTCTTAACCCTTGAATAAGGACCAATAGCGTCATCAAAAACAAAGTCCCACAAAACTCGAATCCAGGACTGGTGATGTGGGAGGTTATCATAATATTCTGCTGCAATCTTCTTCACCTGGAAGAAGAAGAGAGAGAATGAGTTATTTAGCTGCACAGTGTCAGGTGTGCTTCAGCCTTCCTGTTCAGATCTGATAGCACAGCCATAACCTGAAGTTACTTGTTGCTTGTGAGCTTCTGAAGTTCAGCCAAACAAGACATACTTAAATACATTTAGATACTTCTCAGCAGATTTCTGATGTAAAAGTTTTGCCTCACAGCATCAGAATTTGAAAGATGATGGATCGCTGCCTTCAGTTAAAACCACTTTCTCTCATTTGTGAGGTAGTGGGATCTCCACAACCAGATGACTAATCCACTTTATAAATTACCAAGATTCAACACACTTTATTTAAATCCCTGTTCACCACTTGTAATACTTTGCTGAGGGTTCCAGGTAGGAGAGGAATACCAACTGAGAAAATGCCAGACACAACCTTGGCTACGCTTCGTTTTCTTTCCTCCATTCTTCTACCATGACACAAATCTAAGAGACAAGCTCCTCCAGCAACCAGAGGACATCGCAGGGGCAGGCTGTTCTCCTCAGTCTGGTGTCAAAAATGCTGTAAGATTTTGTCATTAGATCATGCGTCTAACAAAATTTCATCCGTGTTACAAATCCCCAAGTCTTAAGACTTGCCATCAGGGAAGTGTTACATGTCACTGGGGGTGTAGCAGGAGCAACGTCAGAACCCGAGGACAGAGGTTTCATCCCTGGCATGTTCAGGGGACTATGAAGGTTACCAAGTTATCAGTAGCCCTGCTCCACCTAGATGCTCTGCTTTTTGAACACACCCAAGAAACAGCAGAGTCTGTTAACTATTATTCACTTGCACATAAACTGCTTGGGCACGGTTTTATTACAGCTCCACCTACTAGACAAACAAAGCTCTATTCTAAAGTAGTATGTCTTAGAGGACAGGATGACTTGTCCCTTTGAAAACCCTGCAGAATTTTAAAGCCAGGTATGCTGAGCACAGTAACGACTTCCAGAGAAGAGCAAAAGGATTACACAGAATAGTCATTCAGGAGGAGGGTCTCATCAGCATCCAAGGTGTAATGGTGTAACCTTAACACAGCATTTTGACTGTTCGTGAAAAGATAAGAATCCCAGCAAAAGTTGGATTATAAGGCAGTACCACTCACTGCTAGTTACTTTATTGATTTGGCTTCCTAGCAGACACTTCCCTGTGAGGTAGCTTGGGTAACGTACAAGTTAAGACCTTTTACCTCTGTACCTCAGCCCCTCTGCACTCCCTGTGCTTGTGGCATGGTAGCGCTGTGTTGGAGGTGGAAGATTCAGTTCAGGTCTGATCGTATTCTGCCTTTCAATGAATACCTCTGACTTCCTAATGTACCTCTATCCTGCTTTAAAGTGTTGGTCTGTACTTACAGCGTGGTTCATTTTCAATGGGATTCAGACAATATCAGCATTTCCCCTTAGAGGTATTTGCTAGTGACTGTAAGAAGGGTGATTTCCAGGCACCTATTAAGATCTCTGGAGATGGCAGATTTAGTTCCCTGTGCTTCTTCTGTAACCACAGCCAGAAATAATTTAATCTGGGTTCTGTATCCTCTCTTTTCCCAGCTGAGTAATCAAAATAGCCAAAGCACGAGAGGGAGGACTATTGAGACAGTAAGCTCCCTTGGCTCCCTCAAATGAAAGCCACTAATGAGGCCTTAGGCAAACACAAAGGGGGTCTTGGATTCCCAGCCCCAAAAGCTTCACTCCAGCTCCAACATGGTCATTCCCTAGCACACTGCTGCTTACAGACCTCTCCTCCAACCTCCATCTTAGAATTTCTGGCTGAATTTTGACTTGCAACAGTAATTCACCATCATCTATACCAGCCAAGGTCATATGGCAAGTCTACCATCCTCCTCTTCTCCAGAACCCCCATGTATTTCTTGCCCATAGAAACAATGGTCTGAACTAGATAGGTTTTTCTCAACTAGCTACATTATTCTGCAGAGCTCTTGATCATGTTGGACTCTGACCACTATGAGGGCTTCAGAAAGTCTCCATTTGTAAAACAAAATGATCTTCTTCTTACCTACTAGAAAATCTGGAGGTGGGATGGCAGAAACTAAATGCTTTTTAATGCAGATTCGCTTTTAAATACAATATTAAATTACATCAATTAAGTATGTTTGAGGCTGTAGGAGTTATCCTCCACATTGCATTCTGGGTGCAGTACAAAATCTGGGGATGGCAACCTCCAGGTAGCAAGTTTTGCAACCAGATCACAGATCATCTCTATGATGGCACTGCGACAAAGTATTCCTAAATCCTGCTCCTGACTTCGCCCTCGAGCTCTCCATATTGCATTGGAGATGGTCCATTTGCTTCAGTTCCTCCCTCCCTCCCTCCCTTCCTTGTTACAGATCTCAACTGTAAGTCTTAACTCATTGCTAGTTTGTGAATGGAAGTTAGCATGGAAGGGTAACGGGAGATCACGAAGTCTGCAAGAAGCTTATCAGGCACTTGGCAGCTGGTATATTGAGGCTTTTCTTCAAGTAGATCATGGTGGTAAGTAAGAAATCACATCCTGTAGACTGAAACTTTGCTTCTGGTTTTGTGCTTGCAGAGCACAGCAACAAGACCCCAATTGTATCTGGTAAGTGCAAAAGTTAAATGCAGCCTAATTTTTCACCATGGTTGTTACAGACCCTTTGTCTTGGGGCTATACAGAAGCTAGAGGTCCTTATGACAAGAAACTGAAGAAAGCTGTTTAGAATCCTGGAAGGCATACTAGAGAAGTTCCCTCCATAGTCCTTGATGGGGGGCAGCACTCAAGCTAGCCTTCCTGGCCATCACAGGGTTAATGAAATCTGCAATTCAAAACCAGCACGTCTACCATGTTTTCCAGTCTTGTCTATCTAATAAATCTGGTTTCATACCATGTCTTTTCCTTTTCCCACAAGCTTAATGAATAACTAGTTTGCCTCTGGTAACACTGCAGTTTTTATTGTAGTTTGTAGGACGAGTACTGAGTTCCTCCTTCTCCTGTCCCTTCCGTCCATAAGAATATTCAGTCCTTCAGACAATGAAGGGTCGGGTCTTTCGACTCATTTGGTAAACAATGCAATGTTTTACAGCTATAAAGCTTCATGCAAAGACAGCTAGTCCTAAGTCTATAGGGTGCTCTTTAGAGCAGGTTCTTCATTATAATGATAGATTTTATGGTTTCTTGTGTAATCTCACATTATACTAGTGGGACAAGTTCTTACTGCACACTCATGTCACTCATCTTTAATACCTATAAGCTTACAGCACAGCCTAACTTTTCCTCTTTTAAATCTGTCACACTCATAGGGCAAAGGTCTTTCAAGAGGCAAACATATAACTCAGAACATTCTGAATGAGACACCTGTAACAAAGGACAAAGCTGAAGGTACCTTTCCCATAAGCAAGTGGAAGAGTCAGTTACTTTCCAAGATCAAGATCCAGTTATTCTCTGATCCTGTTTCTTCCTTGCTTTCAATCATGCAGGAACAAAAAAAAGATCTTTATCCCACTTTCTACTTGCCAATAATTAAAAATAAAAGTACCTATACTGAGAAGTCATCCACATTACACAATTCAACTATTAGAAGTTCAACTTCCTAAGAGATTAGATGTGAAAAAAATAGACCTTTTTCTGACTGAAGAATTTGCTCTGGGATCCAGAGAGGATCTGTCCCCTTACCTCCTTCCACCAAAGAGGCAGAGAATTTTTTCTTCTCGATTTACAGAAAAGAATGACCAACTTGCTTTAACGGACAAACGATTTTCTACAATAACTGATTTACCAAAGGATTTTCACTTCCTAATAGATTTTCACTTGTGATTGATCGCTCATCAAAGACTCAAGGTTTTCCATATAGTCCTGTCAGGCAATGACAATTGACAAGCCTGATATCTCCTCCACCAGCAGTGCAAGTCTCAGTTACCCTAGAGCTAGAAACACATGAACACGAGACCCTGAAATTCAACTAATACCTCTATCCTCTTTACACAGGAGGGCGGTCACTTCCAGCTACTTCACTGCCTCAAGGAATCAGGCTGAACTATTTGTGGTGTGGGTGGAAAAAAGCTTTTCAGGTCTCCATCAGGTCCAGAGCAACAATCCCAGTAAATTCAATCTGTCACTCACCTCCCTTGTGTAAGACACAGACCTAACCTCCTTTTCTTCTATTTACATTTCCAGTAACCAAAGTATCTAACAAGTTTGAACATTCGAAACTATAACTAAGCTCATGCTCTCTCCAGCTGAGCTATCAGGAGTATCAGCAATGCAGTGCCTGACAGGAGAACTTCATGTGAGCATGGGCTGCTCTGCCAGCTGCTCTGAGCTCCACCAGGGACAGACAGCTCCTCCAGGACAGACCTCCAGCAGTAAAGGAGGTGTGTTAAAACAGAACTGCAGGCTATAGAGAGGCTCCCTACACTTCTTCTACACCACAAGAAAATCTCCTCTTGTTTCGAATCTCCTCTCAGACAGTGTTTCTGCGATGAAGAACGTTAACCCATAAAGCTAGATTTGCCTGGATATAGCATCATAAAAGTTGTACACGTTATGCAGTAGTGGGGAGGTCACAGCTCCCGCACCTCAGACTCCTTCATCTCATGAGGATGCTGCAGCAGTAGCCCCCAGCTTTGCATCCGACCAGAGACAGAAGGTGTTTCCTTCCTACTGTGCCAGAGGATTCGTATGTAGGAGTAACACTTCGAAGTCACGTATCGCTGCTGCTGCGAGCACCTGCTGAGGAACCCTTGTATTAAAACATACCTAGAAGGAGACTGAAAACCATTCCTAAACACCTGGGCTTTGAAAATTTGATTCCCACAACTGATAAAACATAAATTAAAAGGAGCTTGACTTTCAAAAGAGGAAAGCCACAGCACTTTCCCAGTGACAGATCAGGCATCCTCACTTTCTGCAGGTGGGGCAGCAGAGCTAAAACAAGCCCTGCAGAACAGGGCTTTATTTTCTAGTGCTCTTTGTGTCAGGCTGGAACATGCCCCATACTTCTGTCATCTCAAAACCAGAAAGACTTTTGTTTGATGTTAATCAAGCAATATAGATAGCAGACTGATCATTAGACAAATTTCAAGCAGTAATTGCCACCCGCCTTACTTTAGATGGGCTGTTAAAATTTCAAAGAGATGAAACATGGTGGCTGAGGGAAAGAAATGGAGAAATTTAGAGTATTTTGGAGGTTTTTGTCATGCAAAAAGTATTCCTTAAGCCCTCTGAGGCTCAGATATTCTTGTTTCCATCAAATAAACTAAATATTACAGCAGTTTGGCAGCCATTTCTCACAATCTGCTGCTTAAAATGAAAGAATTAGAAACAAATCCAAAAAGCTTTATTATTTTTTCTTTTCTTTTTCCTTCTAAGAAATATGCCATTGCTATGATTTTGAGTGATTTCTTTGAGATAGTTTAGTAGCTTGTATAAAAATCCAATTCACTCATGCTCAAGCCATACCTACCATTGGCAATCTGCATCCAGGAATGCTGGGGAAGTCATGGTGCTCCATGTGGTAGCCTACATTAAAGGTGAGCCAGTTCAGAGGTCCATAATAAGAGTATGTCTCATACCCTTTTAAGAACATGTAGTGTTCTGCTATGAAATGCCCAGAAATGGGATGTAAACCCATGCAAAGAATTGTACCTGCTATTAAGTAAATAATAGGTTTGAGCCCCCAAAGGTAATAAATGATAAGGTCGACAGAAAACTGGACGAGAGCATTAAAAATTTCCATCTGTGTAATTGCTTTGGGGTTCACATACAGTGGTCTCAGGCTGTAGAACAGAGGCTGGAGGAAAAGCCAAAGCAGTTTCCGAAGTGGCGTACTGAAGAACCAGCCTTCAAAGTCTGTGGGAATGTCCACATCCAGTCTGTCCCCACCAAGGTACCGATGATGGTCAATGTGGTATTTCTTGAAGGAGGCAGAATAAGGGATGCCAACCGGCAAGTTGGCAAAGACTGCAAACCATCGATTCCACTTGGCCTGCTTGTTCCCAAAGGCGACGTTATGTGAAATATCATGGATGGCCAGGGTCAGCGAATGGTTGACGCAACCCCCAAAAGCATAAGCCCAGAAGAAAATCCACTTCCAAGACAAGTCTTTCACCAGGTAGCATGCTAGAAACTGTATGAAAACCATTCCAGATACAATCCACTTTAAATGTGGATCTGGTGCCATCAGGGTCTTGATCTCCGGATACTTTGCTGAAGGGAAAAATGCACAGAAAAAGTCTCATTAGGTCACAGTTAGGTAAACATAATCACCACTGGGACTCTCTATTTTTACCACACTCTGTTTGAGGCCCTACTTTTACAAAACGGCAATTCCAAAGTTGGGCTGCCACTACAGTGAAAGCTTTATTAACGTATGGGCTCCATTCCTGCTTCCAGCATCATGTCCAATTGTAATTGATTTTGATATATATAGATATATAAATATAGTAAGAAATAAACTACCATGATGACCAATATGTGACATCGTGTGCCTTCACAACTCTCAGTATTCCTTCACAGCAATAAATATTAGTATGCCAAAACCCATCGGATTAAAACTCTGAAGGACTTTCTGTCAGTTTTTCAATTTCCTTTTCTATTTTGCCCAGTCCAGATGCTACTTTCCACAAAAGGGATACAGCTGCCTTCTTTGTAGCCCTTTTCATACTGTTGCTTCAGGGCATGCTAACAGGGGAAGAGAGCTGAGCGACATGCTCAACAGGTTTTGCTCTGTGGTTGGATGACAAATTTAGCATTTAAAACAACAACAACAAAAAGTCCAAAGTATTTGAGTGTTCACCAATAGTTACAATATGTACAACTCTTTGCACACGGTAACAGAACAAGAAAGTCAATAATACTACCAGGAATTTGTAAGACACAGAAATTTTTTCCTGTTCCCATTCCCTAGCCTGTTCCCAAGTCATATAACAGGAACAGTCACGTAAGTAACATAAATAATCACGCAACAGCTTCATGCAGCCTCACAAATACTGCAATACAGCATCAGAGAGACGTGGGCCAGACTTGCCAGCTCTGACTTGTGTCAGGACAGTACCAGCTTACTGATCTTTGGTTCTACTGGCCATTCATTTGTCCCTTTAAGAAAAAGAAAATACACAGAAATACAGCTTATCCCACAGGCGCTGTTCACTGCTTCAGGTTTCTTCTTTACAAACCCACACTTCACTTCCGGTATTAACTTGCACATTAATTTTTTCCACTATTTTATGGCTTTTACCCGCCCACTGGCCTGCCTCCTTCAACCGTTCTCTGCATTTCTCAATAATTACAGCTTACTCAGATAAGACCAGAGGACAAGTCACTCATTCTGAATCTTGAGGTTACACAGTGTGTCCCTCTAACTTTGATAGGCCCATTTTATGAGCAGAAAAGTAAATATCATCTGACTGTCATTGTATGACACCAGTGCAACGAAATCAGATTACAATGGTTTGCATCTGTGCAGCTGTATATACTATAAACAAATGCTGGAAACAATACACATAACTTCATATGACCTTGCAAGCAGTGGCAGGTACTGAGTGCAGGACACAGAGAAGCTTATTTTTATAGTGAACCTTGGGAAGTTTGCAGCAGTTCAGAGAGATGAAGTACTAAAGGAAGCAGGTTGATGTGGTCGTGCTATGTGACCATTCAAACAACTTTTGGCCTATTGACCAATTTCAGCCCATCTTGACATAGGTTAGAGACAGTAAAGATTAGGCAAATGTCATGGAAGACAGTGAGAAAAGATATATTCTCAATTCTTCTCCTTATGAGGACAAGTGGGCAAAAATCACAATTTGGAGTATTCAGGCAATGGAGAGATATTTAAGTAGTGGGAAAGCTCTAGTAAAAGTTCAGATCTTTCTAAAGTCAGTCAGACTTCTAAAATAAAAATCTCTGGAAAGCCCAGCAGTTTTTATTTTGCTTTTTTGTTTTCGTCCTTGTTTTTGCAGGCTTTTTAATTAGTTTTCATGTTAGAAATGGAAACGTGACAGAAATAGTTCTCTGGTACCTAAGCAGGTATGAAAATTTTATACAAAGTGCTGGGATATGCACTCTAAAGGATAACTTGGTATAATAACCTGGTCAGAATATCTGTTACAGACATACAATTTTACATAGCTTAATGTCCTGATTAGGAGCATTTGTTCAAAACCCAGAAAACCCTTTAATAAATCAAGCCACCTCAAATTTTCGGTCATGCAGTTGGTAGGGATAAGTTACAGCAGTCAGCAGAAGAGATGAAGAGATGTAAAACAATCAAATCTGTTCATCAGCCCGGTCAAATTCAGGCCACTTTGACCAGAAAAAGTTTTAATGGGAAGGGAAAATAACTAAGCAATGCTTTACATTGTAGTTTGAGAACCTACTTATGTTGTCACTTTGGACCTGTCTCTTATTGTTGCAGTGGAGGATTGCAGACCATATTTAAGAGATTTTGGAGTCGTAACTGCCAAATGGCAGCAACAGTATCTGCAAGTGGCAACGCAGGTAGGGTGCGTTTATTGCAGGTGACAGCTATTAAGTAACTCACTAAGGTTTAATATTAAATTCAACACATGATTGAGTCCTCTCCAACAGTAAATTTTTGCATACTAGTTAAACCACAATACTGTGTCTGTTTATCATTAATACTGATAAACCCTTCCCATTTCCATGGCATAGAGAAACCCGAGGCTGACAAGTGAGTTCACTGCCTGCCGGAAGAGTTTAGGTTCAGGAGCACTCCACATGCAAAATGTTGAAAGCTGACTCTTTCAAAACTTGAAGCCAAGCACTCTTCAGGGAGACACATTTAATCTCAGATTAAGTGATCCTGATGGCTGCAGTTTGGATGTAATGTGCTGACACAACGTTGTGTCTCGTTTTTCCTTCATGTTCATACCTTGTATTTAGCTGAAGGAGTCCAAGTAAGGCAAAATAGAGCACTTAAGAGTTGGAAAACCTGGACAACTCTGTAAAGCTGCTGTGACAAGTGTCTGTGGGTGATCAGCTGGGTTGTGCAAACCAGGGCTGTGCAAACCACCTGTCAGCAATCTGCACATCCCAAAGGCAACAGAGAATCAGAGACAGGGCTACTGCACAGTGCTGAACCGGGAGCCATAAAGGACTACGAGACTTGCAGCAGCCACACAATAAAGACCACCTTCATTTCCTACACATTGCACTTCAAGAAGTAAGCAGACACCTGCTCTGCTCTTGAGACTGCTGGAGTTACAACAAGGCATCTGAGCAGAGATCTTCATCACACTGCTCTTTCCTGAAGCACTTCCATTTTCATAGAATCATAGAACGTCCTGAGTTGGAAGGGACCCACAAGGATCATCGAGTCCAACTCCCGCACCTGCATGTGACAACCCCACAGTTCACACCGTGTGTCTGAGGGTGTTGTCCAGCCTCTTCTTGAACACTGTCAGGCTGGGGCTGTGACACCTCCCTGGTCTTCCTGAGCACTTTTCCTTTATAAAAATGATCAGCTTCTGTACAGCCAGCATCCATCACTTCCCAACAAGCACTGGGTCAGGGCTAATAGATAACAACGGCCATAAAATGTAATCTACAGTGAGCTTTGTGGGAGCTGTCCATAAACACAGGGGTGGTGGAGGTTTAAAGGAGCAGCAACCCTACCCACATCTGTGAGAAGCTAGTAGTAACAAGAGAAGAAATTTAATTTAATCTTCCTTTGTTTTGACTACAAGTGCAGCATACAGGTATAGTCATACTATTCAGTACGAGACTTTTAGAAGACCTGTTAAAGAGAAGAGGAAGGGAAAAAAAAAGTGATGCTGCTGTCCTGGACTATGTTCTATCAATTATGTGTCCCTGCCAGAACAAATAAGAGACACCAGGCACAGGATGTTAGCTTTACTAACCCGTGCCCTATGCTGGGGCTGGTATTTGTACCAAAAAATACACACACACACACACAAAAAAGTCAGTTTGCTGACATGATAGTGTTTTGCTTTTCAGCAGCTCAGCTCATCGATGTGCTCATGAACAGCATGGCACATTTGAATTGTATTTAATTCAAAGTATATGCAAACCAGGACACAAGTGGGACACACAGAGAGGAAAGCACATATGACAAAAGCTTCTGGCTTTGCAGAGTCTCCAGTACACAAATAATAAAAAGCCTTTCTGGCCCAACTAATTACATTGAAGTTTATATATCCACTGTGCAGGGACAAGGGTCTTAGTCTTGTATTTGCCACCCACAAGCTCCTAAACTGCCTTGTGCTGGCCAGTCCAAGAGAGCTGGGTCACCCAGAGTGCTCACCAGAGGCAAAGCACCGCAGTGACGCCAGGTTGCTGGTGTTGACAGAGATGGATGATGTCAGCACATCACTATGACAGCAGCTGTGACCTGTTTGTTTATGCTTGTATATTAGCCGGTTGGGAGTAAAGTGATGTAGGAATGCTAGGAAAAGGGCTTCCAACTGTCTTGGAAGTGAAAACCCGCAACACGGAGTAAGCTGAAGCCTTCATAATAAATTTAATAAACTTAATAAGTTTTCAGCAGAAGACAAGAAGTGCCTAAAACAGTGACTTTCTGCTCATGTGATTTACTTTACAGGTGATTCTCATAGGGAACTGGCATGAGCACTGAGACAGGAGCTATCCTGAACGCGCTCATCAGAGAACATGCACACCAGTGGCAGACCTGTGCCCACGTACTGCAGCATGAAGGGGAAACAGACTCATCGTTTCTTTGCCAGAAGGATATGTAATTCAGGGCTTTGATTTAAGCTAAGGAGATATGCATCTTGCACATTTCAGTAGGCACAGTTCATGAGAATTTTCATAAATATGAGGTTTAAATAGGCAACAGCAGAGTCAGCTGTAGGAAATAGCAGACTAGTTTCTAAATAAGTGAGCAGAGCTGAAAGCTATTATGCTCAAATTGACTAAATGCTAAAATAAAATGGATTTTGACTTTTTTGTTTGTTTTACTATCCCCCATAAGCTAACATCTCAGTCTTTCTACAGGATAAAGCACATATAAAACACTTACACAGTCTTTACTCCAAAATAACTTGCTAAAGAACCAATTATGTACTTATTAATTATTCTTGGATGTTAGATCGTGTTCAGATGCTCCTAACCTACCCTGAGAAACACTGATTCAGCCTTCATCCTCAGCAGCAAATAAAGGCTTCCCTAAGGATCCTGTGAGGCAAGACATTTTCTGACCAACCTACAGTAATTTTATAAAGTTAGATCCAACCCACAGCACAAATAAGATTTCATTCTTTCCATGCCACAACATATTGCTCACTGCTTGTATTTGGAAAACTGCAGGTGAAATGACCATTCATTGTGTGCTTATGGTGTTACCAGCATCTGAACGATTATTTCGTCTTCTCTCAAGATCAAAAAGAACACCAACGCTTCCCACTGTGCAAGAGCATAATTCTGCAAGTGTTTTTAATACAAGAGACCCCTATTGCCACTAAAAAGAAGTATTATAGAAATTCTAGTTCTACTAGAAGTAGATATCTCCTCTCCCAGTCACTTGTTCTCCCTCTAATAGCATTCACGTAACTACACAGCAAGGCTAAGAAGATCCAGACCAAAAAAACCAACCAACCAAAAAAACAACAAAAAACCCCAAACCAACACACAAACAAACAAAAAAACAAACAACAAAACAAACTAACCACAAAAACAAACAAACAAACAAAAAAACCCCACAACCCCCACCCACCTTTCTTTTATCAGGTTAGTTTTTAGCCAGGTCTTTTCCTAACACAGCTCCCTGCAGCATTACACAAATCTCAGTCCTGAGACAAGACAGTAACAGGCTTTTCATAAACAAGAGGGTGAGAGAACAGCAATGAAACAATTCAATTTCATAAGCTGAAAACCATGAATAATGTGTTCAGGAACATGAATAACGTGATTGGGGTCGAAGTCCCAGCCTGGCAAGAGATCTCCACTGTAACTTAGATGCAGTTGGCACCTAGACAGTCCCAAGCACAAGATACATTTGAATACAGAGTCTAAG
Organism: Pampusana beccarii; assembly: GCA_013399365.1. Classification (NCBI taxonomy): domain Eukaryota; kingdom Metazoa; phylum Chordata; class Aves; order Columbiformes; family Columbidae; genus Pampusana; species Pampusana beccarii. The sequence continues at coordinate 187,853 of VWYH01008554.1, read as the reverse complement.
AGGAAGATACTACAAAGAGATAACAGAAAAAGTATCACCTCTCCGTTGAGCAAACTGTTGTTCTGTTTGCTGGTATAATTATATCTGTTAGGAATCACATTCTTAGTAGTTCCATCTAGTGCAATAGTGTCTTGCCATAAGGTAGTTTTCAGGCAGCCCAGCTGATACACACAGCTCGTAGCTCTACTGCTGCTCAACTGGAACAGGCTGCCCAGAGAAACTGCAGATGTCCCAGCCCTGGAAGTGTTCAAGGTCAGGTTGGATGGGGCTTAGAGCAACCTGAGCTAGTGAAAGATGTCCCTGCCCACTGTAGGGAAATTGGACTCACAATGTTCTCATTCAGATATATTGTCACTGACTACAAAAGTCCTACAGATACCTGGGCTGCTAACTCTCAAGCCAGGACATACAACTTCGTGGCAGATCATTATTATCTCTCAGTTGCTCTATAGAAACATACTGGGACAACAGCTCAAGGAAACACCACTCATGTAGAAAGAAACAGCCTTATATGCTTGTCACTTTGACGGTATTATTTTCCTACTGGATAATTTCAGTTCGCATTATAAGCCAAGTAGCCACGTCTGAGAGAGACCAACATTTCAAAAAGCTGCACCCTAAACAGAAAACAATCAAGTTTCAGTGCTTAGCAACTAAATCATTAACCTATTGGGAGGAAAATACTTCCATTACCAGCATAGAATGCTTCTGTCCCCAAGGCATTGCTATATACAAAAATGTCAAAATATATGGATATTTATAGATTTTTTCATACATATGTAAGATTCTGATAGTGCACTCCAGCTCAATAGACACTAGACACTTTGGTAAGTACATACTCTAAATAACAGGGTTTTGTTGACCCTCAGGCTTTGAATAAGACAGTGATAATCATTATAGCAGTAGCATATGGGATATCACAATAGTTTCAATAACTTTTGGTAACATTTTGGTATTCATGACACCAGTCGCATGATCCATTCCGCCCTGTCACATAGACACAGATTGTTCTGCCCATGTCTCTCTTTCCATGTCATATTTCTCCATGCCCTTTCTTCTGCTTCCACAGCTGGGGCAGGGGGAGCAGCAGGGAAGGAAAAGGACTTTGATTCCAGTTCCTTGTTGGGAACCCAAAGAAAGTGGGAGCAAAACCTATGCAAGTATGTAATCGAAAGGTCCTACAAAGAGAGTTTGCTGTAGCAAGGGTAAGGCAGTTCAACCACACCAGCGCCTTTCTACAATACCACTTCGTCAGTTTGTAGTCCCCACTCTATAGCAACATCAGGAAAGCAAAAGATTAGCAAAAGGAGAGATCCACCATACACACTTCTACCCATAGCTCACCAAAATATAGTCCCCTTGACTGAAAGGATGAGTAGCATGACACCAAGAAGGATTATTTTAGATAATGACATTATTTGCCTCTCTATCATGATGACATAGTAAAATAATTATTATCTTCCTGGATACAATGCAAATCTGGACCAGAATATTCCACCACCACAACTATACCAGAAATGTTTTTGTAATTTAGATTAATCCTGGGTTAATATATGAGACTGTGGAGGAGTTAAGAAACTACACTTAATTATCATAGACTCTGTACAGCAGCTCAGCCACAAGCTCCAGTGCCTTCCTTTATAAAAGTTATTTTAAAACTTTATCCTAATCATTATACTCATCAGAAAAATATAGAAGTTAATAAATAATTAAACAATAACCCAAAGAAAAACAGGAAAAAAATCAAAATCTTCTTTGTTAATAAAATGTTGAAAAGATTTTTTCAGGAGATACACAACAATATTCTGCAACAATTCTAAATTACTAGTTCTTCTCAGAAACCATCTTCAGAAAAGCCCAAACCCTGAAACCAAAAGCAAATACCTCCCAACCCAACACACTCATATACACAGCTAAATGCTGCCTGTACAACATGAAAATACTAGAGTGTACCTTGTCCCTGACAAGCAGCAGGGACTCTCTGTCGGTCTCTAGCAAACACTCGCCCAGATCCTCATTTATTTTATTGCACTATCAAGACACTGGGGAAACTGGCCTGCAGGAGGGCTCCCAGCCACCCCCCCGCTCAGACCCGCCAGCGCTGCCGCCCACCGCGGCCCCTCCGGCAGCCGCCGCCGGCCCGGGGCGAGATGCGGGACGTGCGGGCACGGGACGCGGACCCGCCGCAGGTGCGGCTGATCGCCTGGCCGTGTCACCCCGCACCGCCAGCTCTGCCGCCCGGGAACCCAGCTCGGTGGGGCACGTCGCCGCTCACCCCCGCCGCCCCTCTCCGCTGTCTCCACAAGGCGAGACGGCGTCGAAAGAGTTTGGGAGAGCAGCAACCCCGGGGGAAAACATCCCTCTAAGCCCCCCGCGCTGCAGCCCCTGCTGTCCGCAGCCTGGCCAGTGTTCTCAGCCGTTCCCAGCCCCGGCAGCGGCGGACTCGGCACGGAACCGCCGCTCCACCCGCCCCCTCCCCGTCCAGGGGCGCAACGCAGCCCAGCTGCCGGCCCCGACGGCTGCCGAGCCCCGCCGCATACCCAGGATTTCCCTCCTGCGCTGCGTGTGGGGCTGCTCCGTGTAGACCCACTCGAAGTCCTCGCGGGTGACACGGTTACCCATGGCTTCAACCGCGACCCACGCCGCTCCGCTCTGCCCTTATAGCTCCGCGCCCAGCGGAGGGGCGGCTCCGCCCGCCTCCGCCCGCCTCCCGCCTCGCCTCCGGCGGGCACCGGCGCTGCGCCCCGACGGTGGCGGCCGCGGAGAGAAGATGCGCGGCTGCGCTCGGGTGTGCGGGGGCTGGGGGAGCTGCACAGCGGCTGTGCAAGGAGCGGCCGCGGGAGGGAGGGTGCCTGAGGGCTGGCCCTGGGAGCAGGAGATGGGCGACCAGGGTTCACATTGCTGTAGGAGCCTCGAAGGTGTGCGGAGTGGGCGGGGGTTTGCGGAGCAGCATCGTGCTGACACCACCGGGGCTCAGCACAGCCGCCACAGCCATCCCCTCCTGGGACGGCCTCAGAGCGCAGGGCAATCACAACCACTTGCAGGCAGGTCCCCAGGCACTTCCAGGCAAGGATTTTGTAAAGCAAGGGTAGTCCTAACGGCAAAAATCAGTGCCACAGCCCTAAGCAGAATGTGACTTAGGGCAAAGCCCAATCATGTGAGCTCCTCCCAGGGGTGGGAGACCTGGAACGGTGCAAAGAAGACAAACACCTGACACATATTTCCTTGGCGCTCTAACAAATCCTGTGTGAGCTGTCCCAGTAGCATCCAGCCTTTGGCTGGGTCATGCTTCACTCCTGAGACTCTGCGGCCCATTTCCCAGGTCCAGTACCACCTCCACTGAAGTAGCAGGAATTCACACTGTTCCCTTGTTAATGAAGCCAGGCAGAGGACCTGCTAACCTTAAAACTAAGGTAACCTTGCTAAACTCTCCAGCTGCTCTGATTCACAGGGTTATACGTGTTACATGGTGATGTTTCTCCACACACACAACCCAAAATTAAAGTGCTGCTCCTATTCCCACTATGCTCTTTTGCAAGCCCATACCTGACCCGCTGTCCATCTTCAGGGTTGACTATCCTTGTCATTACTCTTTCCACTGACAACATCCCATTTGGATCAGTTCCACGATCAGAAGACAATTTTGTTTCATTCTGTTTCAATATGAATTTCTCTAGCTTCTTCCATACTCTCTTATCCTTAAAAATGCGTATCACAGTTGGAAGTTAAATGGGACAAAAAAGCATCTTTGCAAATGTGAAATGTAAATATTTTTCAGCAATAATTTTTGCCTGCTAACGTTGGTAACACTATTACGTCTTACTTTAGTCTTGTTTAACTATTTTGAACTGCTTAGTAGCACAATTGCATGAAACAACACAGGTTTAAAAAAAATAAAAACAAACACACCCCCACAAACAAACAAACAAAACAGAACAACCCACAAAACCAAAAGTCTACCACCTGACTGCTAGAGTGTTTTAGGAGGTGGTTTTGATTTTTAGTTTTTTCCCTTGACGTGATCCAATTTTAAACCTTTGAATTCTTAAAGGTCCAAAGCAAGTTGAAGAAAGGAGCATGGTGTAGCCTTTGCATGTATAGTGAAGCTTTGCCTAGAGTAGGAGCTTAACCACTTTGCTTTTCCAGGTCAGCTCTCTGTAAGTACAATGGTTTCTTCGCCATTGCTCCTACACAAGGTTGGTGTTGTCCCACAAAGTTACAGGGCCAAACCCAGTTAATGGACTGTTAATCCAAATTAAGGTTATTACATGTTTCTATAAGGAATGAATTGTTCAGAGACCAGATGCATCAGTATCTCTGCCTAGACCTTCAACTGGCTCCAACGTTTTGGCTTGTTGACAGGGTCGGTGGAGAGGCCAAAGACGATCTGAACATGATGACACCATCCTGCTCAGAAGTGAGCAAGATGACTAAGAAAGCAAATCAGTGGGACAGTACCTGCGGTTGCAAATAAAACAGATATTACTTCATCCTCAGAAGTTCATCCAATAGGCTGGTGCTGTTGCACATGGTAAATTACGCATGGAAAATTAAGTATCTCCTTTGTGGGCAATGGCATTGTCTTCATGCAGCTTATTACTATAGGCTCAACCCTATAACATGAGAAAAACAAAAAGCTTTTGTGTCTCAAGTGAGCTGGCATCTCTCTTTGAGGACAGAATTTCACACTTTGTATTTCTATAATAAACCAAACAAATTATGCTAATTTAAGGGTAATTGTGGATGCCAGACAAACAAGAAATGCCAGCTTTAGACTGTCTTCTAGAATTGGTAGAAGTATAATCCAGCTCTGGCCATTTGGCACTCCTAGTTTTATAGCACTCTAGTAAAGTGCAAACAAGCTTCCAATCATTCACAAAGGAAAAGAAGAGGGGATTTTAATGTCACTCGACAGTGGTGGCCCTTCTAATGAATATCATCATGACCACATACTCACTACACTTCATGGAAATTCAAACATGCCTCATATGGTCACGTTCTCCCAGCTGTAGCCTTCTTTTCTTCAGCAATTTCCTATATCTGTTTGGGATGTCTAACTATTGAGAAAGGTAGCTGAGAGAAATTCATAACATATCCAACAGGAGGAGCACAATTACTGACGCCATGCAGGGCACCACCAAATATCTCATTTACATAGTTTTAAGTACACATCACACTCACACCAAGCATCCCAGCTGGCAATTTCTAGGGTGAAAAAGACAAAAATCCTTTGCTCCACTGAGGATGTGACCTGCGATGTGCAGCTCTGAAACAAGACATACTGGTCCTCTCTTCCACACAGCCAGGCAGACTCACACTTCCCCACCCAAAGGTGCCTTTCCACCAGCTGGCTTCCCAGCACGAGCGTGTTTCTGCTACACAACCCAGCTACTTCCTCCACTTATTAAAAGAACAGCAGACACAACAATTGCAGCTGGAACACCTGCACACATTTCCCAGTGGCTATTGCCAGCCTGAAGAGCAGGCTTGGTGTTTGTGGTATTTTAGTTCTGCCCTGGTGTACAGACTTGAGCTCTTATTCTGGTTCCCAGAGACCAATCTCTGCTAAAGTTTCTGTTCTGGAAGTAAAATAAAGTTGTTTGGAATTTTATCTCTAAATAAGGTGTTTTCTTCTTAAAGAGCTCCATGTCCCGTGACAGAATTGCATTTTCAGTTCCTGAGTTACCTAGTTTCTTCTCTGCCTGTATAAACTGGACCTTTCTTCGTAGTTATTTTGATTATCTGAAGAAAACATAGCTGCATATTTGCTTGTTTTTAAAACATTTGCAGTCATTTTGAAATGGGTGTCACGCTCCGACTTTATATAACTAGTGACAAGGTTTATAATGCGGTGCACTTTATTGAACAAAGACAAATTTTCATAAGAAGCATAGTTTGTAGACGAGCCGTGTCATCAACGCACACCCCCAATGGAGTTAGCTCTGGGGAAATTATTTCCCCATAAGCCCTACTTTCTGTTTCCCCATCTTCTCTGTGCTGACCCTTCCCTGGTTCTTTCTGGCTTTCTCTTTCCCCTGGATTAACCTTATGCCAGAGCTGTGAGTTGAATTGAGCAAGCAAAGGTGCTGAGGAACTGGTGCAACAGAATCTTAGGGGGAGAAAGACATTTTCCTTTTGCCAGGATTAAGCTGTTAGATACATTTGGTCGTATTACATGTAACCCATCTTTTACGCATCATGATGCTTTCATGTCAGCCGGCACCACAGCCGCCGTTGCCCTGCACTCAGCAAACCCTGCTGCGTCTCGGCTGGTTCACGGTGTCTTTGCTTGGGAGCTCCCAGAGCGAAATGTGAGGTTGAAAGAAATTAATAGGTCCCTGTGAGCTCATCTCACTTCTGCCCAAGTTTATCACTCCTCAGTTGCTGTCAGCTTTCCCAGTATCCCAGCTCTGTGCTGAGACGCACATCAGTCCTCGCCTTCCACAGCCAGCCCCGCCGGGGTCTGCCGGTCGTGGTGCAGCTCACAGGAGGGCGAACAACCCTCTCTTGGGCCGACAGCAGCGGGGAGCACAAAGGAAGAACCAGCGCAACCCCGGGCAACCCACGGGGTTTGGGGACCCCCGGCACCCGCGCTCCTCGCCTGTGCGGATGCTGGGGAGGCGGCTGCGTGGCTGAAAGGCTCCACGGCCAGACGCGGCCAGGAAAACGGAGTGCCCGATTTCCACGGGTTCGCAGCGAGCGGCAGCGCATGGGGAGCAGCCCCCGACCGGCCCCGCCGCTCCCGCCGAGCGCAGGTCGCCCCCTGCCGGCGCCGCGCAACCACCGCAGCGCCCCCGCTGCCGCGCACACGCACCCCACGGAGCGCGGTCCCCGCTCCGCCCCGCGCAGGTCGCCGAGGAGCAGCTTTCGCGCTGATCCTGACCGTAACAGCGCTCCGGGACCGGCTTTAGGTGCTGCACGGGCGGAGGGCTTGGGGCAAAACCCTGAGGCAGATTGGGAACACCCGCTCCCCCGGTCTGCCCTGCCGGCGGCTTTAGGGCCACGGCCGGTCACTCCGCGCTTCTCTTGCCTCACGTAGCGACGTTATTTCTTTTATACCAGCAAATCCAGTTATCCTACCAATGTAATTGAAATCAACAGAAAGGAAAACTGTAACTTAAGGAGGGCCAACGTCACGGAAGAGAGAGACACTTGATTTGGTAGCACTCAGATGTTCTTGCCTCATCTAGAAATATGTGCTTGAGGAATTTTTAAATGTTTTGATCTGATCATTAGCTAGAAGCTTAACAAATGCAGGCCTACTGTAATTAATGACAGTGCTATGATCAAGTACGGAATGTATTTAGAAAGATTGCTTCTGGAGAATTCAAATGAAAATAATTTCTTCTACATAAATATTTTTTTCTCATGTTACATTTTCATTCTGCTGCTTCTTAGCTTTTTCAAAGAATCACAATATTTCTGGAAAGTAATTTATTCCACACAGTGGTTTATATTGTTCAGAGGATTTGCAATTGCTGTCTATCATAGACATATTTACTGTTACACACCGTAAGTACTTGTTCCATTAACAGCTCATAGAATCGAGTCCCCTCCAGGGATGGTGACTCCACCACTTCCCTGGGCAGCCTGTTCCAGTGCCTGACAACCCTTTCCGTGAATAATTTTTTCCTCACATCCAATCTGAACCTCTCGTGGTGCAACCTGAGGCCATTTCCTCTTGTCCTATCACTTGCTACTCCGGAGAAGAGACCAACACCCTCCATGCTACACCCTCCTTTCAGGTAGTTGTAGACAGTGATAAGGTCTCCCCTCAGCCTCCTTTTCTCCAGGCCAAACAGCCACAGTTCCCTCAGCCGCTCCTCATCAGACTTGTGCTCCAGAACCTTCATCAGCTTCCTTGCCCTTCTCTGAACTCACTCCCTCCCTGCAATCTTGGCATTTCAGGAACAGTTTTACTAGCATTCGAGTTCAAGAACCTGAACAGAGTGTATTAACTAGACTTCCCTTCTACAGCAAAAATGTTATTTGCAAAAAGTAGCAACATTTGTAATTGCTTACCCAAATATGAGAACTTAAGGTGTTCCCAGTTGACAGTGTGTCACCATTATGGGAGAATATGTGTGATGAAAGGCATCAGATTAAACTGGGATTTCTCTCCTCCCCCCTCTAGGCGTTGATGGATCTCTTCTCCAAAACCCTACACTACTGTACGCCACTGCTATGGCTCTGCTTTCTAGACCACAGATGACCCCAGCAGATCTGCTCTTTCAAACGTATTTCCAAATACTCAGGTTTCAACCTGATACACTTAAAACCTGATTTATTTCAGTGCTCAATTCTGACAATAAGAGTGACACGGGGTTAAGAGGGGTGCTTCGTTCAGGTCCTTGAAGTCAGAGACTAGGCTTTGAGTAGAGGGGAAAAAAGAAGCCACTTGAAAATGGATAGCTGTGTGTATGTATGTGTGGATGTGCCTGTGTATAGGAAGAATTCCCTCCACAGGGAACAGCTGGAGAACAACTGATAACTGACTGTTAAATTCCAAAGATTATGTCATGCAGTCTCTGGTTTTGATTTAGAGAAATATTTTACTACTTATTTATATTGTAGCAACACATACAATCCCTCCATAATTAACTAGGATTTGACTACAAAATACAAAGTAAAACTACAGTCTTTCCTCTGATGAGTCTGAGTTGCAAATCATTCTAATATAAGCACACTAGAAAAAGTATTGATCAACTTTGCTTATGCCTAAGGAGTATGAGTATTTACACTCATATTTTAGCAAACTGTCAGAGAAAATCGAGTCACAGTATCTATTGCCTTGTAGAAACACAGGTAGGTTGGTTTAAGAAAAAAAAATAGCTGCCCTTGGGCTTTCACTGAGACCGCAGCAATTTATACATCTTATTTATTTTAAATTAATTATCCTTATTAATTTCAATCTGGGTTTATTTTTCTTTTAAAATGTAATATTAACTCTAGAGGCACTTCTTTCTTAGTGCTACTGGGATCTATCAATACCTGGTGACTTTAATGGAAGCTGAGAGCTCAGCACTTTGCAGCATCAGGTCTGGCGTCTGTAACCCAAGCAGATGCATATGCAGGAGGAGGGCTAAGGAGTCCTGCGATTTGTAAGACAATAGGCAAGAACAGGAGCTGCAGATTTGTTTCCCGGTCCCAGGGTGCAGGATGAGCAGTTAGGATACACCTTCACATAGATTGCCTGTGCTGGCAGGTGGGAAATTATATCATGCTGGCTCAACTAACGTATTATTTCCCAGAAGTTTCTGCTTCTTGTGTTGTCTGCAATTTGCAAGGTTCAGCCTATTCAGATGTCCGCACATGTCCTGTGTTGATAGGTTTAATATGACTGCTTTGTAAAGCCTGATGATTTTTGGAAGGGTAGTTTCATACTCTCAGAATGGAAGAGAAAACATTCATTTTTGATCATCAGCTTTACAACTCACTAATAATTACTTGTATTTTCCATCCATAGTTAAAGGGTTAAGCATTTCTGGAGCAAGAATTAGGCCCACTGGTTCATGCATCCTTTCATACCGCAAGAAAAACAAACCTTGTCCTTAAAACAAAACCTGTTAAATGGGACTGAGGTGATTAGTGACCATAACTTAAAAATTAGTTTGGAACGGTGCCAGTGCAAATCCTGTCCTGCTCCCTCTGCATGACGACAGATGACAGAAAAATCCTTCCTCGCTGTGCTTGGTCTCAAAGACACAAGAGGGTGACAAATGGAGGAGAGCACTATAAATCTAAGCAAATTAATTGGTGTAGCTTTGTTAGCTGCTTGGTTTGTTTTTAAGAGGGGAATCTGAAGTAGAAGCGGTACAGCAAAGAAAACAATAATTATTAAAAGTACCAGAAAAAGAAACAGAGAAAAGAGGTGCACACACAGTTCATTGCTTGTTCCTAGTCAGGGTCAGCAAGCAGAACCTTACGGTCAGAATGAACTTTTAAACGTGTTTCGTAGGAGTCCATACACAAATTGGGATCAGGGATTCCCCTCATGTTTATTTAGCAATCTGAGGAGAGAAGACAACAATTATTTGTAGCAGAAGCTAGTGGGCCATAAAGGCCAGGCATGGTGGTAGCTGTATTAGATCAGCTGGAGATGATGAGACTAAATTATCAAGCACTATAAAGGTAGAGTTAAAACCACATTTCCTGCAGAGCTGGGATGAGGACTCTGGAAAAAGGATGGCACAGCTAATTAACATTTTTCTTAGTCAATTACTTTAATGGCATTGTAAATCCTGGTTTAGGTTTCTTCCTGAGGGGTTTTGTGTGTGTGTGCGCGCTTTTTCTTTTTTAAGACCTCTTCTGTTTTAATCGACTAATGAGCCATTCTTGATTAAGATAACAAGAAAAACTTGATATCTTGAATTGGCAGAACTTACTAATAAGTCTGAGATAAGTCTTTAATAGGTGCTAACAACAGAACCGTGTATTATCAACTACTGATTTTCTTTTCCTCCAGTAAGTGACTCTATATCTGGTCTTCTTTACACAAGAGCAAAAATATCTTGAAAGCTATTCATGTCACATATTTAACTAGATACGTAAGTATTATCAGTTTAGCAATCGGTGTTGATTTACAATGGGAGGGCTAATCTTTCTTCTCAAACATCAAACAAATACTTTGTGTGAGAATGAGAAGAATAAAAGATAGGATATGAGAAGTTTTCAAATCAGTAAGTTTGAAAGGCTGGGTGAAACCAATTGGGAAAAGGGTGTGTTGACCCCACCAGAGGCAAGAGAGGTGGCTTGTAGATGATGGTTGTGAAAAGCTTACTTGTTTCTCAAGTTTTGCACTTCAAATTTCTTCCTCTTTCTCACTTTAATGTAAGCAGAAATGGCCAGGAATAGGACTAAAAAAACCCAACCAACCAACCAATCAGTCCATCCAAGATTTAGAAAACAAGCATTGATCTTTTTGTTCATTCTTTCCCACTTTGTGAAAGAGTAACTTATTTTGTGCAACCTTCCTTTTCTTAAAATGTAAGAGACTACGTATTTATCAAGTAATTATGGTTTAAAGTAACAGTTTGGACTTGATGCAGCTGTGATAAGGACCAGAGCAACTAGTTCTGTAGTATGAAATGAGAAACAGCTCTTTATATTAATAAAAACATAAAGCAACAGGATATTATACAGAAGTTGGACTAGTTCAGCAATGCCAACTATGGTTTCTGGATGCTGTGTTTACCACAAGAAAAGAAAAAACATGCAAAAGGAAAAAGCATAATATTGATTGAGTGGCTAATGATGTTGAGTGCTGGCCATCATCTGCTGATGCTCCACAGAGCATATCTGAGAGACGGATTGCAAGAGTTCTCCCAAGCCAGAGTGCTGCAATGCCTCAAGCACCCTGTATCTTCTTGTACTGTGAGCAGCACTGCTGATTCCACTGCAAGTCGTCTGCATTTAACATTTGCTTTAAATCTAATCAGGACACTGAGCATCCCAGGAATTGCAAAATACAATTACAATAAACCTCACACACTGTTTCGCACTGGCTTTGCAGCTGTCATCTAGTACTAGATGAGATTTTCAGTATTCATAATCTCATATTTCAGCTGCAACTTGAGCTGTGAAAATATTTTGCCTTTATACACACACACGTTCTAGCTGTAAAACAGCATTATCTTAGCTTTCTAACAAATCTTTCTGTGGTGTGGTTCAGCATTCAAAAATAAGGCTGCAGGTCTGTTGAGCATTGATTTAGTATAAATTTTCAATTTAGTTGATTATTTTGAGCCACGTAAGATGCTGATTTGCAGATAACTAAAAAATCGCTAAAATATTGCGTAAAGCTATAATACTGATAAACAGTTCATTTACCCTGTAGAAGACCCCCTAACTTTACAAACCAGAGTTGTTCATTACAATGAATGCTAAATTTTCTGCTGTTCATTTTTATTTTTAGCTTTTTGTACATAAAAGAGGGTGCCCACAGCTATAGAAGTACTGGTGTTTGCTATGTGTATATAAAAAAATTGTCATGGAAGCTGAAAAATAACTTTTATTTCCAGTTGAAGGATTTACATTTCTTAAATTGTTTTTCCCCTCACTTTTTAAACGTGGGTAGGAAACAAGCTGGAGTTCTGAGGATGGGGAGAAAAATTGAGTGAGTAGGGCAGGAAGACAAGAGATTATCACAAGAGTAACTTCCGGTGCTATTTGGACAGAGGACAATGTTCTTTTAAACTCCTTTTTTTATCAGGCAGCCTTCACACCTTTATTTTTGCTTGTTGCTGTATTTTTCTCTCATCAAGCAGCTGGAAAAATTATGTATGTCTAATCCTCACAATTACTGAAAAATAATCATATACTAGTTAAGCAAATAATCTTGTTCAGGATGAAGTGTATAACAGATAAAACACTTGCAATATTCAAAATAAAGTGATTCTGATGCTTATAAACTTAAAGTGCCTTTTCTGTCCAAAATTATATTCTTGTTCACAGTAAGAATACAAAAATGAAATGGGGTTGTACAAAATCGTTAAACTATTATACTGACCTTGACCAAAAATTTTATATTGATAAATAAGAGACCCGCGTCTTTATTCATATGTTTGACGAAGCTCATTTATATTAACACCAAAAAAGACCTTGATCCAAAATAACCAGCTCAGGGCCCAAGCCCACTTGCTCTGAAGTCAATGGCAGGTCTGGTAGGAATTCAGGAGCAGGGTGAAGTGCATGTCTAACACGCAGGTGACATTAACACTTAGTCAATGCAAGCTTAGAATAAAAAGTATGAGGGAATTGTGCATTTTTCCTAAAAAAATACCAACCAAGCAAAAACAAAACAAAAAAACCCAAACCAAAACAACAACAAAATAACAAAACCTCCCTCTCCCCCCCAACTCCATAATGGCTCACCATTTCTTAAATTTAACTTTTACTATGGGACAAGGGAGACTTCATCCTAATTTTGAAATATTCTTATTTTTAAAAGTTACAGGCATTGTTTTTCCCCACACTGTTACATTTGCCTTTCCAACTATAGACAGAAGGGCATAATTTCTATGTAACAGTCTGGAAATCTCTCCACAGGATCTAAATATAGCCTGTTTGCGAGAATTTTGCAATGATAAACTACATGTTGTAGTTTGTTAAAATGGGCGTGCTGAGTGTGATCAGAGAGAAAGAATTCCCCAATTACAAGTTAAGGAAATTTGTTGCTATTTCTGATACTTAATAGGAAATGATTTCTTAATCTCATCATTAGCCCAGAGCTCAGTATTGCTGTCTTGAGACTTGGACTAGACTAACTTCGAGAACACTTGATGCTGAGGCAGAAGAAGAAAGTATTTCCTAGCAGGAATCTTCTATCAGTTTTTATTTCATGGCAAATTGGGATATGAGCAAGCAAAGCAGTGGTGTAGTGAGAAATGAATATAAAAATGGAATGTATACTTGCGACAGCCTCAGAAATACTTAAGACAAATCTACACTGTTAGTTAATAGTAGCTTAGCATATAAGGGGAAGGAAAGGTGGTGTTAAGAGAAAAAAAAGAAGGAATGAGGAAAAGGAAATAATCTTGTCATGAGTACAGAAGGCCTACAATGCTTTAAACTGTTTTAACATCCTTGCATTCGGTAGTGTCTAATTTATTTAATATAAACCAAACTTCCCTCCCCCCCCCCCAATTTAAACACTTGCAGAGTTAACGGTACATTCAGCTTGGACTGAAGGCACTATTGAGGAGCGGTACTTTTCCCTCCGCAGCCCCTTCACTCGGGGAAGTTCCTCGGCAGGGTGAGAACGTCCTGTGGCGGTTGGCAGAAGAGGAAGCCAGTGCAGCGTAACCGGAGCAGAAAGCTGCTGCCTTTGCAAAGCATAGAATGTTTTGTTGTTGTTAGAGGGTTTTTTGTGAGCAATGGAGTTCAGGGATAGAGAGATGTGTTAATAATTAAGGCAAGTATCTACACTCGATAATTATATTTTAAATCAGGGGATCACTTCACGTACTGGAATTCTGAGCGGTGATTGAATTACAATGTGTCGCTTATTTTAAACTCTGCGCCTGGGTAACTGAGTTCATGAACTTGGCTACCGGTCCCGCCACCGGCTGCGGCTTCAGACCCGCGTTCTCGCTGCCACCGGGGCGGAGCGGGAGCCAACAGCTCGGCTGAGCGCTGGGCCGCAGGGAACCGCTGGGCTATACCCACTGCCGACCCCAAAATAAAAAGAAGGCAGAGGAGATAAAAATTCCTAAGCGCCAATAGCAGCTCGGTTGTCAAATTCAAACACGCCGTTCCCGCCGCCCGCCTCTCCGACACGTCTCCCGTGGCTGCGCGGGCTGAGCCCGGCGCTCCGCTGGGGTAGGCCGCCCGCCCGCCCGTCCCGCGGCGGGACTGCGCCGACAGCCCCCGGCCGCAGGGCAGGGTCAGGCCGGGCGCGAAGTGGGAACCCGGGGCGGGAACCGAGGGCGGGAACCCGTGGCGCGCGGGGGCCAGCGGGAGGCGGCGCGCGCCCCGCTCAGGCTGGCAGCCGGGCAAGTCTTCCGGGAAAAATCCCTTATCCTTTGTACCACTGACTTTCTTGAGCTGCTCTTCTTCTGCCCCTCACATTTCAACTGTTTCCTTTTGAATAGAATNCCGAGGGCGGGAACCCGTGGCGCGCGGGGGCCAGCGGGAGGCGGCGCGCGCCCCGCTCAGGCTGGCAGCCGGGCCGCGCGCGCACACGGGTCGCTCACATGGCCGCGCGCTCAGGCCGTTAACGGGCGGACTGCTAGCACGCCCCCTGCCGGTGCCTCGGGGAGCGCACCCGGCCACCGCCGGCAGCAGTGCGTGCGACCCCTAAAGCGCCTGTCCCCGGCGGAGGAGAGGACGGAGCGCCGGACGCGGGCGCTGCTTCCGCGCGGGGCGGGGCGCAACGGAAAGGGGAGGGGCGGGCTGGACTGAAGAAGGGTGACACGGCCGCCGGCCGATTGGCCGCTCGGCGCCGGGAGGCGCGCTCTGCATCCGCAGCGCTCTTTGATAGGCCGGCGGCAGTAAATGGAGGCGGGCCGCTGCGGCACGGCGTGCCCCCGTAGGCTACTTCGCTCGCCTGGGTGAGCCTTGGGTGCGGCGGGCGGTGCGATTGGCCGCTTGGCGGCGGGGGGGCGGGTCCCGGCGGCAGCGGCCTCCCGGGGCTGGGGTCCGTCTCGGCGGCAGCAGCGGCAGTCTCGCGAGGGAGCGTAGCCGGGATTTGGCGGCTGGCTGCCTCCCTCTCGCTGGCTGCGAGGAGCTGGTGTTTGTGTGGAAGGGGGAGGAGGAGGAGAAGAAGGAGGGGAAGCGAAAGGAGCCCGAGCCCTACCATCCGCCGAGGGGAGCGGACCGGAGCCCCCTCGCCTCCCGTGGAGCTCTGCTCCCCCCTCTCCCCGTCATGGCCTCGGGAGACACCCTGTACATCGCCACGGACGGCTCGGAGATGCCGGCCGAGATCGTGGAGCTGCATGAGATCGAGGTGGAGACCATCCCGGTGGAGACCATCGAGACCACCGTGGTGGGCGGCGAGGAGGATGAGGAGGAGGAGGAAGAGGACGAGTGCTGCGAGGAGTGCGGCCCGCACCACCCGCCCCATCACTACCACCACCACCAGCCCATGATCGCGCTGCAGCCGCTGGTCTCGGACGGGGACCCCAGCGGGGCGGGCGGCGGCGCGGCCGGCGGCGGCGGGGGACAGCTCCATCTGCACCACCACCACCAGGAGGTGATCCTGGTGCAGACCCGCGAGGAGGTGGTAGGGGGAGACGACTCGGACGGACTACGGGCCGACGACGGCTTTGAGGACCAGATCCTCATCCCGGTGCCGGCCCCCGCCGGGGAGGACGAGTACATCGAGCAGACCCTGGTCACCGTGGCCGCCGCCGGTAGCAAGAGCGGAGGTGGCGGCTCCTCCTCGGCCGGCGGAGGAGGCCGCGTTAAGAAGGGCGGCAGCGGCAAGAAGAGCAGCAAGAAGAGTTACCTGAGCGGGGGAGGTGGCGGCGGGGCCGAGGGCGGCGGCGGCAGGAAATGGGAGCAGAAGCAGGTGCAGATCAAGACCCTGGAGGGGGAGTTCTCGGTCACCATGTGGGCTTCGGGTAAGTACGCGCCGGACCCCTCCCTCCCCGGGCCCCAGGCCACGCCGGCGGCCGCCCGGTTCGCCTCGGACAGTTTTGTTTTGAAGGGAGGCCATGTTTTGATGTGTGTGATGGGCGCCGCCATGTTCATCGCCAGGGCAAGTATGGCGGCTCCCCGAAAAGATGGCGGGGTCTGCGCTGCTGCCGCCGCTGCTCCTGCCCGGCTCCGGCGGGGGGAAGGAAAGATGGCGGCGGCCGCCAAGATGGCGGCGGCTGAGGGGAGTGCGAGAGGGAGGCAGCGCGCCGCTGGCTCCAGGACTAGGCCGCAATGGCGTAGTTTCTGCAGCAGGGGGAGGCGGGGTGTGCGGGCGGGCACAGGGTGCGGGGCGAACCCAGCCTCCTCGCTTCTCCCCCCGTCCCCGCCCCGCCGCTGCCGCCGCCGCTCCCCGCGGCGCCCCGTCGCTCGCTCCCTGCCTGCCCCTCGTCCTTCCCTCTCCCGGCCGCCGCCTCCCGGCGCCCTCTGTCCTCCTTCTGCCCCGGCTCCCGGCCTGCGGCCGGCCGGCCCGCCTCCCCTCCCTGGCCGCCGCTGCCTTGCCGGCTCCCCGTCTGCCGTCGCCCACCCTCCCGCGCTGCCGCCGCCGCGCACCCGCCGCCCCATTGGGCCGCATTTTAATGCTGAACGCGGGCGGTGTCCCCGGATGAGGCGTGTGCTCCGGGCCGTGACCGTTATGTGCGGGGGGAGAACCGCCAGCCCCAGCGCCGCCCGCCCCGCCGGCTCTCCCCGGCCCCGGGACGGCCATCTCCCCGAAATACCGTTTTACCGCTCGCCCGGTGGGGATGAGCCCGGGGGCCGCCCGGCACCGACCCGCTGTGGTAGCCAGGCGGGGTGTGGGTGGGGCCTCCCTGCCCCAAGCCAGCGGTGCTGGCCAGGGGGAAGCGCCTCTTCACCCCCGCGGGGGCCGGTGTTTGACCGCCTCTCGCCTGCGGGGAGGGGGCGGCCACAAACAACCGTCCCTTCGGAAGCCCCCTTGTCAGGAGCCCGGCTCTGGCCGCCCAGAGGGGTGGCTCCTCGCTCCGGAGGCAGACCTGCGTCCTGGGGAACGGCGGGGAGGAAAGGAGCAGTTTTGGGTCGAAGCTCGGAGACCGTTCAGCTTTTCGTCGGCGAGGTCTAAAGCTTTAAATAGGCTTTTTAAATAGGCCTGCGGAGTCTGTATTGTGTGAAACTGTGTGTATATATATATATATATATATAGAGGAGTTGTTTTTTTTTGTGGGAGTGGCTCTTAAAGGGAATAAAATCTTGTAGAAAGTTAGTATCTGTAGGGCTCGGAATAAACCTGATATGCACCTGCCCTTCCCACTTATTTTATCTGCCGCGATTTTCTGATCCTTTCCATTAAAATATGTGAGGAAGGGTCTTTTTGGTCAGCAGAAAAGAGTTACTTGTGTCACACTGGGGGGTTTTTTTGTTTGTTTTTTTCTTTTTTTACAAAAAATATATTACTGGAAACTAGTCTCTGTAGTCAAAGTTCTATGCTGAAGTTATGAAAGTGTGAAAAAAGCAGTCAAATAATATTGATTTGTGTAATATTTAAATTGGTGTGTGGTCTTTGACTAGTATTTGGTAATCTGGTTTTGTGCTCTTTTGAATTTTTGAAGAGTCCAGTAGGATAAACATACTCTTCAAGATTCTCATGTAGTCCAAAGTGTTTCATCTCTGTGATGTTTGTGAACGACAAGTAGTTGTTAGAAATGGGAGTGTTGAAGGGAAAATGTATTGAATGGCTGAATTCTCTTGTCTGAAAAGATGGAAAGAATGGTGATTCTGATTTTTACTCCCTTTTTAAGTATAGGCGATTACTTGTCAAGTTTGATAGAGTTTCCATAGCTTCTGCTGCTATATAGTTGGTTGACAGCCCCATGAGTCTAACTGAAGTTCCCTGCCTATTGATGAACAAAGAGCTTTCATAAAGGAGTTTCCCAAATACTGTTTAGGAAACTGGGGTTCCGCATGCTTCTGTGTATTGTTGTATGAAACCCGAATTAAATCCACTTTTTTTTTCTTCTTCTCTTAGAATTGACCATCCAAGAAAGATAAAAGATAATAGAAACTAATATAGGCTTCTGGTTTGTGGAAGCTACCTCAGATAGCTGAATGCAAGTAGATGTATGACTCATGACCTGGCAGGATACTGGACCTTGCTGAGATCAATTGACAATTTCTAGCATGCATTTGTACTCTGAAATTGAGAGTGCCTGATAGGATGCTTCCTTAGAGCTTCTGCATGCTGATTATTACTTGGCTGGAGTGAAGCATGTGTATAATCAATTCACTTGATTCTCTTTCCACATACACAACTTTTACATAAGGGTAGCCCTATTGATTTCAGTGGTTTTGTTCTTTATGAGCATGACCATGCAAGCTCAGTGGGAGTTATATCCATTTGTAATTTACTGGAGATTGAATTGCATTGCTACATTCAGCTCAATTACATCCATGATGCAGGACGATGCAGAATATCTCTTCTGACTAGACTTCTAATGCGAAAAAAGCCCCCCAAAGGCAAAATCACAAAATATATAGGTAAAATAGAAGTATTAAAATATTACCTCCCCTCCCTGTGTGCTTGTGCGCATACATCCACCCTCCCACCCCGCTTCAAACAGCCTTTGGTGATAACCTGCTCAGTTAAGAGTACTGTGAAGTTTTACTGAGCCTATTGGATAGGTTTTTATGGTCTGAAGTGGTTAAATGCTGAGGCTTCATTGTCTGTTTTCTGAATTTTTAGAGGAGGAACAGTTGCCAGAAAAATTCCCAAAAAAGCAAAACTGATGGGGAAAAAAAACCCAAAAAACAACCAACAGAACCAACTACTGGCTTGCAAAAGGGTAGTTGTACTAAAATTTCCCTACAGAATTTGGCATACTATATTTTGAACAAAGACTTTTTTTTGCCTATGTTTCTTGACAAAATTAAAGACTGCTTGCACACTGAGATAATTGACTCTCTAGTTTAAATGCTTAGCAAAAAGTTTATCAAAAGATGAATAGTAAATAAGGCCATGCATCAGGATAAAATAATGAGCCCTATGTTGCTGTTCATGGGTATTTGAACTGGGAACAAGGGCACTGTGCTCACCGCAGTGTGGGAAGACAATGTGAATTAATTACTGGTTACTGTTTTCCAGTGCTGCTGTATTAGTTTGTATACAGGTGGTACCAAATTTAGTCAACCATAAGTCTTTGTCCATAAATGAGTATAACATGTCTGGTAGCACCTCTTGAAATGTGTGGAAATAATCTGTGAAATATATAGCAATGTGGTTAAAAGGGACTACTCAATCCTTGTCTTGTTATGTGGCTACCTAGAAGTTGCAGTACTGTCGTTGGCAATGGTTTAGACTTACCATAACTTCTCTTATCACCTTGGTATCTATGGTGATATCAAACTTGTGACCCATGATTACTTTAATTAAAGTGTTTAGTTTGAACCAGGAATGCTTTGTTCTAGTTCAGATTAGTTTTCCAGATCTTCAGAATGGAATTATTTGTCTTTCTTCGTGTATGAAAATAAGAACTGAACAAAGAAAGGCATTCTACTTTCTGAAAGGGTTGAAGAGGTGTATATGATGTGTCACGTTCCTTTATTGTATTTTCTCTATACTGTCTAGTATCTATCCTGATTCTTTGGGATATCCTGTAATGGATTTAGAAAATTATATATAGTTGATAGTGCTCTCTAAGTGAGATGCCCCAATTTGTACGAGGAAAATTGTTTTTTTATTAAGTGGAATTTATTTGTGGCTTTGCGAGATTCAACTTGAATCATTCTCTTCAGTGACTGTCTCCAGGTTGGGTACAGAGTGGTGACGGGGGGGAAAGGATCATTAGAAATCACTTTGTGAGACCATATATGATTCTTAGATGCAGGAGCATTTGGGAAGGTGGAGCTGAAATGCTGGCTCTGCCAAATGTTGGAATTTGAAGTAGCTAAGGCTTAATTTTAACAGGGAAAAATCTATTAGTGTAACTACATCTGCTTCTAGGTAATGATTCTTGAATCTGTAAAGCTTTCAAACCTGAAATAGGTGTTGGTTTAAAATAGTGTAGATAGTCTGCAAGCTTGGGGCTGAAATAGAACAACCGAACTAAACGTTGCCCACACATGTTAAACTGCTCAAGTCTCCTGTTCCTAGATGGAAAAGCCAGAGGTGTAGAAGTTACATGTATGATTTGGAAATTATTCTTGATAATCCAGGAAGCCTGTGTGTGGACCCATATTTGGAAGCTTGGGGTTCATGCTAGGTTTCTAGAAGGTTCTTTAAAACCTCTTAAAAAAAACTTTTAATGTCTTAAAAATGGAAGAGTTTTTATTTAACTGTATCAGACTGCAGGGGTGAGAGGAATTAAGCATCTGTTGTCTGACTAGTTGTCTTGCATAGTGTAAATGATAGACAAGTCGTTTAGTCTGTTTGTGGGCCTGTGTCAAAGATGGCCAAAATTCTTTGCAATGACAGATAGGTAATCAGCTTCTTACATGAAATCTTTACACAATGGAGTCAGAAAGTAAGTAGTTGCCTGGTTCCTTTAAAATATTAAGATGATAATCTATTTCTGACTCTGATTAAGACAACGGTATAGACTTTTGGTATCCATAAGTGCTGAGTCTGCACTGACATTTTTGCCAGGGAACCTTAGAGGATAAGGTAGATATTTTCCTGCAGCTGTTTGAAATATCTTTGTAGTTTTGAAAGTCAAATACATGAATGTGGCTAATCACTTAAAATATCTCAGGTAAGTGACCTCTCAGCCCAACTTAAAACTAGAATCCTCTGACTTACTATTGGAGCCTTCCCTGAGAGTTCCATGTCCCTTGTATGCTGATGATTCAGAAGGTCATAGTGCTTCTGCACAGTCTCATAAATGTTGAAGACAGATGGTGAATACTGATATATGCAGTGGTTTTTGTCAGTTCATGTCTCAGTGATGTGAAATAAGAGATGGGTGACACGGGGGAAGAAGAACCTGTTCTCTGTGTGCAAGGCATATCAGAGGAAAAGTAACCTGGCAGCTGATCAGGTTAAAAAATGACATGCTGTGCAAAGTGGAGTTTCACACTCAGAAGTGGCTGCTAAATAACTGCATTCTTTAACAAACTAGTTCTTTGTTTCCAAACATGACCAATGCACTAGTTTGTCTGAGGAGACTGCAATATAGTAGCAATGACCAAGCTGTTACCACAGTGTCTTGGTGCTGCACAGTTGCCTAATACATACTTCATGATGTAATTACATTTCAACTGTTCCTAAAAAATGCGTTTAACCATGTGATCATAAAAAAGAAAATTTAATCGTAATGTTGTTCATCATTTTAGTTGATGATTGAAGCAAAATATCTTTTAACTTTGTACGTTGGGGAGAAAGCTATGGGTCTCATTGCTTTGCTACCTTCCGAGTTCCCTTTTGTACTCCTTATTTTCCACAGGGGAAAACTGATTTAATAAAAATGTGTTCTCCTTGCTGTGTAATAGGGGAGGAGGATGGCTTAGAGAATTAGGCATCTAGAAGCGGCTAAAATTAAGAATAACTGGGGTGGAAATACTGACAAGGGCTCCTTGGGTTGAGAGTTAAGGGGTCATCTTATAAAGCTGTGGAGTTCCAGAGATGTCAGCTGGAGCTAGCAACTATTCTAGAAATGCATAAAATAATAGGGTTTTGAGGTGGGTGGATTTTCTGTGCGACAGAAGGACTGAAAGAGATGGAGAAAGTGTAGTAATAAGAGCGAAAGATAACACAGTCTTGGGAAACAGATTCTACCGTGTTTTGTTGTTCATCTGTTGTATGGAATCTGCGGTTCCTAGTTTTATCCCAGTAATGTCTTCTTTCTACTTCAGTTGGTGCTTGGGCTTGAAACTCTTAAAACTTACATTTATTTCACCAGTAGAAATATGTTTTAAATGGCAGTCAAAAGATATGGCTGGCCAAAATGTTGAACTTTCACTGTTGTTAGTAAAAAAAAGTTTTACTTAACTTGCTTTGAAGTACAGAAGTTAGTCCACTTCAAGATGTATATTGCCTGTATATAGGGCACAAGAGAAGTGCAAATGGAAGGGCACTGAACATGATTTGTTTGGGTATGTCCTAAACAGGCACATAGAACAACCCAATTTAGTCTAAGTATCTATCTTAATGTAATTTGCTATAGAAGGATGTGGGGGGAGATATATATGTATCTGTGGTGTCTCTAACAAATCTGTATTTTACAGCTGAATGAGATAATCATTGCAGTGACTGGCAGTGCATACTTTTGTGAAGAGAAAGTGATTTACTAATTGACATGCATTCAGATCTTCAATATCTTTAAGAAGACAGAACTAATATAATGTTGCAAGTTTCTTACAAAAAGCTGCATTAGATCTATAAGAATAGTGCTAAATACGCACTTTAACAGAATGCTTTGAGTCTGCTGTATTCTCAAGGGGCTTTAAGGGTCAAACTAAGGCAGATCAGATAGTATACAGCAGTTAATTTTGTTTTCCTGGCTGGTTCCATGGCTCCATCTGTATTTAGCTTGCATGGGTGGCATCCAGATTAATTTGGCGTGGGCATAAACTGCACAGAGTTACCATGCCTTATTTGTACTATGCTTCTCCAGAGGTGTCACCAGAATTTCAGGGTTGTGTCTCTGTCCTGCTTTGCTTTGGATGCAGTGTGTTTGATTTTTCTAATGCCTCATGAGAGGAAAAGGGAGAGATAAATTTGCGGTAGTTGCACCAGGACTTGCTTGAAGGCAGAAAACAACAAGCAGTCAACTTGTCCTGTTTGCAGTGAGGATATCAGTTAACCTGGCAGCCTGAGTGAAAGTTTGTTTGGACTTCAGCCTCCAAACTTTGAGCTGCCTAGTCCAGGTTTGTAGAGGATCACAGAGTTTTAATGAATTTATGCATAGAGGACAGTGGTAAAGTTTTTCCAAAGAAGTGTGTGTGGCGTTTTTTTGCCTTTTTTGTTTTGTTTGGTTTTTGTTTTGTTTTGTTAGGGTGGGTTGGGTTTTTTTTGGTTGTTGTTATTTGGTTGGGTTTTTTTCAATGAGTTGATAATGTCATAAGATGGTCTGGGTACTAAAAGCAAGTCTGCTGCTACTTTTGAGAAAGTGTTTGACTTCTGGCGCAAACCAGGTCTTGTATTTTGAGGGATGTTAGCCTGACATAACACTTTCAGGTAAATGTTGTGTATGTTGTTTTAGTCTGTTTTGGTTTGAAAGAGTTTTTAAAACTGCAGGTATGTGCTGCTGTAGAGATATAGGTGTTTTGGTATAGGAAAATTTGATTGTTTTTTATTTTCACATAACTGTCAATATTTTGAGGGATGCTTTTTCTTATTTTTCTACTATATAAAAGTATTATGTTCATAGTTTTTAGTGTTTTACTTGAATAGCCTGTGGAATTGAATAGCCATGGCATTGATTTCTGTTGGCAGGCTTTTGGTAAGTAAAGGCACCAAAGGCTTTCAGTTTGGTCCTCAAACAGCAAGAAATATGGTGGAGTAGCGAGCATTTACACTAGGGAAGGAAAGATCTTAAGGAATGTATACAGAATTTCCCTGCTGACTCATGCATCTGATCTGAGGCAGGAAATGAAACTTGTTTCTTTTATGAATGTCGTCGAACAGTCGAACTGGAAGTTCTGAGTGACTGTTGAAGTGGCTAAATTGAAGGCAGCTGAAGTCATTCTAGTTTACAGCATGGACAAGGTATTGCTTTTAGTTTTCCGGAAGTTCTGTGTTCTTCTGAGCTTCAGAATGTCTTTTCTGCCTGTGTAGGCAATCATAAATATCTGTTCTCAAGCTTTTATTTGGAAGAACAAATTGTTGCCAGATTGGAGGCTAATTGACTTGAATTTGTAACTCCTCCAGGTGCTGTAAAGTTTACCATATAATCCTTGCTTTAGGTAAATTCACGTGCCGTCTTTAAAGCACTGGCAAATACTGAAAGCTAGGGTGGCAAGTGGAATACTAGATTAGAATAAAAAAAACTTGTACAAATAGTCAGTTTTGTAGTTTATTTCCAGGCTAATGCTGCAGATAGTATTTTCTCATTACCACTCCTGTCTTTGCAGTGTTGGAGGCTATTTTCTCCTTTCGCCATGGAACATATACATGAACTGCTATTTGATCTGGTAGATCAGATTAAACACCGAACTAGCAGTAACATTTCTAGAAATAGCTCAGTGACAAACATTAAAGCAGGCATTACAAATTGGATAGAAATTTGTCCTTAGTATATTTTTTTAATTTGCCTGTATCTTGTCCTCTCTCTTTCTAACCTAAGTTACTGAGTAATGAGTAATGTTATTTCCCGTATTTCTGTTTAGGAGAAAAAACCCCACCTATTGCCTCTCTTTTTTTTTTAAATTTAATTTTATTTTTTTAAATTGGGAAAACACTATTTGTGTCCTACCACCTTGTATTTCCACTCTTTAAACAATGCCTTTAAAATAAAACTTCCTGTTATTTTTGTAGTCTCTTGTGTATAAAGTGATTTGCAGAATGTACTCCCCATACATAGAGTAAGCGAAGTACCGTAGTGGCAAGCTCGTTAACATTTAGCTGAGTGGTTACAACTGTGTATAGACATCTGTTGTCCTAGGATTATTTGAGGGTGGAAAACAGGATTGGTGCTGAGTCTTCCTTCTGGTGTGAGCACTGCAGTGAGGAACATAGGTGGATGTTTCCATTCTCTGTCTTCTTTGTGTCTCTCTGGTTTCTATTAAAAAATAACAAGAGGAGAGACAAAACATTGTGTCTTGGCATATTCTAAGGTCTGAATGTGAGTAGACAGCAGCAGCAGCTCTTCCACATGATTTCACTTGTAGTCCTTGAGAACAAATCCATAGGAGGAGCTCTAGAGCAGATGAAGCAGCAGTATCTTGACTGACTTGCAGATCAAAGCTCTGAATAATCCCTGTCTGCTGTTTATATAATAGAGTGGGAAGGACCTTAGACTGGTCTCTGCAGAGGAAGGAAGAAACCGCCTTTAGGAGGGAGACACTGTGTTTTGGTTTTTTTTTTCCTTTCGTTAGACCTGTCAGCAAGTATTTAAATTACGGGCAGTTGCTGAAGCCTATTAGCAATTATTTTAAAATTTCTTGTCTCTCTGTGACACTTCTTTTGGAGGTGAAGGAAGTCTGAAGACTCTGAAGATCAGTAGTCCTAATGTCTTAGGGTATCTGTCACTCCTCTGATAGGCTTACTTGGTTACTGACTGCTGTTGAGATCCAAAGTGGGTATGGTGGAGGGTAGTCTCGGACAAGTTAAGGGAATCAAATATTTAGGCATTGTTTCAGGAAAAGTGCACTATCTATCAGGTGCAGCAAACATTCATGGGATTGTTCTACTTATTTCCTTATTTGTTTGTGTTTAAATAAATGTGACTTCTGCTTTTTTTTCCCACTCACTGTGTTCTTTCTGTGTTCTTCATGCTGTAGCTGTATGGATGCTCTTCACAATTAGTATGGAAATTTGCAAGTGCAGTGTATTCTTTTAAGTGTGCAGCAACAGTGAATTTGTATTGAGATGTAGCCTAATGACGTATATGCTGTTTTTATCTTTAGTATGTATTGAATTCAGTATTTTGTGTATTTCAGATGATAAAAAAGATATTGACCATGAAACAGTGGTGGAAGAACAGATCATTGGAGAGAATTCTCCTCCAGATTACTCAGAGTACATGACAGGGAAGAAACTTCCTCCTGGTGGAATACCTGGCATTGACCTCTCAGACCCAAAACAACTGGCTGAATTTGCTAGGTAAGTAGGAAGAAAGGATCTTTAAACTAAAATGTTCTTCTTTTCACTGGTTTCATTATGAAACTGTTAGGCAAAATAAACAGTAGCTTTAGTATGGCGTGTTGTTCCATTTAAACATCTGAAACGAGAGACTTAATTTAGAACAGAGTAGCTGGAACTGTTTTGAAATAATTGGATTTTATATTCAGCAGTGACTTCTTCAATGTCTTCTGGTCTTTTCTTGTTGGGTAGGACAGGACCAAAACACATTGATAGGCTGCATCTTTAACATGACAGAATGTATCTTTCATGTGAGTAGTCTTAGTTTCTTCAGCACCAAAGGCTCTGACAAGTGAAATGCTGCATTCAGGTTGTTTAGTACAAGAAAGCTAGACACAGTATTTAGTTTGTAAAGCTGCTTACTGTTCCGCCTGCTTCTTTCTGCTTAAGCTCAAGGTCTTCAACTTCTTTTTAATGGAGTCACGTGTCTTGCACTTTCAAGTGCCACTGATAATTTCAGTTTCACAATCGGTAACTGATACTGCTTGGATTTTCCTCTAGTGGATCAGAATTGTAACTCCTTTACTTGTCAATACATTGACCTGAGTTACAAGGTGACTTTTCCTTTCACATAGAGGGGTTCTGCAGGGAAGTACTGGGTGTCATATGTCTCTTCCTCCCTCCTTCCACAGAGCCTCTGACTCTGGTACCAAGTGCTTGGGGCAGCCAGTGGCCACCAGAGACCTCTGCTTGGGCACCTGGAAGCTGTGACATCAAGGTCACCTTTGCAGCATTTCCTTGGTCTCCTTCTTTATGTGCATGTGCGTGTAATTACCAAAGACATACTCCTCTGTGCAGTGTATGGGCAGAATTAATGGTGGTGTCTCCAAATATTTGAGCACAACTGTTAGCTTCCTGCAGCTGCTGGAATCAGTTTTTCCAATGTTGAAAGCAAAATGTATGTATGAAGCTATACTCACTTTTATTTTCTTACTAGCCGGCTGTTCTTCAGAGCTCTAGTGCACAATTCTGGCACTTAGAGCACGTGGATGTTCAGATGTTGTTACTCTTACTTCCTGGGTTAGCTAGTAGGGGGAGAAGTAGGCCTTTTAATTTTTTTCTAACAATGAGTTTTTCAGCTAGTTGGAGATGGCAGGGGCTGTTGAGACAAGTTCTGGTCTGGCTTCTTGGTCAGGTGGGTCTTGGTGTCCAGTGTGTGCATCTCCTTGTTTCACCTCTTGGATCTTGCTGCTTGTTACAAGCTTGTTCTACTGCTCTTCAGTGTGTTTTTGTCAGAGGACTGCCAGCACAGCCTTGTTCCGTAATTATTTCAGTAAAGTCATTGAACTGTGGATTTTGAAGGCTCCTAGTAAGATAGTTTTGCAGGGCTTTCTCCTTGCTTCAGGATATCTGATCTGGAAATGTATAAAAACATGTCATGAACAACTGAAAACAGGATTTTAGATAAAGTAGTGGGTGGTTCTAGCTACTGATGCTGTTGCTACTTGTTGAACTATTGTTGATCTAAATTATTGTTTTCCTCCGAGATCTACTGAAAGGTTAATAAATTTTTTTGTGAAAGCAAGTATTTAAGTGATACTATGAGTGCACATAATATTCTGATTCGAAGATGTTGCACATTTCTGCTCATTATGTGCTTAGAATGGTATTCTCAGTTATTTTAAAATGTGCTGAAACCTTTGGTTCTATTACACTTAATTACTGAACATCTATCTTTTGTTAGGAAGTTTAAATAGTTTCTCATAGGTTATTCACCATGCAAATACTGAATATTTTCTTAAGATTGGTTTCAATACTCGAAATGTTTGCCAGAATTTGGGCTTCTCGAAATGATCAGATTGCTTCTATCAGATCTGCCTGCACATTTCTTGTAAAATGTACTGCATCTTTGGGTTTTAGTTAGTTTTCTGTTGAGAAAATTGTGATAGCTGGCAGTAATTTCAATTTGCCACTTTTTTAAATTCGTGGTAGAATGTTCTAAGAAGTTCTAGAGCTAGAATTTTTAGATGATTGAAAGATTTAGTTCTACATGTACAGTCTCTTTTCTGTTAATATATTTCTGTACAGCAGATGAGATGTAAACCACTTCAGTCATAAGACAAATATATGGTGGTAGAGTAAGCAGCATGGGAACGTCACCTTTAGCAAAATCTTCAAGTTGCCCCAAACCTATGAAGAATTGTTCTAATTTAATTGTAAATACATAAAAACTTTTTCTGTTTTGTAAACCTTTCTTGTTTTTTGGATTTCTTGGTCGGAATTGATGACTGTCAAACTTTCTAATCTTGCCTTTAAAAAAAGAAAATATGTTAGTTTTATGTTAGATCTTAAGTTATTATGTATAGTTGACGCTGAAGAATATGGATGTATTAGAATTTGCATATTGCTTGTTAAGGTCTTGGTCCTCTTGCAGTGAAGCATGTTAAAGCGATTCCTTTTAGCTATAGTAACAAGAATTCAGGCATTGATATCTACAAACCTATTTTTATACTGATTTTCTGGTATTTTTGATACAGATAGCTGTGTGCGGTATCATTAGAAACCTTGTGTGGCAAACTAAAAGAAAAAAATTGGGTTTACATGTAGTGGAATTGGGTTTGGAGGTCCTAAGATTACTGTTCATTCTAAAATAATGTGTATATTTAGTGTTAAGTTCTCCAAAAGTTTCAAGCATTACTGGTCATAATTTTGAAATTCTCAGTATCTGTATTGTGAAAACTTAGAGCAACATGTGAATTTGAAACCGTTACTTTTAAACTTAGTAGGTAGCTTCACGTGCTCAGAGTAAGGTTTTGAATAACAAATTTTTATTTTGATGTCTTGAAAAAAAGAATCGCGTGCAGTCCACACTGGAGGTATACACTGGCTAGTAAAATTGTATGCTAAGTATTTTGTGCAGTTGAGAGCAAGTTATTTTGGGTTGCTTTCCTGTTTTAGTTGAGGTAGTTAGAAGAATCTCACTATACAGGGTATTTAAAAAGATGGACCCAATTTGAAATCACATTGATTTGAAATTGCTTCCATCTTTTTGAAGCACCCTGTATGTTTGTAGACTTTAGCTACTCAAAACCAGGCAGATTATTTTGATTAAGGATAAATTGGCTGAGACATTTGCAACAATTCTTAGGAACAGAGTTCTGAGGTTAAGTTTTAAATGGGTAAAGTTTGAATTTCAGTGGTAACAGATTTCAGGCAGGGTTCTGGAGTTCTGATTGTGGTCTGTTTAGTGAGAGGTAAGGCAGGGGTCGACTTGATGCTTGAAGTCCTGGAGCTCTTGCAGCCTTTAAAAAACCCCAAGGTATAAGATAGCAGTAGTTCAGCATCTGCAGTGGAGACCAGTGCTGCTCAGCAGCTAGGTGGCACTAGCAGAGCAAGCAGTCGTACTGTCCCTTGTGATACGCCGCTTATTTAGTGCATTTGTCATTGAGTCATGCAGCAGGAATCCGGAACCTTTAACTGTAACTGTTATAGTTGTTCCTGGACAGGCTTTTGTACATTCTGAAAGTATTGAAAACACTGTGAATGAACAAGGTGTGTCAGAACATTAAGACATGTTCAGTAATGCATAGACAAATTACTGTAAGTTATACCTGGTTGGGTAATTTATTGCCTTTTACAAATTATTTGGTTCTATTGTAGGACTCATGCATTTTCTCTAGTGTGCTTTAAAAATGCAATTACAAAAACTGTGGATTTCTCTTACACAATCATACCAGAATGTGAAACATTAGTTGTAAATGATCTGCTAAGAAAGAAATAAAACCTAATAAATTACCATGTTCTAATTTGATACCTTTGACCGGGATACTGGAAATCACTTCAAGTGAAATAAAATGTTTCATCCAAGTCTAGATTGATTGCAAATAATTCTGTAGCTAGCTGTGAAGAAATCATAACAGCTTGGCTATAAAAGCCCGGGGAAGTGGCAGCCATATTTCTAGTTGGTGCTTATAGCGAATTCCCTCAAAGCCACGAAAAAGGATATTCCTGCTCCCTCCCCTCCCTCCCTCTTACTTTCCAAACAGATCCATGACTGATCTGGCTAAAGACAGCAGAATATAGACATCAGCTGAGATAAGAAATCAGACGGGAATATGCTATAGCTGGGAAATTGGCACAGTAATGGGTCCTAGTGGTACAAACTTTATTCTCTATGGCTTTATCTTCTGCTCATCTTAGTACCTCTTCTGAAGGAGAGCCATTGTGAGGACTGCCCTTCTATCCACTTTCCAAAACAAAGGAGAGGAAACTGCATTTGAGTTTGAAATCAAAACACCCTTCTTAAAAGTGACAAAGCATTCTGGTCACCTAGATTTATGGCTTGGGCCTCTTTATAAGGTACACTTTTGTACTGCTTTTGTTCTTGTTACAGAGAAGCTTAAAGGGCAATGAACTGACAATTGCTTTACCCGAAGTGGTGTTCTGGAGAAGGGGAAATCTCTTGCTCTGTACCACACTGCAAAGGTCACTCTCTCTGTTTACACATTATATTCTTCATAACTGGAACAGAACTGGTAATTATTTTGCCAGAATGTTGGAGTGAAAGAGAACTTTTTATGCTGTTTTCCTACCTGTGACCAAAGCATGGTAATCTCTTTCTGATTGTAGATAGATTCCTAGGGCACCTTGTGCCACTCCTCTTTTGTCTGTTTATCCAAAAGCCAGTCTAGCCAGTTTCAGGAGTCTTCAGCACCAATGATACTTGCAGTAGGGCCATGGCATTCATGTTATTTCTGTTTCATCAGGGCAGTACAAGGGGAACGGCAGAGTGAGGGAACAGAGCAGAAGTGGCAGTGACATTACTGACAGAGAATAATTTCCTTCTCTCCTAACTGTTCTTAGAGATGTGGTCCTCATTACAGGTGAATGTCACCGCTGATCATCAGGGACCGCTAGGATGTGTCAGAAGAGTTGCTTGAGACAGAGAGTAATGCTGTTTAGGTTAGATTTATGTATAGAGGGAGAAGAAAGAATTTGAGAACACAGAAGTGTAACAGAGGCAATAAAGGGAGATGATGGAACAAGGGGGAAGCTCTATATCGTTAATTGTTTTTTGACTTACAGATTTCCTTTATTCCTAGCCTTAACACTACTTCTGTGGCTAACTTTGAAAATTTGATCTATATCCAAGATAATAGATTGTGGAGATTGACAGGGGTTTGGAGTGTGGATTGATACTGTCAAGTACAGGTCTTTCTGTTCAGCTGGGGAGATGAAAGGAAGGAGTTAACTGTTACTTTCTGGTATTGCATGGTGACAGGGTTGCTTGCTGTATTTTGAGTAACTGAGTGTTTAATACCTCTGATTTCACTCAACCTTCTTCATGCATGGATAAGAGAATGTGCTTTTATGAAGCTCATTCTGTGAAGCTATTGGGTTGCACACCTTCCTGCTCCTTCTGCTGTCCCCCATTCCCTCCCTCCACTCCCCCAATACTATTAACAGACTTGGCCTTTAATCACAGTGTCTCAGTGGCTTCATCCAGAGGCAGTTGCTACTACTAGGCATGGCCTATATAAACTCACTGCAAAAATGGAAATTCTGGTCTTGCTGCGTAAATTGACTTTCTGCAAAGGCAGACATTTCAAAAGTTCTACGCAGGCATTGATGTGTGTGTCTGTAATTGTTTTAAATAGTGGTATATGTTAGAGTTCTGTTTTTGATTAATGTTTCAGGCTAAGAAAACTTGGATGGGGCTGGTAGAGGTGCTCTACTGGGTGGGAGTCAGAAGTCTAACCACCAGCAAGAGCTACCTGCAGCAGTATAATTAAGATCAACAGCCCAGGTTCTAGCCTGGTCTCCTTTGCAGAAAGTTAATTTCAAAGTAAGACCAAAATATCTTTTTTTTCCTAATACATTTGAATATGTAAGTCTTTGAATTCTTCTTTGGGTGATTGTCCATATGGATTCCACAGCCTTGTGAGCAAGATGACATTTTTGGCAAAATGATCTGTTATAGCCGTGCCCATGGTGTATGTGCCCTTATGCCTTTAATCCAAGTATATGATAGGCCAAATAGCTTCTTGCTGCCTGTGGCACTGAGGTGTAACCTGGACACTGTTTCCTTGCCTCTTCTGTTGAATGATCTGCTTCTGTTTTGTGGAATAGTCTGTGGAACCCTGTGCTGATACACAGTCTTGTTTTACATTTCAAGCTTAAGTTACCAACTTCCCATTCTTCCAGGAGAAATGAAAAGATTTAAAATCTGCCGCTTGTTAACTAAACTTTGTTGTCATTTTGTGGTCAGTAGGGACTGAATGTTTTTACATTCAACTATACTGCTGAGCTGATACTCCTCACTGTAGAAACAAAGTTTGAAAATTACAAAGTCAGTTCATTCCAGAATAGACACTTATGTTACATGCCTGTTCAGACGCTGAACTGAACGATGTAAGGTGTATGGTGAAGCTCCGGTTTGTCCAATGTCTGACCATCTGGTTCAGCTGCATTGATTCCTCAAGCTTCCTGACTGCACTGATCTAAAAGCTTCCCAACCACTGTGTTTTCCCTCTTAGTCTACTCCAGCAGCCTGTTAGAGATGATGCTGTTGCAACATTTCTTTCCTAAAGATAGACTTAATACCAGAAGCAAGACACAACAGTTATTAATAGGATTTAACATGATGATCAGCAGGATCTTATACCAAGTGTAAAAAATGCAGGCACTGCCCACTAAAGCTATTTACTACTTCTCTTGTTAGTGATTCCTTTTCTCTCTAGCCTCTCCCTTTATATGTGGTCAATTGAGACTGCAGAACAATAGCGATTTTTGCTTATTCTGATGAAGTCACGGACAGAGATCTTGGGCCTAAGAATTTTTTTGGGGGACTGGGGAAATTACTCAGCCACCGTTTAACAAGCTGACATAGTTGTAAGTAAAGGAGGTGGTTTTGGCACCAGCTTTGTCCCTTGAGGGTGTTTATTCTCTAATGGCTTAAACCATGACACCATGTTCTCTCGTGTCCTGTCTTGTCAAAGAATTCTTCTGTGTGTCCTTTTGGCTTAACAGATGCTCATTTCCATGGTTTTTCCTTTTGTAAAAATTGTAGAGACGTAATAAGGCGAATCCCATGCAAAAGGTAGTTAAAAACTTTTTGCAGGGGTACTGTAAGAAAGCTTTGGTGTGTTTTCCTTCAGCCTTAGTACCTGTAGTACTATCAGTTTAGAACCTCACTGGAGAGTGTAGTCAGTCAGTCCCAGTCACTTGTTTGGATTTGGGTACTTTACTCAAAGAGGCTGTGTAAACTAAACGAAGCACAATCATTCTGTATTCCAATTGGATTACATAAATCTAATCAATAAGGTCATCTAAATTGGTCTGTAATCTTGGCAAAAGTTATCAGGAAGATTAAGATAATAAAGAGGCTGGTTTACAGAAACAGATACAGGTTGCTGTGCACAGGATGTTTCTCCTCTTATGTTTAGGAAATGTTTAGGTATGCTGCTGTCAGTGGTGCAAGAGGAGCTTTGTCAATACGAATGCCTCACACCTGTCTTCTAGGAGTTGTTAGTATCTGTGAGCAAGAGGATTGTTGGATATGATGCTCTCCAGATTCTGTGTTTTTGTCACATCTGTGTTTTTAACCCTGCAGGAGACTGCAGTGTTCTTCGCTTAGCACTGTACATACTCAGTGTAGTCTGAAGATGCTGAGCCAGCAGGGTTTCCCAAGCATCCACTTAGAGAAAAGAACAAATACAGCCTCTAAATCCTTGGGGTTTAATGTTGTGTCTGTGAAGTGGCTCTCAAGTGCTTTAGTCCCTATGTGATCACTTGAACTGTGCTGCATCTGCAATACTGAGAGGAGTCAGATTGTTTGAGGGACAGATGATACCCCACAGAGCCGCAGGAGATTTCTCCATCACATATGACTCCACTGGCAGCTGTAAGGAAGATTTTCCTGGATCCAGTCTCCAGGCCTTCTCAGGGAGGTTTTTCACTGCTCTTGTCTTAATTCAGCCTCACAAGGCCTTCTGTTGCTGTCCTCTCTCATCTGGCCATGTGAAGGAGGCAGGTGAAACAGCAGATTTCAGCCATACGCATAGGAGTGTGACTGTACCAAAGATGACTGGACCCTGCCTGCAAAGGAACAAATGCTTATGTGGTCAAATTGGAGGGATTTTAGCTTATTTTCCTTAGAGCTCTTGGGAATCATTTTGAACTTTTAGAAGTTGCTGTTTAGCCAGTCTCAGATCAATTATTAAAAATGCATATTAAAAAAAAAAGGTGTCTGCACTACTTGGAAACCTCTTCCCCCAAACCTGTTCTTCTGTATCTCTTTCCAGGAGCTGAACTCGTGGGGATTAAAAGTGTCTTGGATAGGAACAGACTCCTCTACTTCTTAACATCAAGAATAACAATTCTGATAATTCTAATTCTTCTGTTAAATTCAATGCACTCGTACATGTTTGAGACTAAAGAGTATACCAGAAAACCTTTGGTTTAACTTACAGATATGATATGATATGTAGCTATCTTGTCATACAGAACTCTCTTGTACTGTATTACCAGGAAGAGTCATTCAGGAACTGACACAAACAGACTAGCTTTCTTCTATAGCTAGGTTTGGGAATGTGCAAAAATACCATTACTTATCTAAGGGAATCTCCAGCTGTATGAGGTGCATTTATTTATACCTACCAACTTCCACCATAAGGCGGAGATAAGCCATTTCTTTTTAGCTTTCTTTTTGAAGACAGCACTACAGGTTTGAGAAATAAAGATTATAAATAAAGTAAAAGGGCAGTGTACTTAACCTGGAATAGCGTCCACACAGCTGGCTCTTCTCTGACATGTAGACAGGTGACAGTTATGGAAGGACTGTTCTAACATAATTTTCTACAGGGAGTCTTACTATGTTTGAAACACTTAACGCATGCAAGCAGTAGTTTGCTGTGCTCCTTACGTAGTCAATGAGGACTAATGGTGCCCATAAAGGAGTGGTAAAGATCCATATCAGCAACGTAGACTAAAGAAATGATTGCTTGTCAGTCGCCAAGAGTGGAATCCCTGTGTACGGTAGCTTAAAAGTAAGAATAATTGCAGTTTCTGTGGTTGTAACGGATGTCTACATTGTCTATGTAGATTCCACAACTTGCCTGCCTTCCTTGCTTCTGTAGAGTTTTCTTCTGTAGTCATCTGTGGTAGAAATACTGAAGAATGATTGAAGCTACTCTGTCCTTCATGTCTTGGTGCAGGGATGGAGAGGAAGTGAAGATAAATAGGCCACATGGGTACTGGCACAATAAAAATTGAGTTTCCAAACAAAACCTCCTAATTGTAATTAGTATAAGTCAGGAAAAAACCCTCTATTTCCATATGTTCAAAGGACTAAGAAGGTAGTATTAAATGTGTTATTTTGTATTTTAGAGGACTTTCTGGAAAAGCTAAACTTTCCAAATGGCAAATTATGCTTTTAATATTATTATGAATGTTTTGAAAATATCAAACTGAATACTACTGATGCATGTAATACTGTCAAATAAATGTGCACGTTATATAGGTAGTTACGGGACAAGAGCTGTCTACTAACATTTCTACTATTTTTTTTCTTCAAGAATGAAACCAAGAAAAATTAAAGAAGATGATGCTCCACGAACGATAGCTTGTCCTCACAAAGTAAGTGCAATGCTCAGCTTCTGAGTAGATATTTGTTTGTACACCAGAATTTTGTATTGATGTTTTTTCTTGAGAATGAATAACTAAAATATCTTAGTGTTAATGGGCTGCACTCAGTTAACTGTATTTTAGTTATCATTCTTTAGAAGCTTCCTTTCAAACTTTTTACTGAATAATATATTATTCCCATTCCTTGTCTTAAGGTTAGTGCATCCCTAATCTTCTGGTAACCATGATGCACAGTCCCTAACATGCTGGTATTACTGTTGTGATTTGCTGCCACCCAAGAATACATACTTGAAAGAATGTTCTGAAAGCTGTTCAAAGTACGTTTCTAAGATCTATATATCCTCTGCTTGGAAACTGACAGATTTGGGGGTCTAGATCAGGAATCAGCAATTTATGTGCAGATGCCAAAGTCGGCATTATTGGAAGGCTTCGAATTACATTCCGCAGAGCTGGAAGGTGCATCACCTTGAAAAGAAAGAGGCATCTTGGAGATACAATTCTGATCCACTGGTAGTGGAGAAGCCTCTATCTTGAATACATTGCCCGTCACCTAGATTGGCAGCATCTAGCTTTACTGCATTATCCAGCTTTTGTAGAGGTTCTGTTAGCTGAGTGAGTCTGTAATGAAAAAAGACAAACACAATCTTGCTGACTTCTGGTCTAGATAAGTGTGAGCCTAAGCAAATACTATTAGCAGATAGCTAATAGCACACATGAGAGACCATGAATAGAAGGCTTCTTTCTGACAGCCATAGTTTAAGGAGTTTGCTGGATTCTTCTTGGTGCTTATATTGATTTCCAATTCTTCACATTCTGCAAGTGTCATGTTTTTATTGTAGTACACATAGTATGTGGAGATCCAAGAACAGTTACTCCTTACAATACCAAGGAATGCTACCTTCATTTCTTTGATTTACTTTTTCATATCCTCAACTTCATCTCAATAGGGGGAAAGAAAGAATATTCTATACTTCCATTTTTTCTCTTCTAGTGTTTCTAGGCTTCGTGCATTTATTACTAAAGTTTAAAAAATAAAAATATTATCTTATTGGAGCCAAATAAGGGCTTTGAAATGAATGCAGACAGAGTTGATTGTATGTTTATTTTGGTGCTGCTTTGCCCCACTCAGTTCTGTTACATGCAGTGAATGGTGACACAACACTTCTTAAATTAGCCAAAGGAATTCAAGTGCCTGAAGAGAGAAATCTTCTTGAAAGTGGCATTTCCCCTGTTTTTAAGAAATAAGGCATGTTCAAATGTATTTGTTGGTTTTGAAAGAAGTAATTTCCAAAGAGGAAGCCCATGGAATTTAGGATTATCAATGGAATGTTCCTTTAGGTTCTCTTGTCAAATTTTATGCCTCATAACAGGTTTATAGACTAGTGTAAGTTTAAACAGCATCACTTGGAGTACAGATAGAATTTTCAGTTGTTAATAGGCTTTTATGGGGGATTTTGAACCTTGATGAAGACATTTGTAAAACATAGGATAGATGTCTTTTGATTGTCGTTAAAAGGTGAAAAAAGGGTATAGAAAGATTAGGTAAAGAGAGCCCCAGCTCGCTGCTGGTTTAAGTGTACTCTGGAATCAAATTAGTATTCCTGTGTTGATGCAGCATGGACCCCAGATTAAGACTTCTGGTGCTGTACCTGAGTTTATGTATCTCTTGCTTTTAGCTTGAGTTGGCACTAACCCAAATATTTTCCTACCTTACTCAGTTGCCCAGTATCGCTTTGTAGGTTTAAACTGTAGAAGCAGTGGCAAACTCTTTGTATCTCAGGTGTTAGTGATCAATTGCTGCTGCTGGTTTGGACAAGGTAGTTTCTGTAAGCTGTTACCTGCTGGAAACCCTCTTGATCCATTTCTTCTCAGGAATGAGAAGGAAGAGGACAGGATGTTGGGAGATGGCATGGTGCACATATAAATTCATACTAGTCTGTGGCGTATTAGAGACTATATCATAGTACTGTAGTACTGAGAATATAACACATTAAAGAATATACCGTAGGTATCGGTGAACTGTCTGTGTTTGTTTGTTACCCTAAAACTGTAAGTGCTTTAGTTTGGTTTGTTCGTTTGCTTCTATCAGAGCTGCATCTTTTCCATGAAACTGTCCTACTATTCATTTGACTGCACGTGGTTCATGATACTAAGTGAGGAGAGGGTTTTGGGGTTTTTTGTTTGGATTTTTTTTTTTTTTCCATCTTTCAAGTGATTAGTTTTCTTGGTATTGCTCTTTTAAAAATAAATTTAAGGGGTCTCATTTTCAAGGCCAACTTTTAAGGAAGTATTCGGGATATAAAAACATTCTAAATGCTTGTACTGTAGCAGATAAAACCTTCTTTATCAGAACTATCTTATCTACTAATTGAGTTTCACTGTTCTTTTTAAGGGCTGCACGAAGATGTTCAGGGACAACTCTGCCATGAGGAAGCACCTGCACACTCATGGCCCTCGAGTACACGTATGTGCAGAATGTGGCAAGGCCTTTGTGGAGAGCTCAAAACTAAAGCGACATCAGCTAGTTCATACCGGAGAGAAACCCTTTCAGGTATTGTCAACCTCCACACATAAGTATCGCAACTTATTTGGTAAACGTGTATACTCTAAATGTAACTTAGCTCATGTATGACCTTGGGATGCTATGTTTTTTCTAAAAATCAGATGAGGCACTGAATGATAACCTTAAGAATTAGAAGCGCCTTAAGCTAATTAGGCTAGTGTTTAACTATTTCCATGGCCTTTTTTTAGAAATTAGCAAATTGTATATACATGGAAGATAGCTCCTGAATTATAAAGTTACCCACTTTAAAAATGAAGTCTGCAGTTACTACTCCATGAGGAGAATGTTTCTTTCTCCTAATTTTTTCAACTTGGCACTTGTGGACAGCAGAGGCTCGGGGCTGTTTGTTCAGTTGACTCATGATACTAATTTTCAGGAATGGATATTTATCAGTTTTCAGCAAAATTATGGTAGTCACTGAATCTTTTTCCATTCGTATAAAGTCGTGAGCTTCTGCCACCAGAAGTCCCCTGCCTACTTCCTATGATACTGCTTGTAAATTTTTACAGATATTCGTGGTCTTGAGCATATCTGTGTTCTCCAATACATGTTTAAGATAAACATGTGTTTTTTGTTGATTTTTTTTTTTTTTTCTTTTAAAAATAAATTAGTACATAAACTTGATTTGCAGTCCTCAGGCATTCGCTTAGATATGTATGCTGGATCTGCTGTGTGGTAGATATAAGTATTTACTGTTAAACATGCTGCCTGTTGTATTACCAGCCTATTTTAAAAGGAAAGCCGGTAAGATAAGCAAATCTTTGCAAATTGTCACTGAAAGTGGGAAATTGTTTCTGTTTTCTAGTACAGCATAGCAAAATACTGTTTCAGATGCATAGAAGGTGTTTTTAGTGAATGCATTTGCGTGCAAGCTAAAAGTTAGTTACCTCCTTGAATATAGATACTTTACTGTGGTAAAACAACCTGAAGTATTAATTTTATTTTTAATGCAGTTTAGAAGTGATGCCTACTGCTTCACCTATAATAATCTTTGTTTGTACAGTCTAG
The DNA here is from genome assembly GCA_013399365.1 of Pampusana beccarii. Classification (NCBI taxonomy): domain Eukaryota; kingdom Metazoa; phylum Chordata; class Aves; order Columbiformes; family Columbidae; genus Pampusana; species Pampusana beccarii. The sequence continues at coordinate 148,815 of VWYH01008554.1, read as the reverse complement.
TGATTTAAAGCATAGTGTTGTCTAATCAGTGATTGGAATGAGGACTATTTTGGTAGCTAACGGAGTCTGTCTTTTCCTTTCAACAGTGTACATTTGAAGGATGTGGAAAGCGTTTTTCACTGGACTTCAATTTACGCACGCATGTGCGAATTCATACTGGCGACAGGCCCTATGTTTGCCCATTTGACGGCTGCAATAAGAAGTTTGCGCAATCAACTAACCTGAAATCTCACATCTTAACACACGCTAAGGCCAAAAACAACCAGTGAAAGTTGGAGGAGAAAGTTCTTGAACTCAAAGCATCTTACAGGAGAATGAATTGGAAATAAATACGCCTCCCCTTTGTATATTGTTTCTAGGAAAGAATTTTAAAAAAAGAACCCTACAAACCTAAAGGACGTGTTTTGATAAGTAGTAAATAAAAAGCAAAAAAAAAAAAAACCGCAAAAAAAACTTTAAGGTGACTTTGCTAAGATGCTCAACCTTGCTCTGTTATCCCCTTTCAAGAACACGGTGTTTTGTAAAGCGTGGCCCGAATCGGAGGGGTCAGTTCATGAACTTGCATCAAAAAAGACAATTCTTTATACAACAGTGCTAAAATTGGACTTCTTTTCACATTCTTATAAATATGAAGCTCACCTGTTGCTTACAATTTTTTTAATTTTGTATTTTCCAAGTGTGCATATTGTACACTTTTTGGGGATATGCGTAGTAATGCTATGTGTGATTTTCTGGAGGTTGACAACTTTGCTTGCGGTAGATTTTCTTTAAAAGAATGGGCAGTTACATGCATACTTCAAAAGTATTTTCCTGTAAAGAAAAAAGTTATATAGGTTTTGTTTGCTATCTTAATTTTGGTTGTATTCTTTGATGTTAACACATTTTGTATAATTGTATCGTATAGCTGTAATGAAATCATGTAGTATCAAATATTAGATGTGATTTAATAGTGTTAATCAATTTAAACCCATTTTAGTCACTTTTTTTGGAGAAATACTGCCAGATGCTGGTGTTCAGTGTAATTTCTTTGCCTATTCAGTTATGGAAAGTGGTGCTCAGTTGTAGAATGTATTGTACAGGCACTGACCTTTTATTGACACCTGATAATATGTACATCCCATGTAATAGAAAGGGCAACAATAAAACAGTGGTCCTAAAGAAAGAATATGGCAGAAAATTATCTGTAAGCACAGTCTATTTTCTTTTGTTGTCCAGAGCAATCCTAGTTCCTCTTGACCTCCCAGAAATTGGAAGCTAAATAAACTCAAGTTTCCTTTACTTTGCATTCAATTACAATGATTTGCGATGAAATTACATAATGCCACATCCAGTGGTATATACCTAAACAGAATTGGTGACTGTAAGTCTGATTTTGAGCGACCTAGACTTCCATTAACTGGATTTGGAGGCTTGACAGAGCAGTGGGGAGTTCTCAGTGTGCCTGGACAGCAACTGGGTAAAACAGTACAGTAAATAGCTCAGTGGGCACCTTTGTTTAGTCAAGGTAAAGAATCTTGGAGGTTTAAATGCAATAACAAGAGAAAGTGGGGGAACAGTAGGGTTTGTAGTGGTCATACCAGAAAAAAAGAAAATTGTCTTTTTCTTTTGGCTAACTTGTTTGACTGAGTTATAATGGTGACAATTCTTGGAAACTCATTGGACGTCTTTTACTTCAAAACAGGAATGAGTTCTCAGAGGACTTGATGGAGTTTTGATGGTCTAACTAAAAGTGGTTACTACTCATTTGTTCAAGTGTTCAAAGTAAGGAATTCGCAGATACTATAGTAAAATGTGACAGACTAATAAACATAAGAATATGCACAGAAATGCATAAGTAGTATTTCTTAGAGGGATGTGACATTTTATTACAGTGAAAACCGTTGTTAATCTTTTTTCTGAATTCTGTTCTCTCAAGGTTCATCATTTTTCATAGCCAAGACTGTAAAAATTACTTTTGAGTCTAGTTTTGGTGGTAGTGGAAAAAAACGTGGGTAATAGCGAAACTACACTTAAAACCAACAGAGTTTTCATCCATATATAAGTTAATCTGAACACTGCAGCTCTAGTCTGAGGTTATTAGGGGTAGAGAGGAAGATGGGACATTTAACTGTAAAGTATGCATTAGAATTTGGCAGTATTTTTTTTTATATATATAAACAGTTCTTGAACAGGACAATATACTGAAACTTGTATAGTTGTAGTTAAATTCTGTATACAGTTAAGTTAGTGCCTATTCTTTTTGAAAGGAAATAAAATCAGTTCAGTCTAGTTCTAATTGGCCTTACATTTTTTTTTCATGAACAGTACATATGTATGGTGGTGGTAGGCTTGTGCAGAAGTTTGCTTTCCTGTATCATAAAGTCGTACTCATTTTTATTGAATTGCAAGGTGAAGAGATTCCTTGATGATGTCACTGCTTCATCCTTGAACATACATTTGAGACTAAATTATTTATGTTAAATACTGATTTGATGATTAACTGGGAGTTGAAACTTGTATTGACCCTAGTTATATTGCATCTAATTACAGAAAGCTGAGAAATTTTCATCTAGGCTTCAAATCAGTAGCACTCCATGCGCTCCTGAGTGTAAACAGCAACACTTAATAGCATGAATGATCTTGCTTTGTGGCTGGTTAATTCCACATTGGGTATGAATAAATACTTGCATTGCCCAGCTTCTCTAAGTTATTTAAGCTTTTGAAGTCTAATTGGCACATCCTGTTCTTAAAACTTCATGCCGAGTTGATTCCAGAGCTCTCCTTATGGATTTTCAGTGAAGAAATTACAGACTTCGAAAACAACAACAGAGTTGACTTTGAAACCACTATTGCCAGCCTCCTATCAACAACTTCTCATACAACCAGTTTGAGAGAAAATTGAGGTAAGGGAGAAGAGTCTGAGGGGTGGGGGCAATGTAGCCAGTGGTTTTAAAGTTGGCGAAAGATGTAAGTGCTTACTTATGCCTCTTCTACTGCTCGTTTGATCTTACATTTCATATTACCTTATCTGGTTCTCCTGTTGAAATGGAAGGAGACAAGTTCTGTAGCTGTCTTATCTTTCAGATTCAGACCGTTTTTCAAAAGGTTGAACTGACTACAGACTTTTCCATCTGTGTCTGTTTGTGGTCTGCAAGTAACATTATGTCCTGGTTTAAATACAAGACAAACTGAACTTAAATACCTATTATTTCTGAAGATTGTTTTTTCTTGAAGAGGACATAGGGGGAGCCCAGGTACAGATTTGAAACTAAGTGAATAAATTATTAGCAAAACAAAGCTGAGAACTCCTTTTTTCCTCTCTGCCAGGACCNGACTTCGAAAACAACAACAGAGTTGACTTTGAAACCACTATTGCCAAGCCTCCTATCAACAACTTCTCATACAACCAGTTTGAGAGAAAATTGAGGTAAGGGAGAAGAGTCTGAGGGGTGGGGGCAATGTAGCCAGTGGTTTTAAAGTTGGCGAAAGATGTAAGTGCTTACTTATGCCTCTTCTACTGCTCGTTTGATCTTACATTTCATATTACCTTATCTGGTTCTCCTGTTGAAATGGAAGGAGACAAGTTCTGTAGCTGTCTTATCTTTCAGATTCAGACCGTTTTTCAAAAGGTTGAACTGACTACAGACTTTTCCATCTGTGTCTGTTTGTGGTCTGCAAGTAACATTATGTCCTGGTTTAAATACAAGACAAACTGAACTTAAATACCTATTATTTCTGAAGATTGTTTTTTCTTGAAGAGGACATAGGGGGAGCCCAGGTACAGATTTGAAACTAAGTGAATAAATTATTAGCAAAACAAAGCTGAGAACTCCTTTTTTCCTCTCTGCCAGGACCTCAGCTGAACTTGCACTTGATTTTAGTTCTCTTCTTTTCAAAGAGGTTCACTGTCGAATTGGGGTAGTGAATTTCAAACTTTTTTTTCTCCACAGTGGCCACAAATTGACATTCAACAGAGCCAAAATACTAAGCAGTCTAACAATGTAGCTTGTCAGCAGTAATGTAGTTTTATAGACTGATGGAGATCCTTTCTCTCTGTGAATTCCACAGTAAGTAAAAGGCAAAAGAAGCAATAGTTAACAGAAATGGCAAAATTATTCAGGCTTTAAAATGTTTGAAGAAAGCTAATCCCTTCAAAGTGATAGATGAAGAGAAATGGCAGTGGCCAGTTTCCACTTGGTCATGCCCTGTTCTAAGGTGCACACGGCATATTTTATCAGTGCAAACCTTAGCAAAAACTGGGACTGATGAGTCTTTCTACTCAGCTAAGATGGACAAACTTGAGGACGATATGTGCTGAATAGCAGTCTTCAAAATGTGGCTCCTCAATGCCTTTAATAATTGGAGAAAAACTGGTCTTTTTGTCAGGGTTGCTAGACAAATCAGTCTAGGAAGTCTAGTTGAGCGGTAGCTGCTAGTGGTGTTGGTTGATCCAGTTCTATAGTGATGGCTATTTGGAATAATTTATAATCTGCACGGCACCTCTCTTAAGTCTGTGTTACAGTGGCTTGGGGAGGGAAGTAAACAGTGTTTGTGTCTGCACTAAGCTTTGATTTCAGAAGCTTCAGAACTTGTGGATTTCTAAACTGAATGTCGGGTGTAAATTCTGCAGGCAAGAATAAAAATAGAAGTTGGACTTGGGATCAGTATGTATCAGTGCGATTTGGCTGTCTCAGGGCAAAAGAATGGGAGAAAGATGTGAAGAAGGGGGTGTGAGACCCCGCTGGAGAACACAAGCAGAAACATCTACACAGTAATACGTAACGGTGCAAACAAATTAGAGGAGTGTGCATCCTTGTGTTATCATGAGGCTCGGTATTAGTTTTGATCATATAGCTGGATTTAGTACCAAGTTGCCAAAGGCTAATAATGTCAAGATGGCTTTAGAGCAATGCTAAAATGCCACCTGGTTGGCTACCGGCTTCATTTTGTAACGTAATTTTAATCAGTGGTCCTTCTCTTCGCCTAAGTCAAACTAGCTTAGGTTAGTTTATATGTTCTCAGACTCATCCTATATTATTGAGGCAGTTTTACTTAGAAATTTTTTCAGTCCCTTTGTTTCTCTGGAAATAGTCTGGAGAATATTGAATTTCCTTCTAGAGAAAACACATCTGATTTGGTATAATTGTTCATGTGAGTTTTTCAGGTCCTGGCTGCACCTAAAGTAGCAGAAAATCACTGTTTTGCTGTAGGCAAATGAGTATTATAGTATCACTTATAGGAACTGTTTTAGACAACTCTTGTCTCAGGGTTTTCTGAAGTCTTCCATTATTTTTTTCTAAAAGAAAAGCTTTAAGATCAGATGCTGGCTGTCTTTCCCTTGCATGTTAAGGTGTGGACATAGTATCCCTCTTGTGAGCTGCTGTTCTCACGAGGTTCATGTGTGAACTGGAAGATCCCTGGAGGTGTTTAAAAGGCGTTTAGATGAGGTTCTTAGGGCCATGGTTTAGTGCTAGAGTTAGGTTAGGTTATGGTTGTACTCAGTGATCCTGAGGGTCTCTTCTAACTGAAATGATTTTATGATTCTGTCTCTTCAGGAGCAGGCCTGAAGTTCTATAGAAATGTTGGTCGATTTTGGGAGGAAGGGAAAGTGACAGGGTGTCTGTGGGGTCCTTGCAGGACTTTTGGGTGCTTCTGTTTGCCACCACTTTTGCATTAAGTATTTTTATAGGTTTAAGTGTGATTCCTCTAGTTGAGCTGGTATTTCAGTCTGTGCAGATACTCTTTAATAGCAGCTTGCCAGGAGGTGGCAGTGAATTACCAGTTTGTGCAGCATGACCAGCAGACAGAATTGGGAAGTTCAGGGTGCCCCTGTGAGGTCAGGTGCATGTAGGGTGTCCTGTGGTGTTCAGTAGACCCTGACAGACTTAGAACCTGTCAGTGTCAAGCAGCAGGTTTCCCACATACCAGTGCAGATAAATAAGAAGTACAACTCTGTTGATTTTTGAGAGTCCCAAGTGTACTTGTACGTTCATAAAAAGCACCAGCAAGGCAATGAAAATAAGGACTGTAAATGAAAACTGTTGAGTGTGACGTGGATCATATATTTTTAGGGGATCCATACATCCAGTATTAATATCAAATATCCTGAAAGACAAATGTGGAAATCTAATGACATGTAGTGTTAATGAATGTAAGTGGCTATTTTGGTTAGCTGATTGACAAGGAATTACAGGAGGGATTCCAGTGGTGGGCTACAAAGATGATTAGGGGCCTGGAACATCTTTCTTATGAGGACAGACTAAGAGAGCTGGGTCTGTTCAGCCTGGAGAAGGGAAGGCTGAGAGGGGATCGCATGAATGTTTATAAATATCTCAAGGGTGGGTGTCAAGAGGATGGGACCAGACTCTTTCCAGTGGCGCCAAATGATAGGATGAGGGGCAACAGGCACAGACTGAAGCATGGGAGGTTGCCTCTGAATATGAGGAGAAACTGTTTTGAGGGTGCCAGAGCACTGGACCAGGCTGCCCAGAGAGGTTGTGGAGTCTCCTTTGGAGACATTCAAAACCCACCTGGACACATTCCTGTGTGATCTGCTCTGGTGAACCTGCTTTAGCAGGTGGGTTGGACTGGATGATCTCCAGAGGTCCCTTCCAACCCCAACCATTCTGTGATCAGTGGCTTCCTAAAAAGTCAAAGGCATTTCAGGCCTTGCTGTTTGACTTAATGTGTTGCTGCTCATAACGTTTGCAAGGCCGTTGCAGAAGCTGCAAGGGCAGATGTTGTGTCAGAGTCCTGCATTGCTGCTCTTTAGGGAATCAAAGATCTCAAGTAAACTGGTTCTCTCTTTGGAGGAGGCCCACAGTAAAAATGTATTTGAGAGGGATGTTGTTTGTGAATTACAGGTACATTTTTGAGATGAATCATAAGGGTAGATAAAGACTGAGGCATAAGATGGACTTCTTGTTGAGCAGTGGAAAATCCATGCACAAAAAAGCTTGGTGACTGGTGTGTCTTAATGTACTTCAGCTAAAGCTCATCTCAGCAATCGGTTGCAAGACAGATCTTTAGAAAACCCTGTCTTATTAGTGTTTGGATTTAGGGGCTCATAAAGTCAGGTGTGCTTAAGAGCTGCAAGGTGCTTGCTGAGGACCTCACTAACGTTGCCAATTGCAATTTTGGCTTGCAAAATATTTGACTGCCTCATGTGGGGCATCATGCAGCTTGTGTTTTGGCTTATTGTTTAACACATTTATTTTTTCTCAGCAAAATAGAAGATTTGGCCTTTGGACAATAGAATCCTTCAGTCTTAACTGGTGCTTTGACTGAGCCTCCAATGGATTTATGTGAATCCAATGACTCCCATAGGCTGAAAGGGCATAAAAATATTTACAGTTTGGAAATGGACTGAGAGAAATAATACTATGGCAGGCATTGAGGTTTTCTTTCTGTGTGTTTTGTTTTGTTGTTTTTATTCTTTCCTTTTGCATAGGTTAGGGATAGGGGATTTAATCTCAATTTTTTCCAGAGAATGGTATGGAAGCGTACAGTCTCTGTTACAAGCTGGCAGGGAAGGCAGGTGTCTGCCTGGAGAAAATTCAGGGTAAGAGTTTGTTTTTATTTTTACTTCCTTTAATTGCAGTTTAAAAGTTTGAACTTTATTACTAGCCTGTTTGAAAATTACGACACCTATTTCAGATTCTTCCTTAAGTGAAAACACATCGGTGCACAGGGAAGACGATATGTGGCCTGGTTGACTGCAGCACTTGAGTATACCTGATCTAGGACAAATCTCTGCTTAAGACAACTAGATCAGGTCCTAGAAAAATAATACTAATTTTCTTTCATACCAACTTTAGCCAAATGAAATTACTCTAGCAACAATTCTTCCTATTTTGATACATTTAGCCGACAGTGCAGACTGTGAGGTGAAGCTTCATTATGATTTTAGTATTTTATCGATTGACACATGGATATGGTTGAAATGGTACAACTCTATTTTACTGTTAGTAAAAAATGTGAAGAGTTTCTTTCAGTAAGTAAAGAGAGTCACAATAAAGTATAATAATAGTGAATGAGACCAAGAAGTGATTTAACTGTTAGATGTAAAATTTTATAGACCTGAAGAACGTTTTCTGAACATTAGAACTTGCCTTTCTTTCATTTATATCAATGTGTGGTGTATTCTTTTTCACTACAGACCTTGCCTTTCTTGGTTTCAATTTATTTCTGGATGAAACTGTACAGTTTAAAAACATATTCTAGGTCAAATCAGTTAAAACTGGTAATAAACTAAGCAGACAAATTTTTACTGTATGTCACATGTATTATTGTGCATATTATGTCATTTTTTTTTCTGTTAGCGATTACCATTTTTGTGATTAGTGAGGACAACGCCTAGTACAAGAATTGCAAAACAGTTACACTGGGAGGATAAAAATGGCTGGTTTTCCTCTGCTTTCCTCCCCCACTGCCCATGAACATACATAAATTCCTGAACATTGACATGAGCAGTTTGCTTCCACATGATTTCAAAGCCTGTCCCCACCAGGTTTGGCCCAGCAAGTTCTTTGGTTCCCTGCACTCTTGCTGTGCCTCCCAGAGTTGTGTGGTCCCTTAGATCCTTCATCTCTCTCCATGGCTGTGGTGTTGGATATGGCACATGGCCTCAGGTAAGATGCTATTTTCTCTGGCTGTTTTTCTGGCAGAAGAGGGGCTTAATTGCACCTTCTGATAATCTAATGGTGTTTAGCACACTTCCAGGCTTTAGGTTGTTCTTTAACTATCCCCAGATCAAGATTCTGGCCAACAACAGGTGTTAACACCTGTTTCCCAGCATAATAATAGTAAATATATTTAATTTTGAAGAACACATATCAGAACACACATTTAATTTTGAAAAGCACACAACAAACACATCTCTTCACTGCAAGGTCAGCTTTTTATACTTGCGTCTTAGTAACTTTCCCGGTATGCTGCGTGTCCTGCACCTGCAATGTACAGGTTTTCACCCCTTGAATGCCTTGGTACTTCATGTGAACTGTAAAAAAGCTATTCTATATTTACTATAGTATCTTCTTTAAAACTTGGAAGGTTTGCACCTGGGTACTTTTTCCCTCTTGTCCTGACTGAGCTCATTTGTGGATGCAACTTGTAACACTGGTATGACCCATCCACCAGCAGGTGGGTCGTAAGAAAGAGCAGAGCACAGGGGCTTGATAGTGAGTTTTACTTTCAGTGAGTTTTACCTTCTTATTCCCTTCAGTTGTTAAGGTGTTAATAGAGCATCTCCTACCCAGGATCTTGATGCTTGTGGGAAGGAGGACCTGGGGAGGCAGAATACAATTCTGTTGTCTTGGCTAAATTGATTTAAATATAAAAAATCTAGCAGGAAGGAACTGAATCACATTTTAAAAGGCTGAGACTATTGTTTAGCTTGATTTAGTAGTTGGGAGTTGCACAGATTTCAAGCAACTGGTGTCAGATGAAGTTGAAAGCTGGCTTTGACCCTCCTCTTGGGCTTGTTGAGTAACCTCCAGTATCTGCTAGTGATTATTTAAGTTCCCGATGGATGAATTTCTGGACAGAATGTTTCAGTAAATACTGCAAGTAAAACATTGTGTAGCCCTTTCTGTTTTAATCATGTAGCTGCCTTTTAGGGAGTCACTGTGTGCTTATTCCAAATATTTGTTTCTGTGCCATAGTTCAACGTTGTTGCTCCTGCTGAGAGAACACAAGGTACTTGACTGCAACTGCCCCGGTCACGGTTAGTTGAAGTGGTGGCCTTTCCCTTTTCTGATCTAGCAAACTGACGCTTGACAGGTTTTCTTTTGGAGCAATCAGCGGAGCCAGAACCTGAAGCAACCTCTCATCAGCAAGGAGAGGTCTTTTTCATAGGTTGTAACACACATAGAATAGTTTGGGTGGAAGGGACCTCATCTAGTCCAACCCCCTGCAATAAACAGGGACATCTTCAACCAGATCAGGTTCCTCAGAGCCCCATCCAGCCTGGCCTTGAATGTTTCCAGGGATGTGGCATCTACCACCTCTCCGGGCAATTGTTCATGTATTTTACCACCCTCATTGTAAAAAATTTCTTCCTTGTGTCAAGCCTGAATCTCCCTTCTTCTAGTTTAAAACTATTACCCCTTGTCCTATCACAACATGCCCTGCTAAAAAGTGTGTCCCTATCTTTCTTATAGGCTTCTTCCTTTTAAGTACCAAAAGGTTGCTTCAGGGTCTCCCCAGAGCCTTCTCCTCTCCAGGCTCAACAACCCCACCTCTCATGGCCAGTCCTCATAGGAGAGGTGTTCTCTTGCTTTGATCATCCTGGTTTTCCTGCATGGCATTTTATTTAGAATATTGATGCTCTTTGGGGGCTAATTGTGCTGTCTGAAGCCAAAAAATTACAACCTACAAAGCTCCTGGTATGCATGAAAGGCAGCTGGGGAACAAGTTTCTTCAGGCAAGAGCCAGAACCCCCACCCTCCTGCACAGTTGATTTGACAGCATCTGGGTAAAATATAAGAAACTTTCAAGAACCAAAGTAAAAATTTTTAAAAAATTTATTCCCTCTATTTTATATACGATAATTACAGACTACTGTACAAAGGTGTAAATGGTCTTTGTGAGTTGTGCATTTGCAGCTTCGTAGACAGATTTAACATTCAATTTGAATCTCAGTGCAAGTAGGCAGCAAAACATCCAACATACCTCCAAGGTATAAGACGACATACCAGTTTTAAAGGTTTCTCCAGCATATTTTGTTGCAGTGCAAAATGCTATGAAATAAGGGGCTTTTTAGAAAAGTCATATAAATTAAACACATATTGCACTTGTCCCAACCAAGTGTAACGACTTGTACTTAACTGAACTAGTTTGATATGTTTTAGAACATCCCTGACACACATGCACTCCTTCCTCCTGGCTATGTGTGCCAAATATGCGCAGTTCATGTTCCAAATCTTAAACAACTGTTTTAGAGCTCTTTGACTGATGCAATCTCTCTCAAACAGACTGCTAAAAAAAAAAAAATAAATCACAATGGACTGATGTAACGAGAAAATTCTCCAAAACCCTTTTCAGTCATCTTTACAGTAGCACTGTAACTAAATACATAAAAATCAGTTTTGTTTAAATTCATAATGCAAGCGTATTGAACACCAACCATTTCAGACACTTACACCCCTACTGTCTGGAAAGGAATGAAACATCCAGTTCTAAACATGTACATATTTCTGTAGTACTTCAAGCTGCTAAGCTAACTTTGCACCCACAAACATTTTGTGCAATACCACAGGTAGGACTTTGAGTTCTGTACATTACTGGCTTCTATGGGGCACAAAATTGCATTAACTTCAGAGAACAAAGTCTACTTTGGCTGAATCTGGTCAATACAACCCATGTACCCACCAAACGAGAAACAGGGGGGAAGGCAAGTTAACATCTGTTTTACTAGATTTGAGTTTCCTTAAATCCTTACAAACATTGAGATCTAAAGGAACAAGTCTGCGCAAGCGCAGATGCTAAGTCTGTGCTTAAGATATTTATTCCAAGCTGAAAGGAAAGAGAGGTAGCTTAGGAACAAGTCATTGTTCATACCGGTCTGCTAAAAACAAAACAAATTGCTACTAAAACCACTGACATAAAAGCAGTTCAGGATTACCTGCAAATGCCTCCAACAATTAATGTCCTCCCCCTACTTCACCTTAAAGGACTTTACTGACACCTGTTACATACAAAAAGAGCATTTCTTTTCTGAAAATATTTCTGCATTCAACTTAGTCATTCAGAACATGAGTGGAAGAAAACCTGATTTCTGGTACTATGACATTCTCCACATCCTTTTCTGGAGCTGCAACAGTAGCTGTACAGTACTTTCTAAAGGCAGGTCCCCATCTTACTTGGATACTACTAGACATGAAGTCCTTAATAAGGCAATATGCTGTTTATACAAGTAATGAGATGAAATCCTAATTTGACATATTTAGGAATTCTTTATACAGATAACACATATTTACACCACTTGTGTGGGTCAAGTGTTTACATTTAAAAAAGAAAAAAACCCAGCCAGCCAGGCTTTGGATCAGGAGAACAAACAGCTAGGGCTCACAAACTGGAAGGCTGCTGGATTACTGGACCCGGTTCACATCCACGAAGGTTGTCATCTGGCCTCATATACATTAGGAAGACAGTGACAGTAGCAAAGGTAGCTGCGTTGACAGGAAAAGCCCGGAGAAGTGTGGAAGTGAGACCTCTTGTGAACACCCTCCAGCCTTCTTCATGGTAACTCTTCTGGACACAGTCCAAAATGCCATTGTATTGTGTAATGCCTCCGACTCCATCGGCCTGGAGCCGGGATTTGATCACATCCATGGGATAGGTTGAGAGCCAGGACACGATTCCTGACACCCCTCCAGAAAACAGCAGTTTGGGAATAACGTAACTGTCTTCAGCTTCACAGCCTAAATACCTGGTCATGTAGTCATAGGTCAGGAAGTAAAAGCCAAAGCTTGGAGTCTCTCTTATGAACGTAGAAACCATTCCCCGGTTGATACCCCTCAGCCCTTCCTTTTGATAGATTTTGATCAAACAATCCAGAGAATTTTTGTAGTTCTTCATTTTCTGTTTGTATTCACCTGTTCCTTGAAGCTGCATTCTTGTCTTTGCCAGCTCCATGGGGCAGCAGATGATGCACTGGATGGCCCCGGCCGCGGACCCTGCAAGGAACTGGTTCAGAGGAGTGTCTTTGCCGAGAGCACGAAGTGTGTTTCCTTGTACACCGAACACAAGGGCGTTAATGAAGGTAAGTCCCATCATTGGTGACCCGATACCTTTATAGAGTCCAAAAGCCTAATGGAAGAAGGAGGGGAAAAGTCTTTTTAACAGCGGTGTTGATAACCTCCTGAAACTGTGCAGAACGTGGCCTTTCTGGCTCTAACAGTGGCCAGAGGATCAGTACCATCTTGCTTTGTAATAATAATTTCATCACTGCCTAGGACACAAACATCCAAACATTTCTAGCAGTACAAATATATAGTTGAACACATCCAGAAAATAATCTTAGTCTATCCAGAGAGAAGTTTCATGGTAAATTTTACACTTTATTTTTCAAGTAGCTAAAAGCCTAATCCTTTTAGTTATGGTCTTAAAGCTTCAGCAGAAAAAAGCCTCACCCATTTCTTTGCTCATTGGTCAGATTGCTTGGATTCTCAGAAAATTAGCTATTCAAATAACTCATTATCTTATTTTAAAAGTTAACTTCAAAATATCAACTTCCAATTTAATGATCTTCACAAAGTTTCTGGCAAACTTCTGACTACAAGATCTGCCCTATGGTCAGGAGAGGTTCAAAATATGCTTATCTCTTGATCTTCAATATTTGTACTTTTTTTGACAACATACTTTCCCACCCTTCTGATACAAAATATATGAAGATAAAAAATATGCAAAGCATTAATTTTGTACTTACAGATTCTTGCTTTATGATGGACTGAAAGCAATGGAAGGTCCCGCGGTAGAGAGGTTTCTCTACATTTTGAACTTGGAGACGAACCTATAAAAAGTTGTATGAGATACTGATTTGTATGTCAAGAGCAGTCTAATTTGTAAACTACTATCTTGTACATATAGAGAGATTTGCTATAGCAATGTACTATATATGCAAGAGCACAGGCTGGACGCTGCAATGCCATATGTGGCAAAATAATTTGAAAACATTCTAAGTGTTTTGAATTAACTTTTGGGGTGAAAACATGAGGGGAGGAGGATTATTAACTTCTTGTGAATATTAGAAAAACATCATGTGGAAGTACAACAGGGTACATTGTTATCTAGAATTTCAGATTGAAGTTTTCCAGTACTGGCTACAATAAGTACTTTCTTTAGTTGCCAGGAATATTTCTGTTCACACTAAGGAATATCTGTACAAACCAAATAGAATTTCGTAAAAATGTATTTAAAAATCAAGCATGAAATAAGGATAATTGTAAAAGGATTGAAAAGTTCAACACCACCACCCATAGTGTTCCTGGTTACCGGACTTTGGGTGCTTCACTGAGATCTGATTTCTTTTCAGAGGGTAGCTGGGAAGAGATCAAGACATCTTTCTTTGTATAAGGATAGAATAAAAAGCTACTTGTCCTTTTAAATTTTAGTCTGTTTGGGTTTTTTACTTGATAGATCCAAACAATTTATGAGGGTGTGGCTCTTTCAAACCTTAATGTTAGTAATTGGTTAAGTTTTCCAAAACTGAAACAGTATGTTGTGCTGGACAGATAGAAGCTATTGTAACTGGTGAGATCAGGAGACAGGGCAGTTTCCCAAATGTAAAACATTTAATGGGAAACTCCAATTCATTTTTTCCTGCTGCTTTGTTCTCAACATATTTCAAACAAAACAAAAAAAGCCTCATAAGCTACCTAGTTTGTGCAAAACCCCACACTGCAATGAATTCAATAAATAGGTTTCACTGGATTGGAAAAGTTAGAAATCTGTCTTTGACCTCCAGCATGGAGGGCTCTAATGTTCCTGAGAAAAGATGCTTATCAACCATTTAATGCTGCTGCTACAACTCCAGGGCAAAAACTTCAAGACTCTTATTCTGAACAAAAGATTATCAGGTGTATGCGAGAGATTTCTGACTGTAAATCTTTTTTTTTAATCCCTGTTTGCCTGAAGTAATAATAAACCCCACCACCACAATGAAAGACCCATAAGGTGACGTGGGTCTAGAAAAGGATCTAGGGACATGGTTTGTCAAAATTCTATATTGAAGTTAGTTTTCTTTGAGGCAGAAATTACAGATTCAGTATTGTTTTTATATTTCTACAACATGTCATTTTATGTTTTGTAAATCAAAACTTTAGTTTTCAGTCTTTTTGGTATACAAATCAGTGTATGCTAGCCAGAAGGGGAAGCTGAGATCACCTCAGGTTTTCCAAGATGGAAGAGGGTTTTAAAACTTCTTAGACTTAAAAGTGGGCTTACAGTAGGATCAAAGAAAATAAATCCTTTGTTACTCAAAATGCTGTTTGGGGGTCAGGCAGACTGCTAAAAGTGCCCAAGCAGCAGACCCACAAGCAAAGCCATAAATCTTGACAAGCTGTCAGAACTGTACAAAATGAAGCTTTAGCTCCATTTATAACTTACTGATATTGTTTCAAACCCTATCTGTGAAGTCACGGGACTTCCACATGTTTGGCCTTTGGGAGAACTGCAGCTCAGGAACCTTCTTTAACTTTTCTATATGCTTGTCTTTAGTAGTTCGGAATTAGTCATATTCTGTATATAGGCTGAATTTCCTAGTGGCATACATCTCCCACTATTTTTGTCTAAATAATTTGTGAAATATTGACCAATTAAGCCTCACTGTAAGACTAAATACTTAGAGCGTACTGATGCTCCAGATCTAAGAATAAAAACCAGCTCTTTCATTTAAGCACAGCGATGACTGCATAGGGGTACCCATATTAGCAAACTGCCAGGTAAGGCAATGAATGCATATGAAATCTTATTTCATGAGTATTAATGCCATATTCAACAAGCTCTTTAGTGTGTATAACTATAGGATGGATTAATCATGTGCAAAGTTTAACCCTCTGTTCTATTCATTGCCCAATTCTTGCTTCCTTCCTAATCGAAACCACCGTTATTAAGGTTTTAAGTCCAATAGCAACACACTGTAATTTTATATCACTAAGGACTTGCATAAAGGTTCTCAAGACTAAGCAAAAAAAAAATACAAACCACCACACCCCCAAAACAGTCCAAACATTTAATAATGTGCAAAATAAGTGACTGAAAAGTGTTTGGGCAATGAAAACGCTCTCCAAGTATATGCAGTGGATGAGATCTCAACAACAGTGTGCCTGAGATTCAGTTTCAGAGTCACTGTGTGTGGAAGTGCGTACAGCCAGAAATGCATACCAGAAAGAAGGTTCAGAAAAAAGACTTTACATTAAAAAATAAAAGTGATATTTAAACCCCACTCCCTCCATGCCATAGCTGTAGAAGAGGGACACATCAGTTTAAAAACTAAAAAGGGAAAAAGCTTCATAAGTCTTTTAGATCTTTAGTTGAACTAATACATTTGGGAATAAATTAAGACTGAGAGAAACAGAAGTGTTCACCTGGGCTATACTTACTAGGTAACTCTCCCGTGATGAGGCTTATCTGTCATCTACAACAAAGTAACACTTTTGCTGTTAATGAAGACAGCCCCTAGCTCAGAAAGTAAAGGCAGTTAAAAGCAAAAAAGCAATTTTATACATTACATCAACAAACCAGGGATAAGGAGTTTGCCAGTTCTGAGATCAGCTCAGTTGTGGGTTTCGCAGGGTGACTGCACCGGCTTAACCTGCGTGTCCCACCATCCCCCCCCCGCTTTGTGAAACGTGATCACCGGCCGAAAAAAGAGAGTTTAAAAGACAAGACAGAAGTAAAATTCTGGCTTATCTAAGCAGCTTTCCCATTGTTCAGTTATGTTAGAAAAGTACAGTCTAAGGTGACTACCAGGCAGCCCTTTAAACACTGCAGAACTATAAAAAAAAGCATTAATTCTTATCATATACACACACAACAAGTTATGCATTTTTTTTTTAAGACTGGTTATAGCGTTAGTCTTCCCACATACGGTGGTGACTATGCTAGCTAATAACGTAAGCATTGGTATTTTCTCTAACAACAACAACAACAACAAGTAGTTTATAATACGTTCTAATGGGTATGAAAACATAGTGTGCCACAATGGATTTCATAAAACACTTTAAGTCATCTGCAAAGGAACTAGTTTCTTCCATTGTAAAGCAAGATGCTTTTTCTAAAGCAAACACATGTATTTTGTATTAATACATCTGCAGGAACTAGCCTGGGAGCCCCAGTTTTACAGACACTTAAATGTTTAGTTTCATGCAATAAAAGCTGTTCTACTTTAAAACAAACAAAAAGTAACCAAACCCCATGTATTTAACTTTAATCTGAGGATAGAATTTTAGCAGTTTCGCTGTCTTCAGTGAAGTGACGCATCACCTGAAGTTAAGCATGTAAAACTTGGCAGGATGGGGTTGAGAGAAAAAGACAGCTGGCCCTGTATCCTCATGAAAAAAAAAAAAAAGTGCAAGCCTGAATAATACCTTTCCTGAAAATGTATACTAGAATTCAACCCAATTACTTTAACAGTCAAATTTACCATACTCTGAGCAACATATGTACAGTTTTTACTATTTGAGCAGCTTGCACTTGACTGGCAAGGACTAATACCCACTAGCTAAGAAAACCTGTATTGAATTAACCATGCACTAGAATACAGGATGTGGTGATGATTTCAGTAACGCTATTAGGCCTTTGCATATCTAAATTCAGCAAAATAAAGGTATTCCAAATATAGCTGTAGCAGATGGCATGCTGTCTGCTGCAGTCAAGTGATCTGGTGTATCAGTTTAGCAGGGAATATATTGGCATCCCTCCTTCTTCCAGTGCAAAACGTTGGATAAGGCTGTCAAAAAGTGACTAAAGAAGCCATTGCAGTCTGAAAAGTGGGCTTGGACCTGGGGGAGTCCTGGCTGAAGTGCCCTCCAGGAGATTTCAAGTCTTATCTTTAACAGGCCTTAGCTACCCTTAGTATGCATAATACATGTAGCTAAGCTACTATCAGAAAATCAATTTTAACTAAAAAAGTTACAGAAATACATAATAATGCTTAAAGGGAGGAAAAGAGCCCCAGACAAGCTTTGTGCTGTGGATTTTTATCCACTTACACCCTTTGGCTATCATGACAAATTAATGCTTGAGCAGTAAGTAGCAGAGCTGGAGGGAGAAACAAACTGCAAATTTTCAACCTAGTAACAAAGTAGTTTTGAGTTCCAAACGCAGGGAGAGGCAGTTTTAGCAGTTAGTGATGAACACTGCAGAGAAGCAAGCTTAGGCCAAAATTAATTAAATGGAAGATTGTATTTTCAAATACAACATTGTTACTGCACTGAATAACTTGGCTTGCTCTGAACTTTCCAGCACAGATTTATGCTTCTACAGTATCTGGGGATTTTTTTTTTTTCCTCCCCTACTCCTTGGTAAAACTTTGAGTTTTAGAGACAAAGTTATTTCATAATCGACCCACCTTAACAGTGTCAAATGGGTGTCCTACCAGCACTCCAGCTGCGCCTGAAACCAAACAAATGCCATGGTTATGACTCAGTTTTTCTTCCTGGATCTGGTGTTATTATAGCCCCAACAGGACCAGCAGCCTGAGGTGTAAGTGTACAACATCACTGGCAGGCCAGGGACAGAGCATCCTACCAAGCCAGAAGACAGGATATCTACAGTTTAGTCCTTCAGGACAGTACTAGGTGCCTTTATGCTCCTCAAGCTTGTGAGCCCCAGGCAGGGGTTGACTACAGAGCCTGCCACATCATATGGGAAGTTCAGCAGTGATTCCTGGCCCCACCCTGAGGCAAGCCCATTGGGCAGAAATTGCAGATTTCATCTGAAGAAAAATATTTCATGTGCACGCCACTCTGAGGAAGCATAGAAAACCTGGAAGCTGCTTTAAAAACAAAATAAAATCCCTGCACTCTGCTCATAGCCTTTCCAGATGTGATGGTAGCACCTGTGGAAGGACCACGCAACTCTTGCTTTATTCTAGCATTGAAGGACTTGTGAGGAGTTACATGGTAGGTAGTTATACTGCCTAATCTGAATACATGCATTTTACACTGAAAAACACAACTACTGGCTGAAGCAAGGGATCCTTTAGCTCTCTACTTGTGTGAACCAAATCTGGAAGTTCAATCCACTTATGACCTTCTCACATTGGCAGAAAGATGATGTCCCTCCCTCTCTCTAAGAACACGTGGCAGAAATACGACGGCCACTCTAGGATGGAGGAGTCCAGGTTGGTCAAGGTCACCACAGCAGCAAGATAGCCCAAGTCACAAAAATAGCCACATGCACTGTGTTCAGCATGGAAAGGCCAGCGGCACAACTGACCATGCAGGATCCCTGGGAAGGCAAGGATCACTCGGATGAAGTCAGACAAAAGCTGAAAAAAAAAAAAAAAAATCTCTCTGCCAGCTTGGCAAGGAAAACAGCAACCACAAACAACTGAAAAGGCCTGAGAATAAATCTCCTGAACCCAATTAACAAATGCTAAAAATAGAAGAAGGAAGGCTGTAAGCAGATGCACAGGGAAGAGCAAGGCGAGCATACATATTCTCTCCTCCTCTTCATGTTAAATATCTGCACTATTAACATTTTCAGGTCAGAGGAGCTCCTGAGCCTGCTGCCGCCCGCTTGCTGACAGCGGGAGAGCGCCCTTCCAGCCCTTTCGGGCAAACCCGCCGCTGCGGCACCGCCACGGGCAGGGACAGCCCGCACCCCCGGGAAACCCCCGAGTCTTCCCACCTCCCGGTCCGGGCTCGGCCCCGCGGCCCTTCCCATCGCCTCCCCTGCCCAGAGCAGTTCTTCTCTCCCAAAATAAAAGCGCCGCGCCCGGCTCTCCCCTCCACCCCATTTTTTTCCTCTTTTTTCCCCTCCCCCTTTTTTTCCGCCTTAAAAATTTTTTCTATTCCCCCCTCACTTTTCCCCTCCCTTTTCTTTTCATCTTTCCCCCTTTTCGTTTTCTCCTTTCCTCCCCTTTTGCATTTTCATTTTACCCCCCTCCCCACCCTTTTATCCCCCGTTTTCCTTCCCCCCCCTTTTTATTTATTATTATTTTTTTCCGCAGCTCCCCCGCTCCTCACCGCCGACGCATCCCGCGAGGAAATCCAGAGCCATGCTGGCACCCTCCGTTCCCGGCGGGGCCCAGCCCTTGCGCGATGCCGCTCCGCGCACTGCCGCGCCCGCCTCGCCGGCCGCCCTTTCTATCGCCCGTCCCCGCCGGACTGGGGCCGGGCCGCGCCTCCGAAGGGGCGGGCAGCGGGACAACTCCCCCCCGGCGCCCGCAGCCACTGGCGGCCTCGCCGGGGCGGCTCTGAGCAAAGGGCGGGACGAGGATGGGACTACCGGGGATGCGGGGGGCGGAGTCTCCTCCCCCCCAGCACCGTTCCCTTCTTTGCAGCTGCGACTGAAAAATTTAACCGTTGCAAAACCCTAAGTAATGACAGAAAGAAATTTTGGAGGCTGCGGAGGTGGTGGTTACATGGAGCAGAGCATCCCTCTTCTGCAGAGCGTGGATTGCCCAAGCGTGGTTTTGGGTGGTTCAGGGAGGCTGTGGAGGGGTTTCTCACTTCCTGGGTGAGCTGCTGTTGTGAGGACTTTGGAGGGGGTGCCTCCTTTTAATAGGGGTGCAAGGCCTGTAACACCTCTCCTATGAAGAGAGGCTGAGTTGGGGTTGATCAGCCTGGAGAAGGGAAAGCTCTGGGTAGACCTTGTGGCCTTTGAATATATAAAGGAGGTCTATGAAGACTGAGAGAAACCTTTTACCAGGGCCTGTAGTGACAGAACAAGGGGTAGCCATTTAAACTAGAAGAGGAGAGATTTATGTTATATATAAGAAAGAAGCTATTTACAATGAGGGCAGTGAGATGCTGGAACAGGCTGCCCAGAGAAGCTGTGGATGCCCCATCTCTGGAAGTGTTCAAGGTCAGGCTGGACAGGGCTTTGAGCAACCTGGTCTAGTGAAATATGCCCCTGCTCATGGGCAGGGTGGTTGGACTAGCTGATCTTTAAAAGTCTCTTCCAACCCAAACCGTTTTGTGATTCTATAACCAGACTCCCCCAGCAGTCTTATCCCAGAAGAGAAAGGGCTGTGCCAAGAGATGTGCGCTCTGTGCTGACTGCTGCCCCACGGCTCAGCTGCAAGTGAAGGGATGAGACCCTGCCTCTGATGGTCAAGGCCACAAATCATTAGCCTGCTGCCCATGGGGCTTGGCAGAGCCCTGGATCTCAGTCTTGTACATTGCTGCTGTGCTGGACCCTGCAGAAGAGGCTTCTTCCCTCCCCACAGGCTTTTCTCATTTTATATTAACTCTACTTTCCTGCTAACATCACCTTGCGTCAAGGTGCCCTGGTGCCAGAGCCTTTAAATGGGAAACTGAAGCCATTGAGTTCAAAATGTTTTAAGCTGCTTGTTATTTCCAAAGGCAATGTCTGAGAAAAAGGACTATGGGGCCTAGAAGAATAAGTAGCCTATTCAAGCTTTGTTTACAGTAACATGATCTCTTCAAGGTCTGCAAAGTGAGCTTTTAGACAGTAAGTTCCGGAAGGAGAATGGAAAAGCAGCTGGACTTTTATCTTTTTTTTTTTTTTTTCCCTGCATTGCTTTCCATGACATGGCAGTGCTTTTCCAAGTATTGCAGCTTAATACAAAGCCAATAAAGTCTTGCAGTGAAATAGTATATTAAAAACAAAACTGACTTCGACCTTCTGCACAAGCCTTGGAAAGATTGGCTTGGCCTAAAATATTCCTGGCCAAAGTGTTTTTAATCTGTTATTCAAATCCTCTGATCTCCCAGGCAATCTGCCTCAGAGAAATTCTCTACCAGAAGTGTCTTGTAATTTTAATATTCGCCCTACTCTTTGCAGGCGCCTTTTAGGTTATCTGCAGACAGTTTCAAATCTTTTCACCTCTGAATTTTATTATTATCTTTTGATCTCTGATTCTTCTTACCCCCCTTTTCTTCAGCTGATCTGGAGTTCCTTGAACCAGGCCCCTAAGGCTTTGCTAAGTGAGCAGTGGGAGAACACCTTGGGTATTCATAGACAACACGCGTTTGTATTTCTGAATATGAGATCAGATATAGGCAAGAGTCCTTTCGTAACATAACGTAACATAACGTAAGGATGAGATAATATAACACCACATTGTTGACTTATGGGCAGCCTGTGACACATGATGTGCCCCAGACCCTCTTCAGCAGACAGCTGCATGCTGCAGTGTTCCCTGTCTTGTACTCGTGCAGTTTCTTTCTACATAGTCATTCCTAGCTGTCCATGCTAAACCGCTCATTCCAGGTTGTTTTTCCAGTTTGTCTAGATCACTTGAATTCTGATCTTGCTGTCGATGTTTTGCAGCCCCTCCCAAGTTGCTGCAACCTGCAAAGGCCTGTCTTGTTCCTGCGTGCTTGAGTTCTTCACAACAAGCTTTATTTAATTCTGCTGAAGGTTTTATCCGTCGTTATTGAACCCCATTGCAGCAGGCGTGTACTTCAAAGGGGGCAGGGGGGCACTTTGTGAATTAGCACAGGGAACATCAAGGGCTTCTTGGTATAATGTTTGAGATGTCAAGGGCTGGTTCACTAAGGAAAGAGCATGAGGGAGTTTTCCTTTCATTCATCTTTTGTTGATTGGGGTTCTGTTTTCTGTCCAAGTTACACTTGTGGGGCAATGTTGTATGAATGTAGAGGAGTTTATTAAGCTTGTATGAGGAGGGGACAGTGAGTCAATAGAGGTGCTTCTATTTGTGTCTGTCTTCCATAGGGGCTTTGTGATAAAGGGAAGGAAGTTGCAGAGCTCTTACAGTTGGGTAGTATTACTTAGGCCAGACATTTTGCCTATTAATCCAGGGCCTTATGTGTGCAGTACAGATAGTCTTGGAGAGGACAGCTAACCTGACACCCAAGGAAACTCAGATTTAATGCTTCTCCTCTTCACTCAGGCTATTTTTCCAGATAGTTCGCAAGCTATGTCTGATCTTGCATCCGCTTTGCCAATGTGTGGTGCCTCTGGCACAGGGCATGACTCAGATGTCAGTTGGGAGTTCTTCAGCCCTTCAGGCTCCACAGATTTCACTCAGCTGTGACCTCCTTTCCTTTTATTCTGCTGAGGCGGATCCCAACATAATTTACAACCCACCGGGATGCATCCCCGAGAGAGCCGGAATGAGGTTTCTTCTTCTTTGGCAGCATTTAGCTTCCCTGCTGGATGGTGGAATGTGGGGTCATCGAACAGAGAAAGCAGGAAAGAAAGAGTTGAAAATGGCTTAGGAAACATAGGACCTACCAGCACATAGAGCAGCAGCACTGGCACATGACTGAGAGAAAAGGTTAAAATTGTGATTTAATGTCATCCTTCAGAGACCATCTTCTCTTTGTCCCATTTTCTTTTATGTCTGAATTGCGGCAGTTCAGGTGGAAGAGGTTTTGCAGGTGGTGCTGGAGGGGTGAGATATGAGAGAAGGTTCCCCTTCATTTTCATGGCAAGAAGTGACTCTGTTGGTTGCCTACTGCCCTTGGTGGCACCCAGGGAAGATCTGGGGGAAGGTGAGCCTGGATGGGAACCCAGGAAAGGGAACTGGGAGAGTGGGAAAGGGATCAGAATAAGAAGGAGAGCAAAGAGGGAGCAGGTCAGAATTAACACTGCAGGTAAATGAAGCATGAAGAGAAATGGCAAAAGCAGAGTGAAATTCTGGTGGCAATGGCATGCAATAAAATACACATTATTCAGTCAAGTGTTTCAAAATCTTTCTGCTTACTTGTGAATTTGGCATCAATAATTGGCTATGTCCAACTAGAAGGTGGAAAGCGGTTGATGGGTGATCTCCCTTTTGCTCCTCAGAGTTTCACTGGGGCTTGTCCAGGTCTAGGACTACCTGGTAGGAGAAATTCCTTTCATATAGCCTTCTGCCCTGAGTCCTTTCCTTGTATTCTAAGGCAGTGCACTGCTGCATGATCACAACTTCGGTGCTCATCACGTCAGCCAGAAAAATGTGTGAGTTTCTCTTTTTATTTTGAGTTGGGATCGGATTTTGAGCTTTTCCTTCCTAGCATCCGCTTGGGGTCCCTGAATCACTCTTCAAAGACTTGCTAGGGCAGCAGTTCTCTGTGCCCTGTTTGTGATGTGAACCCAGGTGGCGTTTAGACCGTGTACATGCAGCCGTGTGAATGTTGCATCTACAGTAGCAAACTGCTTGCAAGGAAAACCTTGCATTTTCCAGAGACTGCAGTCTTCCCTAGAAGCCGATAAGAAACAGACTGAAAAATGGGAGAAAGCTGCTTACAGACATCACTCTGTGGTCCTTCCCTTGGCATTACCATTAATTGCAAAGTTCTGGTAACTAACCTACTGAGTCTTTTCCTCTTCTGTCATGCTTTTAAGCAGTCAGCAAGTAGGCTGGAGAGGGCAGACCTACACAAACACACTCCTGTACTGGGTCTTCTCTCTTCGTAGGTTCTATCCTTATTCTCTGGCCTGTGCTCGTACTATGAAGGCTAAGACATAATAATTACTTTTTAATGTATATTTGGGGATGGAGCTGAGTCTAAAATACCTGAAATATTATGAGGACTATGTCTTCTTATGTTTGCTGTAGGTGGAGGGAGTTTCTTTATTGCTGGCCCTCCTTGGAGAAGACCAGAAGACTTTGCGTGTGGATGCAGTTGGCCATATGGAGAGAAGGTCTCCAGCAGAATCCAAATGCTGAGCTGTTCAGCAACACGGTTGGTTTTAAGATACCAGAGACCATGAAGAGGCACGTTGAGAGAGGAGGGTGGGCACTGAGTCCGGTTACCTGGATTAGTAACCATCTACCAGCCCGGGAGCTTCACCCATCTCTCCCTCTGCACATTACTCGGTCACTCAACAAATTTACTTGTGACAGGTGACAGTGAGCAAAAAACTGTTGGGAAATCATTCAGGAAAGGAAGATAAGAACTCAGGAGCTGGAATCTTTATACCATTTTCCAAGCCTGGATTTGCAGACAATATAACCTAGGCCTCAGTCTGTTTGTGTGAAGTAAAAATATGCAATTATGCCTATTTCATAGATAAGAAGATGGTAAAACTGATTTGTCAGGGAACAGGAGGAAGAGCTAGGAGGAGAACCTTCTCTGCCTGCTTCCTCTCTTTGTTTTTAAGCTACCCTGTTCTTACAGGACCATTTCTGTGAGGCAAAGGATTTTTCACTGCCAACAGCTATAGAAATATACTTTCAACACCATTCATTTGAAATCCTCTGGCAAAGTTTCTATCCCTATGCAAAGTCAGGGACTGGGAGACCAGGTCTCCAGCTGAATCTGAATGCTAAGATATTCAACAGTGTCGACACACAGTATAATGCTCCACTCAGTAATGAATTGGAAGAGAGAGCCAAAAAAAAGTGGGAACATGTTGTGAGGCAATGCCACTAAGGTTTATGTACAGAGATATTTTTAATATCTTGGCCTGTCTTCAAGGCAGCTTCCTGCTAGGTCATATGTGGGCTTCCAGCTGTCACGTGAAATATGTTTGTCATTGCATTAGTCATATAGAAAAGACACCCATTTGTTAGAAACTGAAAAACGGGCTTGGCAGCATGAGTAATGTGTCTTTGCAGAAACTTCCGAAGTGCTCTGCAAGACGAGTGCTCGTATGGCTCTTGAACTAAGGCCAGGGAAAGCAGAGAGTGATAAGTTAGGCTGTGAACTTCATACGATATTCAGAGGCAGCCTCTGCTGTCAGTACTGGTGTCTGGGTATTCTTGGCTAACGCTGGGGGTGCTAGCGAAAAAGCTATGGAAACTTCTGGCTTAAACCCCAATTTTTTCTCCAGCTCAAGCCCATGGAAAAGGTCAGATTAATATTGGAGGCACAGAGTTGAACTTTTGCTGATGAAACAGGTCTATATTTCTACTAGAACTGTGTACACTGCTTACAAAGGTTTATGGCAGAGATCCCTGATCAAGTGAGTATTGATCAAGTGAGAATGGGTATCAGTAGCTCTTTGACCCCAATAATATGGGGATCCTCACTGGAATGAAACCTGCTTTGTAGCGGAATTTTTAAGGGAGATGCTTTGGTTTTGCTTGAATGCATTTATTAATTCAGTGTAATTTCACTTGTTTTCCACTCCTGCAAGATAAAAAAATCTTAAATTCTTTTGTGTAATTCCCCTCTTAACATAAGCTCATAATTATGCTGGTATTTTGAAAAAAGTTCTGAACTTATTTGTGCCAGGATTGCCAGTTAAGTATCTTTATAACAATCTTTCCCACATGATCTTAGCAGCTGATATCGAAGTCCTGAATAATAATGCTTTATAGTTCTAGAGCTGAGTTTTCTTCTAAATTGCCATGTAGCTCTGAGGTTGTTAAATCACCTCAAAGAGAAGAAAGACTGTCGGCTAGTCAAAATGATGTAGCATCTTACACATTTTTTACTGGTGTACAGCAGAGATCTGAGAGTGACACAGTTTGAGAATATTGGAGAAAAAGCACTGATGCTGCAACAGCATCATCAATGATTTGGGGCTTGTCACTGTTCCTACCGCAACAGCTATGTTTCGTTGCTTAATGCTTGAACCGTTCCTGCTGAAAAGCTTGAGGGTTGTACATTAATGTCATCACGACAAATAAAGAACAGATTATTGCTCGGTGGGGAAGAGGAGGTGGGGAAGGTGAGTGCCTCCTTCTGCTCCTGGCTCTCCAAGCCTGATGCCAGGTCGCTGACTATGGCTGCTGTCCATTAAAGTGCAGAAAATATGCAAGAGGTTGGAAAGAGGCTCAAAGTGCAACCGGAATGTCAATAATAATTCTGTTATCCCCTTCCCCCATCGCAGCCAGGAGTCCTCCTAAAGTGCTAACAACATCAGCTGGCGTAAAATCCTGTACTTGAGCACAGGCATGTTCCTCTTCTTGTAAAGACTAGGGTTTGGGGGGAAAAAGTTACAACATTTTGAAAGAACCATGAGAGCATTGCCATTTCATATATATATACACATACATTTGTGGTTTGTTTTGTTTTGTTTTTCCATGTGGGTATTTATATAGGGTAGGTGCTGATGTTGTTGCTTCCACCTTTTCCCAGGATTTGCTCCTGAACAGAGACCTATGGCTTTCTGAGAAGTGCACTTCATGGCAGTGGACATAAAGCACACTGGCTGTGCAGATGAGATGGTTAGGTATAGGGAGATTGAACGACTTGCCCAAAGCCAGAAAATCTGTGTTACTTCTTGAATTGCTGCAATCATCTTCAGTCCTCCTGGAAATGTATTATTTTCCTTTCCCTTGGAAATGCTTGTAGTAACATCACAACATTTTATCAGCTTTCAAGAGATGAAATCACTGATCACTTATACCTGCCTAAAAGCAATACAGTTGCCAATGCTCAGAGTGCTTTCCTTACCTGTTGTATTTGTTTGTTGTGAAATTTCTGCTGCAAATGTTTGAGTCCTTGGATTTTTTTTATTTAGTACCTGAGGTGAAGGACAATGAGGCACTTTGATTTGAAAATCCATAACACAGCTGGAGCCAGGAGGTTCCACCCCCTTCCCACCCACCACCACACAAGCCAAGCACCCGGCTCTGCCAGCTCCGTGTTGCTGGTGTCGCTCTTTCCAGTTCTGCAATGTGCAAACACCCGGGTGACGTAGCGGGGCAGTGCTGTTTGAACAGTCTCTTCAGTCAAGGATTTTTCTTAAATAAATTGGATGGGAATTAATAGATATGCATGTGAGTATGATATTGTATAGCGTGAGGGGAATAGAAAATACAGTCTGTTATGGCAGGAACATTTGGAACATATGAGGAGTGGCTAAAGTCACTTGGTTTGTTTAGCCTGGAGGAGACTGAGGGGAGACCTCATTGTGGTCTACAGCTTCCTCACAAGGGGAGGAGGAGGTACAGGCAGGAAGATGTGCCAGGGGAGGTTTAGGTTGGACATTAGGAAAAGGTTCTTCACCCAGAGGGTGCTGGACACTGGAAGAGGCTCCCCAGGGATGTGTCACAGCCCCAAGCCTGACAGTGTTCAAGAAGCAATTGGACAGTGCCCTTAGACACACGGTGTGAATTTTGGGGTTGTCCTATGCGGGACAGGAGTTGGACTCGATGATCCTTGTGGGTCCCTTCCAACTTGAGACATTCTGTGATTCTATGATTTTCTCAGCAAATCTGGCTTGACAAGCTAGCAGGTGGTGGCAGAGGCAAAAGAGGACAAGCTTCATTTCACTTTGCAGGGTGGATGGAATTGGTAACATCCTGGGAGTGATCTGTGGAAGGAGAGGAGTAAAGGGATACCCTGCTTTTTTGTCTCACCTAAAAGATGTTATTTAAAATTCATCACCTACCTAAAGTCTCTCTCTCCACCTTTCCCTTTACTCCACACACTTGTGCCATTCCTCTGACCCCTCTGCCACTGTAGCCATGGAGCAGTTCTCTCTGCCTGGGTGGGCAGAGAGTTGCCTCCTCCCATGAAGCAAATGCAATGTCTCATTTGTCACGCACTGTGCAAAATTAAGACATTCCTCACTTTTCTATAACTTAATTTCATAATTTCCAGGTTGCTTAATATCGTTACTTTCATAATTTCCAGATTGCTTAATATCACCAGTCTGTCTTTTCATCTGACAGCACCTTTCATGCTCTGCTTTCTCAAAACCCCCTGTGAAATCCACTGATTTTGAACAAATTCCTCTTAAACAGTTCGCTACTGGAGGAAAGGACTTGTACATTATTCCTAGGGGAGTGCTATCCCTTGTGGAGGCTCAAAGCACGTGGTTTGTGTATCAGACTTCCTAGAACATGCTTTGAGAAGACTACCTAGGTGGAGACAAGGCACTTTCACTCATGGCTTCATAGACATGGGCCATGGTGATCCTTTACAAGCTGGACTAGCCATGATCTCTGTCAGTCCTTGGACATTGTATGAAAGGGTGAGAGGAGTGACTTGGATCTGCTGAAAGCAGACCTTGAAGATCTTCCTGATAATTCAAGATTTCTTTGGCCTGGATTTTTTCAGGCTGTCTCTCTTCACCTGTGTCATCGGGGAGCTAGGTTCTGGTGTTTCTAATGAGGCCTGTGTCTGAGAGCTGGTGTATCTCTGAAACCCGGGGAAGAGGAGATGAAGGAGGAAACTCCTTCAGCAAGGCGTGAAGGACAGTGGGCCCTTAAGGGCTCTAAGTGTCCAGGAGGACTCCTGGCAAGGGAGGCCGAGTTGCTGCCTTGGGGATCGCTCCTCTTCCAGAAGCTGTGGCCTCGCCACCATGGCATGGTGGCCGGGCTGAGTGGGTCACACACAGCTGACGAGCACGCCAGTGGATGTCATTTGCCTCTGAGTCCTGGCCAGATGCCAGGAATGAAGGACTGGGGACAGCAGTAGTGGCAATGATGTTTGCTTGGGTCTCATATTACCCTGCTAAGCCCCTGTCAAGGCAAATGTCCCTGGAGTAGCTGTGTGCATGGATTTCTCCAGAGCTGGCTGGCCCTAGTGACACCTTCGTGGGTCGAGGTGAAATGTCTCAAGCACCAAAAGATGCTTCTTTCAGATGGCTGCCTTCTGAATGGCTTCTGTTTGCAGAGAAATTCCACTCATGTGGAAAATGTGACTTCTCCCAGTATACCTCATCAAAAGGACTGAAAACATGATCAGAAGATTATAAAAACGCTTGAATCTGGAATCAGCTTTGTGCTATATAAAGCAAACTAATATTTTGATAGAAATATTGGTGTGAATGAAGGTTAAAAAAATTTAAAAGGGTTAATTTTCTGTTGCGTAAGGAAGGTGGTTGTGTGGGTTTGTGGGGTTCTTTTGTTTGTTTGTTTTCTTATTCTGGTGTGTGGTTTTTTTCTTCTTTGTTTGTTGGTTTTGGGTTTTTTTTTTGTTTGTTTGTTTTTTTTTACAATCTCAGAAGGTTTCATGAGGAAGATTCCCTTTGAAGCGTCCAGCTCAGACAGAGAACACAGAAATTTTTCTTGGTCTCGCTCCATTTCGTGAGAAATACTGATTAGCCCTGACACATCAGCCATCCAGTGTGACATGCCAGCCAGTATCTATTTTCTTGCTGATATTGCACCAGCCACTGCAATACATAGAAAAATCCCACACAACACCCCTGGCCTTGTGGTGGAAGGGAACACATGGCGACACGTCCATGTTTGGAATATAATGAGTTTCTTCACTTTTCCTGGAAGCAGCTCCCAGAAAAGCAACATTAAACAGCAGCATCCAAGCAGTGGTCCTGAAGGCGCCAGTGACTGCTGCAGCGTGGGCTGGGGTGGCTCGGAAGGTCCCCGGTCCCTGCAGGAACCAGGAGGATTTAGGCTCCTGGGTTGGCCCTCCAGAAGGGACTCTGTCCTTGTCCCCAGTGCCACTGACACAGCAGGTTCCACAGCCGGTGCTGCTGCTGGAGAGGTTCCGCAAGGACAGTGGCCAGGAGTGGCTGCTGGGAGAAGTGGAAACAGCACCTTTCCCTGCACTTGGCACATACAAGCTGTTGATGAACTGTTAATAACTCCTGTACAGTCACCAGGTGTGACAAGGAAGAGCTACTGAATAACCCGGTGTGTTTTAGCAACTACATTGCTATCTCTCTAGATAATATTTTACTTCTGGCTTTAAATTTTTGCTGTCCTTGCATGATGCTACACCGCAATAAACTGTTCTTTCCAGTGCAGAAAGTGTTCAGGGAAGAACGTGTAAGAAGTTATGGGAAGCAAGTTTCTAAAAATCCTTTAATTTTCAGTTCCTAGAAACTCTGAGCTCTGACAGTGAGCTGTGCTATACGTCACTGACACAGCCCATTCATACTGTGCACTTCAGTGAGAAAGATGTTCTTGTGAAATGTGTGACAGACTTAGTACTGGGGATTAAAGTCCTCACCTCTTCTGTGAAGCTGACCCATGGGGGCAGCAGCCGTAAAATTTTCTTTTCACTTTGCTGATGATGTGCCTTGGCTCTGACCCGGGGAAACCTCTTTGAGAGGAGTACAATTCAGGTCACGCCTTGGCAAGCCCTTCGCTGCATCGGGACTTTGGTTTCCAGGTTCACTCCTGGCAAAACTTAACCTGTCTGGTGTAGATGTGGCAGCCCTCTGGTGTGGGGCTGTTGTGCAAAAGTAGGCGATAGGGCATTTTCTAGCACTCTTGGTTCTCCTTGATCAGCAGGTCTCTCTCTGTGCTCTTCTCTGTTCTCTGCTGAGCTCATCACCTTGTGCTGGGTGTAAATTAGGAAGAAAAAAATAAAGTGCTGGACCAATCTCCTGGCAAAATCCATCTCCCCTGCAGGGTGAAACACTGGAGTATGGGCAGCAGCAACAGTGATTCCTGCTCTGCCAGTGAACTCAGCATGGAGCTGACAACAGAAAGGGGGTTGGGAAACTGAGTCGAAAGTGAAGAGCCAGAGCTTCTCTGGGCACTGGGGAAACCACCCTGCAGCCTGAAAGGGAGGCAAATGCTTTGTATGTGGTTGAATTTATTTCTGGGCTTTCGCCACATGTATACACAGTAGGTGATAATTTGTGGGGGTCTGGGCAAAGGTTTAGGGTCAACTGAGTGGGCTAGGAAAGCCAAGGAAAATTCCTTGGCAAGGGCACAAGGAATTTTCCTTGCTGGGAACGGGGTCTGCTCCATCAGAAGCAGGAAGGGTGCACTGGGATAGGGGAAAGAAGCATCTCATACACAGCCACCTGTGCCACATCTCCATGGTGCAGGGCAAAGGTGTCCTCTGGCAAACAAGGGTGTAAGGCTGTCTTCTGGGGTTAATAAGTGCAACGGGGAATGTCCCCATCACAGCTGGCAATTACCCTGCAAGGCACCACCCCTTGTGATTTTCCAAGCAGAAAGGCATTGAGGACAGCAGCTCTGGCACAGCGTTGCTGGGCTTCACGGGATTACTTACTCACTGTGTTCCTGGAACAGCTCCAGGCTTCCCGTCTCTGCCTCGAGTGTACAAATTCATCCAGTATTCACAAGGCTCACAATCCCCAGAGGCAGGACAAGACAGTAGGAAGGTGCTTCATACTGCAAACCACGCTGTCTCTGAAGGACTTGCAGGGCTCTGGAAGGACCGAACCGCTATCCTCCCTTCTTCTACCTCCCTAACGCTTAACCAGGGTAATTAAGGCAGCAGACTCAGTCTGGATGGATTTCATTGCCGGGGCCATTGGAGGTAAATACATGAAGTAGTGCTTGTTGATGAAACAGGTTGCTGTGTTTTTTTCTTGTTCAGCTAATGGGCAGGTCTCAATGACAGAGCTGAGAGTTTTTCAATGAGGGCTGCTTGTTAAAAGTGCATTCTTCCTTATTAAGTGGAAAATGTCATCAGAGCAGGTTCACAGAGCTACTGGAAAGGCAGAGCTGCAATTTTGTCAGCTGAGGTCATTGCCGCGCAATCTTCTCCAGCCTAATTGCAGCGGGACAGGACAAAACTCTGTTAGGAAGACACTAACTGGAATGTGTTGCTGCAGATACAAACTGGCGAGCGATGCCCAGACAGCAAAACTTTGCGTGTCTGCTGCCAGGGGGTCCTGGCAGGCTATCGGGGTCACGGCTCTGGGAGGCTGAGAATGTGATTTGTGAGAAGGGAGGGGTAGAGGCACAGCTTTTTGTAGCGAGGACAGCCTGAATGAATGACCTTTGGCTTAGTTTAGGTTGCAGCTGTGATGGTAATTTCAGTGCAGGCGAGCTGCGCAGCAGGCTTTGATCTGGGAGAAAGTAGGTTAGTTATATATAAAAAAAGTAAAAAGAGAAAAGTGTGATTTATTTCTAGACGTTTTTAGGGCATTTGCCGCTCAAACCCAGCTTTGTTTCAAACAACAAAATTTAGTCACTGATCTCACTTTTTTTCTGAAATCTTCCCGGATTTAACAGAGTATCAAATACCAAGACAAAAGCCTTGGAGTTGCCACTGCCAGAAAGGACAGGTAAACCTGCCGAAAGGCTGAGATGCCCAGCCCAAGCCTGCATGTCAGATCTCACTTTGAGATCTTCTGACATTTGGCAGTTTCCCTCACCAGGAGCAGCCTGTGGTCCTGGTGCAGATGTGTATTCCCTGTGAAGAACCATGATGAGTTTTACACCCTTATTGCTCTTCATGCAAAATGTGCAAGTGGGGTGAGGTTCTGGCATCTCAGCAGCATCCAGCCCTGGAGGTGCCAGCTGCTTGGGGTGTTGGACTTCCAAGGGTGCTGGGGGAACCTGCTTGGGAAGGACCCTTCATGGGAGAGGGGAATCTAACCAGTCACTCCACGGCAGCTTTCCCTTCTCCTCCTCTTTCCTTTCTGACTTTAAAGTACCCAGTGGAGATGGTAGTCCTGTGCTGAGGCTGCCAACAGGACATCCATCCCAGAAGGGTTCACCCAACCTCCTCTGAGACATCCCGTTAATGACTGACCTCATCTCAGCAGGGCAGCAACAGTTGTGTTTGCTCCTTGGACTTCCTTGCTTTTGTTGGCACAGTTGTGGTTGAGCCAGTTAAGAATAAACTTCTTTTGCAAGGGAATGTGGAGAGCTGAAAACAGTTTCAAAGTGGCCATTCACCTTGGCCTTCAGCCTCAGCTCCCATGCTAGGTCACAGTTTGTGTGATGCCTTGCTGTCAGGGTGCCAGCGTCATATGCCACCCTGCCATGCAGTGAGCATCTCCCGTGGGTCCCCTGGAAACAGGCTGATCCTGGGAGGATGCAGGCTGGGGAGCTCCAGCTGGGACCAGAAGTGTCTTTGCTTGTTTTAATGCATTTCACTTGCCCTAGGGGGTCAGGGAGCAAGATTTTCCATCCCGTCACCTGTGTCCAGCTTGGGGCTTTCCTAAGAGGGATAATGCAGCTTTTCACTGGCAAACAGGGGTGTTTTGTGGCGTGCTGTTCCCTGCTGGGAGCTTGCACATAGACATGTGCAAGGTAATTGGGCAGGGCTTCAGGGCCACGGTCTTTACCCCAACATGGAGTGGATTCCAGGGTGGGACCCTTACAATTACCTGTGACAACTGGGGTAGTTTTGGTCCTGAGCTTATTTCATAGCTTGTGTTTGTTAGAGCTGAAGCAGTTTTCGCTTTCCCAAGGAGGCTGCAAACTCAGCTGAAGTGCATCAGACAACTCAAGAAGGAGCATAAATAATAACAGAGTTTCTGTTTAGTCAATTACATTCTTGTGACCTTGATCTGTTTTCAGAGTGTTTTGCACAAAATATGGCTTAAGCACCACAGAATACCAGCAGAGTTGCTGCCCCTTTTGAAGGCCATGGGATGATCCAGCCTGGCTCAGGCACCTGCACAAATATCATGCATCTCCACTGAGCTACTGCTTCTGCGGCCATGGGACAAGCTCAGCATCTTCAGCCAGGGAAACAGTGATCTGCTGTGACACCAGATGGAAACAACGTGAGAGAAACATGCTCAGTGACTGTGGAGACTCTCAGTAACTACTAAATGGGGCTGAATGTTGTGGAAAGCAGCTCTTCTATAAGGATGTCCTTCTTGACCAATAAAGCTGAGCAGGAGATTGGACTAGAGACCTTCCGAGGTCCCTTCTAACTTGAATTTTCCTGTGACCCTATGTATATTTTCTAGCCTTGCTGCTACAGCAGCCCAGGCCATGGCAGAGGATGACTTGACTCTTGTGCCAAGTGTAGAGATTGGGGAAGGGGAAGCTGAGGTTCACCCAGCAGTGACAGGACAGCAGGGTCTGCCTGGGCTTCTCCACATCTTACTGCAAGGTTACACACCAGTCACATGCCGTCCGAAGACAGATAAAATAGTCCTCCTACGGGGGGAACATGCCGTCTCCTTGTCCTTACAGCTAAAGCAGCTTCTGCTGGCCACTGCCAGGGCCATGTTACTGGATGGAGTTCAGATTGTTTAGGGTATGGGGCGCTTCTTATGTTCCCAGCTCTTCACAAAGTAAAGGTCTTTGGAAGTTGCTATCTCCCCATCCAGTGCGCGGGCCACGATTCCTGCTTCTCCCTGGGTCTCTCAGCCAGGTGTTTGCCAACAGCTCAGAGCTGTTGCAGCCTGGTGGGCTCCATATGGCTGCTGCTGTGACCATTGCAGTGGCCACGTTGCCAGGATCTCTCCCTTTTTGAATTACCTGTTTGAAGTGTCCTGACTGGCGGAGAGACTGAGTATTCCAGTTTTGTCCTTGTACTCTGTGTGTGTGTAGGGGATGCTGCAAACCCTGCGCAATACCTGAGAATGTCTCCAATAAAGTAGGCATGAAAAATGGCTCGCTACAACCCAACGAACGTAATTCACCTGGTTTTGCCATTTACTTCCGTCATAGGGGGTGCAGTGTTAATCAGCAGGAGTCCCGCAAGATCCTTCTCCCGTATTTCATGCTATGCTATACATTGCTGGCCTTGTTCAATTCTGCTGTGCAAACAGGGCATGTGTGGGTCATGCTATCTTTGTCCCAGGCTATTTATACTGTGTGACATTGTGCAGAGCCTTTCTTCATCAGCCTTTGATGGACTTGGCTGAGCTCCTCAGTGCTGACAACTTAACTGCTTGGGGTGCTTTGGCTCTTAAGTAGTGCGGTGCACGGCAGGCTGTGGTTGTTCAGAGGTTTGGGGTGGGAACAAAGTGGAAATGTTTGGTTCTTGGTGGACCTAAGGTGAGCGGGAGACTTTAGGATGGAGAAGCAATGGGAAAAAGGCTGGTTTAGGGCAAAACTGCTTTATTTTTTCTATGTTGCTGCTGTTTCTGCATCTTAATGTGTGAACAGGGCAATTTCTCTGGAAGGGAGGACAGTTCTTGTCAAACACTGACCCAGATCAGCCTTGGTACCTGATGTGCACAAAACAAGGCTCCTACCTTCCTGAGCTGGTGGAGCAAGCCAGGGCTTAGCTGTGCAAGGCACATGGTGCCCCCGAGTCACCACTGTCTGCTCAGCTTGCATTTGCTGCCTCTAGGGTTCAGAAGTCTGAAACCTATGCAATGCCAAATCCTCTCGGCTGGGACGGGTTCTTGGGCCAGAGGACCTGACATCTGAGGTCAGCACAGTCACACTGACATTGACTTATGTGCTGCTCTTTGTCGGCTGGCGGGGCCCATGTTTGCTGTCTGCCTCTGGCTGATGGCTGGGAATCTGGGACAGTGCAGGTGGCCCCGGGTGACCTTGTCCCTTGTCACTCTCTATTAGGACCAGAAGCATTGCTCCTTGGAGTTGTATTACCCTGTGTGATCACTCTAGCTGTCTCTCTTCCAACCTGATCTCATTTTGGTTTTGGAATTCTCGGCCCCTTTTTAATCTTCATTGCTATTTATCTGGTGACAGATTTGATAGAGGTTTTTACAGCAGAAACCTCATTTTTCTTCAAGCAAAAGGCTGCTGGTTCTTTTCTTCTGAGTAAAGCACCTTGAGATTGTCTCCTGGTGACTCACACTAGCAGCTGCAGCTTTTTCCAGAAGGCAGTAGAGCTTTCCAGAGCTCCCAAGCAGCCCCGTAATCACACATGAACATGCCTAGTGAAATGCTCACAGTGACTAATACATTTTTAAGTATCTTTTGCCTGGCTCCCTGAAGGGCTCATCCATCACTTTTATGAACTTGATCTCCATCTAAATAACTCACATGGATACAGCTCCATCATCCTCCAGCCTGATTTCCTCTCAGATGTCTTAAGCAGCTGATGTACTGGGAGGAAGTGAGCTAGTTAGCTCTTATCATCTGTTGTATCTGCCAACAGATGCATTTAGATTAGAGCTGAGAAATGCAGTGGGCAGGCAGGGACAGTGGGTGATCTATCTGTTACTTGGCCAAGAGAAGCCCATGTTTGAACTCTTTCACTCTCCGTATCTGCCATTAAGGCATTAACTTTGACTGCATTTCCAACTCCAGCAGCTATTTCAAGGTTTCAAAATGAGCTTGGGTGTTGACAGAGGACTGACAGCCCCCTCCATCAGGCTGGCCATGCTGTTGCTGCCGCAGGCAGGGAGTCGCGGTCAGCTGGCGTGCGGGGCGTGCTGCCGAGCACGCTGGCTTTGTGCGTAGCCATCGCTAATCCCTCGCTGCCCCGTAATCCTGCTGAGCCCCAAGCGGCAGAGGGTGAGTGGCCTCACCGCAGAGCAGCGCTGGTGGTTCTGCTGAACCCCAACGTCACACCAGCCTGCCAGGGCTCAAAGCAACCTTCATTTGTGCTCCTTGCTCTGGTCTTGCAGCAGTCTGGTGCACGAAAGAGGTGCACCTTAGAGGCTTAGTCCAGCACGGTGCTGTGGGCCCAAACGCCCAATGAATTCCTCACCCAAGGCTCTAGATGTGCTTCGTAAAGTGCAGTCAGCATGTGTCCTGTCCCTGGCATGCAGGATGCAGCAGAAGTGCCTCTCTAGCCTTCAAGACAGATTGCTGAGAGCCTGTAATGCCTGAGGAGCACCTCTCTTTTACACATGTCCTTGTGACTGCTGCTTTTATTCCTTAGTATTTCCAAATCAAACATGGAGAACCAAAGTTGCTCCAGAGGCCCCCTTGTGTGAATGGGGATGCTCTGCACCTCACATGAGGGTGCTTGGTCATAGTCCAAAGATGTTTTACTGCTTCAGCTGAGAGAGGGAACAAAACCAGCCTGATATCATACAAGTCACCTTTTCAGCCTTCCTGCAGTGGTGCTCTCAGTGTTTCCCCAGTCCTGGCTTGTACTGGGGTGTTATTCCTCCTGATTAGTTCCCTGTGACACTTGGATTCCTCTCTGAGAGTGTCTTGGTCACAGAGAGAAATCTGAGCATTCTGCTTTGTCATTCTTGGCTCAAATTTCATCTCTGGAGCTTGAAAAAGGCCTGGTGCCAAGCAGGGCAGGGCTCCGAAGCTGCATTTTTCTGCTGTTCCCCCAATGACTTCCCACAGTGGGGCAAAATGCTCTGTTGCAATGTCCCCTGTTAACCATCTCCAACACACTCTCTGTTTCAGGTGGTCTAAGCACAGCAGTGGGTTATCCGCTGGACACAGTGAAGGTACGGGATGGAGCTTTATTTCTTGACTACAGACTGAAAATGAACAGGCTTTTTTGCTTTCCCCTCCCCCTCTCTAGAAAACTAGTCCCATAGCAATGCTTTAATCTTCGTTAAAATCAACATATTTCACCCTATTTGGTTGTGTTGCTTCTCTCTTAAAAAGAAAAGTAAATCATTTGGTCATGCTATTTTATGGCTAATTATCTGGTTTGCTCCTATGGCTTGTTTGTTTGTTTTGTTTGAATCTACTATCTACATTTTAAAGTTGTCCCTATATTCCTAGGTGAGAATTCAGACCGAGAGGCATTACAATGGGATTTGGCACTGCATTCAAGAAACATACAGGACAGAAAAAGTAAGTGCCTCTCATCAGAGTTGCTGACGCCAGTTACTGATGGCTTGCTGCAGGGAAGCAGAGCTGTCTCTGTTGGCGGGGGAGGATGGGCAGCAGTTACATACAACCATTTGTCGGGAGAAAGGTCAGGATGAAATTTAGCTTTGCCAAGGAACTGTAAGACGGGAATAAGTTTTGGCTCAGCAATGTAGGGACAGTGGTTTTGGGTAGATGCTTTGCATGCCATTCGCTTTACAAAAAGTTATTTTATCTCTGTTTCCAACTAGATTTGGGGATTTTACAAAGGTGTGTCTGCATCAGTCCTTGCAGTATCGGTGATTTCTTCTGTTTCATTTGGCACGTACAAAAACTTCCTTTGTACCATCTGCAAGCTGCGATACGGGGCTGCGGACGCAAAGCCGTCCAAGCTGGATGTTTCTCTTGCTGGAGGTGCTGCAGGTGCTGCCCGGGTAGGTCAACAGCCAAAAGGGAAAGCACAACAAGAGGTCTTGTTCTCAAACATAGGAGCCTGGGAAAGCACTGAATGTTTTCTGTCTGGGAAGCCACAGGGGAGCCTGCACAAACCTGGTGGGTTTGTTTTCAGAGGGGTCACACTCTGCCCATGCTGCCCCCTCCCTCGTCGGCTCCACAGCGTGGCCAAGCTCTGCCAGGCAGCTCATGCCAGATTTGGTTTAGAGTTCCAAAACACTTAAGAACTCGTTATTAAGAATGACACGGACCTCGGCAGCAAACGCAGAAAAAGGAAGAAAAACAACCTGGGCAGCAAACTTTCCAAGTGGCTCTGACGGTGTATTTATATAAGAAAGACTTAACTCAGTGTGTCAGAGCTCAGGCTGGTGCTCTGACAGCGGCTCCACAAGCCCAGCATGGTGTTGCTGTAGCAATGGGCAGTACACAGCATTGCCTTGCCAGGACTCGAAACTCAGCGGGGCATCACTAAGAAGTGATGCTGCATGGCAAACATGCCTGATCCCAGGACAAGGAGGTGAGGCTGAATCCAGGAGCACTTTCCCATCAGGAGATGGATTTCTGTCAGCATCTGCAAGAGTTCACCCCAGCACTCCGATGGCGTGCTGGGCAGAGACATGCACCCAGTCACAGGCAATCCTCTTACAGAGCAGTCCAGATGGTCGCGTTTCTAAGTGTTTTCTAGCAGACAACAACTCCATTTAGCACAGGTTAATGTTTTTAAAGTCTTTACGGCCTTGGCTCCAAATACAGATAAATATAAGAGCCTTGATGTATGCTATGCTGTAGCTGAGGACATCCCCTTTCCACGCCCACCTGGTTTAAAAAGTTGTTACAGGTGTTTAAAATACCCTGGTGATTTCTGCCTTGCCTTCCACTCCTCACAGTGCAGCTCACACAGGTGTCCTGTGGCTGCTGGGTGGGATTTAGCACAGAGAGAGGGGAGGAGGCTGGAACTTGCTGGCTTCAGGTAATATTATTGCCTGAAAAGTGTGGGAGACAAGGAATTTGCAGGAGCAGGATCAAAACACTGTTTAAACATGAAAGGTTAAAATGCCGTCCTCTGATGTTACAGGTTTTGTTGATGACCCCTAGTGAAGTGGCTAAAGTTCGCATGCAGACTCAGAGGAACCCACATCCTTCCACTGCATCTCCCCAGCCTGTTTCCAAGCCCAAGTACCGAGGATCTCTGCACTGCCTGAAGGTGATTGCCAAGCAAGAAGGTTTTGGGGGTCTCTACAAGGGCTGTTCTGCATTACTCTGCAGGGATTGCTCCTCTTCTGCAATATATTTCCTTACCTACTCTGCTCTGTGCGACTGGCTCACACCAGCTGGGAAAAATAAACCAGGTAGGTATTGGAAAGCATCTGGCCTTATCTGCAAAAACGGCTTATTTAGTACCACACAGAGGGAAACCAGGCTCTCAGCAAACATCACCCAGCACCTGTGAAACCTCACCCAGATCTGCTCCTCACGTGGGGCGCTATGTGTTTGCTTCCTGGTGTCACGGGGCTGTTTGTGCCCTCCCGGCGTGGGTGCCAGCAGCCTGGGAGTGCGGGCTGTGCCGGCACCACCCGGTCCCTCGGCACCTGCTCCTCTTCCTGCAGGCGGGGTGTTCACGGCACGCTCTGGTGCTGGGTATGTGGAAATGAAATCCTCTTCATGCAGAAAATGGGTATGTAACTAGAAAGGAAACATGGACAAACCCTCCCAGGAGCCATCACGGAGCATGGATCAGCGTCAGTCCGGAGCTTGAGAATAAATCCCAAGTGCAGAATGGAACGACGCTTAAGTTTCCTGGTTGTGGTTTGGCTCCAAAAAAGCAACTATCCGCTTTGAGAAAAGATCAAAGAGGTGACATTCAGCGAGAGCATCTTCCTGAGAATTATAAAAATAAGTAAACCCAGCTGGAGA
Organism: Pampusana beccarii; assembly: GCA_013399365.1. Taxonomy (NCBI): domain Eukaryota; kingdom Metazoa; phylum Chordata; class Aves; order Columbiformes; family Columbidae; genus Pampusana; species Pampusana beccarii. Next base: position 108,584 of record VWYH01008554.1, on the reverse strand, counting down.
AGGTGTGGGTGCTCTCAGGCTGCATCACATCTAGTTCGTGTGGTGTTAAATTAGATGCTGCCTCTGCACGAACCAGTATGGTATGTGCAAAAATGAGTATGCTTTGAGATTGAGAGACCATGCAGTTTGTGTGAGCTCCCTGAAAACCTCACAACCTCCAGCAAGAGCTGGACAAAATAACTGCTGAAAAACATGAAAGTCAACCAAGTTAGTTAACAAATCTGAGACACCTGCAGCCGTATCTGTGCAAGGCTCGAGTTAACTGCTCCTCCCTTCACTCCTGCAGGTCTCCTTGTTGTCCTACTTTCTGGTGGCTTTGCTGGAGTCCTGGCCTGGGGATTAGCTACTCCCATGGATGTCATTAAATCAAGGATGCAAACAGATGAATCAGACCAGCACAAGTACAAAGGTCTCATCCACTGTGCTAGAGAAAGTGTGAGAAAGGAGGGTGCAAAAGTGCTTTTCAAAGGACTGGGGTTGAACTGCATTCGTGCCTTTCCTGTGAACATGATGGTGTTTGTAACATACGAAGCTGTGCTTAGAGTTACAGATCATTATACAAACAAAAAATAACTTGTGCCACTCTGTTCGAGGGTGTATTTTGTTTAGTTTGTTTTGTTGTAACACAACATCCACAATTGCTGAATGTTGTCTCCTTTGATGGGTAGTGTAAGAAGCATGGACATTTCAGCACAAAACTGGATGGCTGACGGCTTTGTTTTATTCTTATAGGATTACAAACTCGTCAGGGAGTCTTAGACTTAGATACAACCTCCCTTTTATCTCATTAATATATTTGGACTGTAGCCGCTGCTCAGGCCCTTGAAACATCAGGAAATATTTATGTTCTAACAAGCTGACAGTCTCATCAGAATTTTTGGTAAAGAATTAATTTTGTTTTTTACTGGCACAGGAAATGATCTTCACCACTGAGGGAAGAGCTGGGGGGAGCTTGTATAAGCTTTAACACTACCTAGTGCTATTTACACGTAATGCCTGTATTGCATTCCATGAGTAACTGAACATATTTGTGCTTCAGGCTGCAACTTTTCCTTCCCAGCTGTAATTTTCCCAAAGTACTCTACAATTATATCCCTTCGGTAGCAGCTGAAATATGAACCTCCTTGCTTTTTCCTGTCATTATTTAATGACTGGCAGACATAGTCTGTTTACATAATCGCGCTAACAGCCTCATGGAAAGTGAAACCAGGCAGGGGTTCCCGTAAACCGAGTGATTTTCTCGCTGCGCAGCTCTGAGCCCCCCATCATCCATCCCCTCCGGGAGGCTGAGGCACCGCGGCTCTCCGGAGCTGGGCACAGCTTGGGACGCAATCTGTTCTCATCCCGGAGGGAGGGGAGGAATAGATGCAAAACCTCTTTGCTTCTCAAAGGAAGGGCTGCCGTAAAATCCACGCGCTGCGGGGTTAGGCAAGTTAAAGGAGAATTGCAAAGTTGTTGAGTTCAACTAAGATTTACTACTTTTAAAATGCATATACTCTTCTCACTTCAGTGTTAGGAGCAGCCAAAAGTTGTTTGTATTTTTTTTTTTTTTCAAAGGTGCATTTTTATGGAATTTCTGATGCTCCTAACAACTGTTTATTTTTCACAGAGGTACAAAGTTTCATCAACATGTCAGTTAAAAAAACCCATGACCACACTATTGCTTCAGAAAGGAAGTCCCGAAAGCCAGAAATACTTTAATTTGCTCATCCTGCCTCAAGAGCAGCATAAACGTTTTGTATCTCCATTTTAATGCCTGGATGATGACATCTGGAGCAGACTAGATCCAGCCCGTCAGATTCTGTTGCAAGAGCGTTTTCTGGAGGTAAAGAGGAAGACTATATTTTTAAAGGAGTTCTTCAGGGTTGATGCCCATCTGGTCCATGGCCACTTTTACTTGTTGATAGCAAGGCCTTGAGTATACTGACAGGACTTTTGCAGCAGATGGGACTTCTCAGCTACGCTGGACATATAAGAAAGGATCTTGTATTTAAACGACAGGTGCTACTAGAAAAGAATAAAGGGGACCTCTTCCACTTCGAGAAAGACTGGTAAAAAGCTCCAGAACTGTCCTCTTGAAATCTAAGCTTCCAATTGGCTTTTAAAACATGTTCACAGCCATGCTATCAAACCACCATCACAATTTTTCTCTCAGGAGTCTATCCAACTCTTGCAGTTGAATCACGAGCAGGGTTAAAAGACCATGCAGGTGCACAGTATGCCACCTGAAAGCGGAGTGAAATGAAAGACCCAGCGCTGAACTGGATTATCTCCCAAAGTGCTTGTGGTCTCAGCAACCTGCCACCTATGGTTACATCTTGGGGTATCAGCATCAAAGCATCAAACTTCCTTTAGTCAGAAAGTCCTTATAACAGAAGATTTAATTAAGTCCTCGAGATCTGGAATTCCTCTTAATATGGTCTACTACCCTCACCTCTTTCTACAAGGGACACATTTGACCGACTGCTGTCCCAGCTGGGTACTGATTTATCCCGGCTCTGCCTGGGTGTTTTGTGGAATCAAAGTCCTTCATGCTGTATTGTTCTCAGCCAACCTCGTTCTCAGGCATTACATCCTCTGAACAGAGGCAGTAAAAAATGCCTGCAAATCAGACTAAACAACCATTTATCGTTAGGCAGCATTAATACCATCCGTGGTCAGCCCAAGGTTTGAAAATAAAGTAGCTCAGCTGTCCTAATAGGCTCATACATTCAGATAACTAAAAATGTCCCCTCCTGTGGGTGTAACTGAAATATAACTGGTTTGAAGAAACAAAATTACAGATGAATTGTAAAAATGAGTGGGAACAACTGTGAAGCCAGTGGAGAGGCTGAGAACTGCAAGCCTCAGGGTATTCAGCACCATGTAAAAGTAGGTTCTCATGTGGCCTGAACAAACGCTACACGAGAGGCAAGCTCTATCTTCAGGCAGCTTATTTCAGGAAGGTAACTGCTTTGCAATCCATCCTGTTCACAAGCCTTTACTGGAAATAACATATACGCAGTATGTGGGTGACAACCTGCCCCAGAGCAAGAACCCACAGTGAATTCCAACTGATACGAGCTACCAACAGGTACAGGAATTGAATGGGTAAGTACTATAAACACAGGTACATAAATATGAACCAATTTTTGTTTAATTACATGACACATTGTACATATTAAGTACTTTACTACATACACACCAGGCTGGGTGTTTGGCTTCCGGATTTTAGAACTTGACTGCTTTATTTTCTGGTTTCTTTGTATTACCTTGACCTTCAGCTACTCTAATAATCACAGAACTATTTATTCTGATAAATTAGCTAGCTGAAGGCCAGCTAGCAGAATAAGACACCACATTTGCTGTGCTGATATTTGATTTACATTGCTGTAGAGCATGCATCTTGTTGTCTAGATTATTCCTTTCAGTAACAAAGTTGGTGGCCTTGGTAAAAAAGTTTTCTTTAGCAGGCATATTCTGCTTCATGTTTTCATGTTGCTGATAATTCCTGTTTCCTCTGACAACGTTTATGAATATCCTAGTAGGCTTCAGCTTGCATCTTGGTGACTGTGGAGGAGGCACGTAAAGCTGCTCAGAACCTGTGCTCTTCAGATAACAGCAATTGTGGAGTATCATGTTTCCACTTCAGTACCGGTCTTCACGCCAAACCTACTGAAACATCATCGTAAATGGGTCACATTGACCTTTCCCTACTTCTGAGCTGGCTGCTGTACACTGGGAAATTCAACATCCAGTCTCGCCTGAGTTAATCTTCGGAAAACTGACCCTTATTAGCTTGCTTTGGGAGCAATCCAAAGTCTACCTGGCAGGACTGGGTACAGTGGGTTACAGGGCACCTTGTGTCACTGCCTGAAAGGCACTGGACATCGGAACAAGGACCAGCTCCATCAGATGACTAAATCAACACCTAAAAGGCTAAAAAGAGAGGTCAAAAACAGAGTATGTGTACATTAAGCCGCTTAAAAATAATAATAAAAAAAGAGTAAAATCAAATAAGTTTGATACAGACTTTTATCTACATTTTTATTACAGCAATATGAACAAAATGTGAACAAATTGAAGAAAATGTAATGAACGTTGCCTGATAACATTCTTACACATTTCACACATGCTTCTGAAGAGTGCCTTATCTTACCTTTTAAACACCTCTGGGACATGAATCGTAATTACAACAGATTTAGGAATTTGCCAAGACTCCTCTAAGAAACTGTATCATTTCAGAGCACATTTGTAAGAAACTAACAGAGCACTTGAGTAAGGTGCTTGCTTAATAAACAAATCCTGAATAATTTTGCTATCACTTTGCTCTCTAAATTTTAAAAACAGATATTAATTACTGTCTTATAAAATTATTCCATATGATGCTTAGTTAGAATAGAACATATCACTGTTTCTCCTATAGCATGTTTCCCCTTTCCTGAATAAATCAAATAAGTCCTGCAGGACAGATCTGCATACAATATTTTAAAGAAGAAATTTGCATTACAAGTTTGCAAAAGCCCTTTAAAAGTCCATTTAAGTCTTGTATTTTATGTATAGCTTAAAGATGACAAAGAGTGAAATGCAAGAACAGCAAGGTCATCATTAAAGTCTACGGCAAGCAAGAATTAGTTTATTTACTACTGGATTTAAGAAGTAATTTTTCTTTTATAAGAATTTCTCCAGCACTTAAAAAAAAAAGTTTTCTACTGATTGTTAAAGGCTTGTTAGCACTGAGATACTATGTCTGTGGGTTATAGAGATATAGAGAGACAGCCACGGGTAAACATTTACTTTAATACACTTAAATCATTTGCGTTAGATTAGCGACGCCAGCTCACGTAAACCATACAGAAAAAGGAAAAAGTTAAGCGTTGCTATTTGCAGCACAAGTTTGAAACACCTGCAACAGGACTCAACTTGCCTCGCATTTCAGTCTGTCCTTGGCACTTCACACAGCACTTGGCACACGGCCTTTCCATCTCAGCAGCGCAAGGTCAGGGCCGGGACACACACAGACACAGACACACAGAGACACAGAGACACAGACACACACAGACACGCAGACGCTGCATCCCGGACCCACTGCGTGTGGGGAGGCAGTGGCACCAGCTCCGGGCAGCACAAACAGCCCCGCGCGGTCTCACGTGCCGACGGGGTGGTCCGAGGGCCACCCGAGTCCAGGAGGAGTGTCACCCTTGAAACGTCTCCCTCAACCCAAGCGTAATCAGCTGCTTTCAAAAGTTTACAGTCAAATTAAAAATTATTATTATTATTTTTTTTTTAAACAATGCTACGGTCGATACACGTCCACTAGGCCCCACAGTAAACCTGTTAAAGTTTAAATCTTTCACACCTCATTCAAGTGCCTTCTTTGTATTTTTTAATAATTTGCAAAATACCACATATCAAGATCCACCTGTGCTATCAAAGGTGTTTTTATTTGATGTAGATAAGACTATGTTTGGGCTAGCAACTTTCCATTCCCCATAAATACAAGTCAGATCTAACAGTTTTCATTCAGCAATGCACGTATTGAAACACATTAGCTGATCATCTGAGTTTTTCTTCCATAAATCATAGCATAGACATTGAAGTTCTTTTTCAGAGGGATAATTAAATATCACATGAGGTATTTTACAAAGTATATTTTCTCACTGGAATACATCTTAAAATAAGTACCCTTAGTTTCAATGACCTGGTGCAGCAAAACAGAACAGACAGTACCAGAAGTACCCCTGTGTGCAGCAGCAACTTCATTTTCACAGCATGATTTAACACCTGGCATTTTTTTCTAACTAGAAACTAAAACACGCATTCCTGCACTATCTTGCACCTGAGAATATGAAGGAAGTTTACAACCTTGTGATAACCTCCTCCCTCCAGAGGAGTCAGACCAGTTGAATAGCTGCAGAAACAAAAGTACAGTGAGATTTCTGAGACTTGCCCTTAGGTCAAAGAGGAAGACAATAGCAAAACCAGCTTGATATTCCTTCTCCTGTGTTACAGATTTCCATTCTTTCGGTATTGATCCCAGGGCTAAGTCACTATGTATTCTGCTTTGTAACATTGATTATCTTTTTGTGTGCAGTATGTTCCCAGTAGCCCACAAGGACATACAGTCTAGTAAACCAAGGTACACAGGGCAAAAGAAAATGGAACAACTAGTTATTACTTTGAGATATGACCTCTCACTGACGTATCTAAAACAATTTACAAGTTGGGCTTTGTCATCAAAATGGAAGTTTTATTTATATTTTCAACATGAAATACAATAAAATACAGTGTTATGCTGACAGACATGCTTTTCCGCAAGATTGGGCAATGCTGTCTTGTATACTCTGATTTTAAATACATACGAGTCCTATTTTAAACTTCTCCTGTACTCTGACATTCATTGTAATTGACTCATCAAAAGCAATATTTATAAAGCACCGATTGCAGGCTGTACATAACTAGGGAGTGATGACATACAAGAGGAGACAACAATTGCTCGGTTTTGGTTTATCAAGTGGAAAGTTCCATACGTATTTCTTCAAAATTCAAAAGCTAGCTTCCGTGGAGTCATGAACTGCTTCACTATTTCATCTGTAACCTGCTTCCGTCGCTCTTGATGAGCTGCTATCAAGGGCTGCAACGTTTCAATAAGAACCTTCTTCAGCTCCCCCGTGAGCAACTCCCCACTTGTGTATGCCTGTCAAGAAAGTGTCGATTGCTAAATATGGTGCTATATGGAAAAGGACTCAGTGACAAGCAGTTCTTTAAAAGCCTGGCCCCAGCAAATACAGACTTGGATGTCTTAAAAATGAGCACACGCCTTAGAAGCTCATGTGGTATCACACTGAAAATGTAACTTGCAAAATTGCTCGTTGCCTTTTAAAAGATTGAGGCAGTTGGGCAATTTCAAGCAATTTCCAAGCTTGATGGACTGAATAAGCTACATTCACAAGAACGTAACTGGGAAATCCCGTAATTATTTCCAGGAAACTGCACATTTTTCTTCCCAGAATGCTGGTTCAAATAAACAGTCACTCTAAGCTGTTTTTTGCAATGAGAGGTACAAATTCTCATATTTTTCTCTTCTTCCATTCGGGTAAGACACTAGATGTGATTAAAATATCCTTTTCACAGCAAAGACACTCAGCATCTCTGCTCACACTAGCAGTCATATCCACAGCCGGTAACTCACAGTGTGCGTGGGGATCAGCAGCTGCCCAGCCCTGCTCTTGGGAGGGAAAGAGTAGAAGGTTGGAGGAGAGGTTGCAGCTGTTCCCAGCAGGGGAAAGCTGATAAACCAGCGTGACGTGGGTACAATCAAATACAGACACGACCTTCCCAAGAACGCGTTTGCCTGGGATTGATGATGGTCACGTAGCTGAAGGAGTGAAATGTCTTGCTACTGCCCCCAGAGACAGAAGTATGCCAGATAGTTTTAAGGAAAATGCAACTTATATAAAGCAGTTTTCACTTGGGATCAGTGAATCTCATAGCTATTGCATTTCTTGTGATGGTAAGAAAAGAAGAAAAAAACCAAACCAAGAACAAGCTTTTGGCATGAGCTTTTGGAGTTTTCCAGGGTATTTAGGTATCATAAGGAACAGGCAGAGTGTATTATACAATTAAACCCAACACTAATGCTACAGTGATCTCATCTGAAAAGCAGGGAAGATGCTGTCCCACACACTGTTGGAGATCCTTATCAAAATAATAGAGGTTTTTTTTTTTTAAAAAAAAAAAGAAGAGACGATCTGTGAGAAAGAAGAACATTGAAACAAATACAGAGGTCTCAATATTGAAACTTGTAAGGTATGGAGAGTGCAAGAATAACACCACAATTACCTTCCTGGAGAAGGTTCACAGGAGGACTTAGTGCCAGCTTTTTTCTCATAGAAGGGAACTAATAATATTATCTTCAACTTGGCTACTCACCTGCTTCAGTTGTTCAAGCCTGTCATCATCTTCCAGGAAGAAAGTCAGGTACATAAAAGACACGTCCACATCACAGTTACCTCCGTACTTCCTGTGCTCTTCAATGGTGTCTCTCCCTCCCGAGAAGGCATGCTTGTTAATCTGAAACAGCATCATGACTTTATTGTATAATTTCTACTAAATTCTGGTTCACTATATTGTAAACATAAGTGTATCATGATCCTCTGAATTCTATATTAAGGACAAGCTGAAGGGTGAGTGGGGCAAGTTAATGCAGAGCCTCAGGACTGAAGCAGGGAGGCAAAAGGTGGTCATTAAAACCCAGCAGTGAAAAATGGCTCTATACATACTGCCCAGACTGCATAATCAGAACAAAAATGAAGCAAGAATTAAAAATATACCACCCAAGATTCAGTCAGAAAAGTTTTAAGTCCCTTTTGTTGAAGCTGTTGTCTGTTGGATAGAATTCGTGCTTACAGGAAATGTATTCCATGTAAGAAAAAAGATAATAATCCCAAAAAATAATGGTATGGAAATTTCGAGGAAATCCTAGAGAGAATCCAGGCTCTTCTTGTTTTTAGAGAAAAGAAAAAGAAGAGAAAGCAAAGTTAAAGATTAAAAAATTCTGGCTAGAATGGCTAAAATTAGACAAATGCTCAATTGTTCACTCTAAAAATTGAATACTTCTTACTAAGGTGAGAAGGACTGAACACAGTACATCAGGTGAAGGCGCGTTACTGTTCATACAAACAGTTTTCTGTATGAATCTCATTTTTACATATTCTGGCACCTATTTGTTAACTGAGGGTTTCCATGACTTATCTATACTGATGCACTGATCTGTTCCCTGAATTAGTACAGACTTAGAATCTAAATAACAGTTTCTAGGAAAACAAGTAAATAACCGAGCTGTAATACAGTGCTGATAGGTGAAATAAGAACAGTTTACTATAACGTTGCCATTCATCTCCCTGGATTTCCCAGAAGCTTCTCAGCCTTTCTGAATATCTAGCAATTTTTCATCTTCTATTACCTGTAACTTTTGAAACTCATTATGTAGCAATGTACTAGTGATCTGAAAAATGCTGTAAGCAGTATTTTTTTTTTTTGTGCAGCAGCGGCACTCTCTTTTTAACCTTCATCCATCACCAGAAATCACCTTTCCTACTCTATTTTTTTATTTATTGGCCATAACAATATTTGTTCTTCCACTCAAGCTCTATTAACATAAAGTCTACTTTTCTGATGGGCTTCAGAAGCTGAAATAAGTCTCAGTTTGTCTTCCATTTCTCAATACTTTACATAACGTTCAGAATTTTCTCTTATAGCTTTTATACTCCAAGTAGCTAGAATTATTTTGTTATTTTTCCAACTAGTTTAAGGACAGCAGAAATAAGACTTATTAACTGGACACAGGGTTTCTTGGATCTCTTTGCAGATTACTAGCTACTTGCCAGGAAAAAAAAAGGAAGAATATTACCAATACTACCACTAGGCATGCATCCTCTATTCTGAAATTTTAGGATTCTTTTTTAAAAAAGCCACTGTGTAGCTGCGCGAATAAACTGGAATTACAATCCAAACACACGAAGAATTCCAATCTGTCAGACCAGTACTGTTTAATCAGCTTCTACATAAGATAATGAATCACTATGAGATGACTGCAGAAGAATCTGACCTATACATGGGTTTGTCAACCATAAGAGAACTAATCCAAGCCCACCCAGCAGAAACAACATATACATATTTTTTCTGGCTTTGACAGATAGTTGTTTCATGTCTGGTTATCATGCCTATAAATCCTTTTCCAAAGATTGATTTTTATTTTTTTTTTTTTAATATCATAACACAGCTGAATGTTTGTTGAATTAAATCACCTGACATTGGGCAAGAGGGATTTTTCTTTGAGCTGGAAGGGGTGCTAGGAATATACCGAGATAGGAGAAAATACCCCTTCTAAAACTTTTGCGAAATTCAACATAACATTTATTTGTGAACTGGAGGGAGGAGTGCGTGGCAGCAGCAGATGCCCAAGCAGCAGCAAAAGTCTGACCTGTGTTATAACCGACACTGCAATGCTCGCTGCTCCCGGCATGGAGAGGCAGTCAGGAGAAAGAGCTGTTTATTTGATTTACATCATGGACTGTCAGATTTCAAAACTATGGTAACATAATATCTATTTTTAGAGCATCAGCCTCCAGAGGTTTTGTTCTTTCACCAATGTGCTGCAGATATCAGATAAACAAACAGTGTTTTGTACATTATTCTAGCTAATATTTGTACTGTTAGACTAGCTGGCAAGGCAAAACACTGTATTTGATAGTCTTGCCATATTTGCATAACTAAGTCAACTCCTGAAGCTGCTTTGCAATGAAAAATATGAAAAAAAGATGCAGATATGCTCAAAGAAAACATTAAAAAAATGTCATTTTAACCATGAGGACCACCACTCTTTGCCAAAAAAGCTTTGCATTCCCACGTTTTGCAGGTTCTTACCTTTGTCTTGATTTGTTTGGGTGTATCAGTGAGGAAGATGGAGGAGTTTGGGTCACTAGCGCTCATTTTTGTCTGTGCTCCTTGCAGGGCTGGGAAGAAGACTGAGTGCAGTAAGGCTGGTTTAGGCTGCCCAATTCTAGGTGCTACATCTCGGGTCATTCTAAAATAAGGATCCTAGGACAAACATCAACAAAAGCATGGAATAAAGTTGAAAAATGTGAATGAAAAGCTGATTAATGCTGACTTGTTCATGCCTTAACAGGTGGTCTCAAAAAAACCAACCAAAACCAAACAAACCCAAACCACAAAATGTTCCAGAAGCTACTTCCAATCCAGTTAATCCAGAGAAACAAACAAACAAAATCCCTTTTTTCATTTCCATAGTTCTGCTGTACACTCTGATTCCCTCAATTAATAAGCATATTTGCAAAGATTTCAAATAGTCGTGAAAGTTATGCTTAGTAGGCCTGGAGATAGATGCAGATTTAAGATGCAAACTTCTTCCCAAACCATTTCACAACCAGCATAGAATGTGAATTAAATAAGTGATCAAGCCGGCAGTGCTGTGCTGCTGATCGGACTTAAACCAACTGCAATAATATTGCTACGTAATTTTGTGGCTGATGAATGTACTTACATCATCTTTCAGTGACCTTCCCTGTGACTAAAAGAGCTAAAGATTCAGACAGTACAGAATCTGATTACTAGAAACAATGCTCATTCAAAGTAACGACACTACCACTGTCATTTGTAGCTGATGTTGTTCTTCCTTCCTCTCTATATAGATGTGAATTGTTAAGGTTCTGCAGCCTTTCTGACAAATGCTTCTTTATTCTTACTGATAGAATGTTTTTCCTATGGTTCAACATAAATCTCTTGTGCTTCAAGTCAAGCTCATTACATCTTGTCCTAGTTACCAGGGAGATGGCCAAAAGCTTCTGCCTACCCCCATGTCAGTAAACCTTTGCACAGATTTTACTGTCTCTGCTTTCATAGACACCAGCTCACTGTGAACTGGGTTGAGACCAAGACAGATCCAAGACTGGCAAGAATGAGTAAAGCACGAATACATGATTGTTGGGTTAAGCCTTCATCATTTTTAGGACTCTGCACAACACCCTTTTATCTCTTCCAGCTTCTGCCCAAGTGAGGTGCTTGCAGGAATGTTTTACAGATGTTCTGATACCACCATGAAGCTTGAATGGTACATTACAAAAACAAATCCATGAAAACCAAGTTAAGTAAGACGATTTTCTTACCTGATCGATAGCACATGGAATAAGACACTGAATGTTCTCCTTGCCATTGAAGATCTGTGGAAATGATGAACTGAAGGATGGAGCAGCCTGAATAGCAGGAAAGCTGATCTTTCCTAGAAAACATGTTTGGAAAAGCTGAGAAGCCAATATGAGCAATGATAAATAGAGGAAACTTTTTGAAACATGTAAAATGCACAAGTGAATCATTCAGATACTCACTTGAAGACTAATATCTACCCTTACCAAGCACTGATGTCTTATCTGAGAGAACTTCTTTATCTTTACCTTCTATGATGTCAACAAACCTTCAAATAACACATAAACTAACGAAAAAAGGCAGGGTGTGATCACAAAGGTTCCAGAAAAGGATCACCAGTCCATACTTTTTCATCACTGATCTATCTACCCATCCCAGAAATACAACTGACTATATCATCACTCCGAGCTTCTCATTTTTTCTCTTTTTGTGAGAGAATGACTACAGAGCTACTTATCAGGCAAGTTCCCCTCTACGGTCTTAGAATCATCGCTATATGCACGCTGTACTCCTGAAGCATCTCAGATGTGTCTAGTTTTCTGTTTTAATCACGGGGTCACCAATCTCCTTCCCTGATCAAAATCCTCCCAGAATAGAAAGCAAATAGCAGATTTTTCCAAACATATAATGAAGCCATTACCACAACAGCAATTTGTATTAGAGCACTGTTAGGTCAGAAGTAGGAATCTGTTCCTTGGTTACAGAGAAGGCTGAAAAGCTGTCACTGGCCCAATAAGTGGTCAAAGAACTATGTTAGTGCTCAGGAACACCAAGGTTTTAGTGCCATCTTTGACACAACATTTTTTTTGGCTAATGCAACAGAAATCTGCAATTGCAGTAAATGGAAGACAGATTACCCAGCACCTTGATAATTAGGCTTTTGAACGCTCCTTAACTTTTTCATATATGTATGTCCATGTGTGTATTAATATAACTTTCTGAAGAGAAAAGCTTCTATATAATTTTGTTATAGAAATTTCCAGGAGGCATAGTTGACTATAGCTGCAAGCACTACTGAAAACAAAAAGGCAAAAACCAAACCAACCATCCAAAAGACTACTTCTCTATCCTGGGCACTTCAATGTCAGTGTTTTGTACTTTGCTGTTACTAAGGCAAGAAAGGTAGATATCATGCAAAAAATTCCACTGTGAAGTGTTTGCTACCCTGAAGGAGCCACAATAACATCCTTTTACAATCAGCCTAGAAACAACGATCTTCTTCCTTTTTCTACTGATTTCATGAGTGGTAGATACTTATCTCTTTAAATAATTACTTAAATAGTGCCATAGAGAGTAAAAGCAAGCATCACTTCTAGTAACTCATATTGTCTCCTACCAATGCAATCACTGTCTGTAAAGCCAAAGATTCCTTTCACTTGGTTAAATGTCACATGCTTCTGAACTTTGACAATGTTTTTGTAGAATCCAGTACTTGTCCTGTGACAAAGAAAGTGGAAAAATAAAAAAGAAGTCAAGAGCAGAAAAGTAGGTAGAAACATTCACTCCAAAAGCTGAGAATGCCAAAAAACTGCAGGATCAAATCGCAACATTTTTGTCTTTTTGTGGCCCATTGAGATGATAATTAGAGAATTATTTACAAACAAGAATTTCATGTCTTGAAAGTTTAATTCATTCTTCCCCCCTCCAAAAATTTACTGCAAACATTTTTTGTCACAATTAACTGCCTAAACCCAGAAATATTTTAATTTGGAAATGGTGCCGAAATGCCTCATGGAGCCTGAAGTTCACTTATCCTTATGCTTCTCCGTGAACTCAGGCAACCTGAATGGATCCTGCCTTCTGCATCGCTTGGTATCCCCAGTGAGTATCCCAATCCTCCAAATTCTCATTTTCTACAGACTAAATTCACTGGCTGGACTTTTTCTGTAACCAAATACAGCAGCAGTATTTCCAAATGGAAAATAGCTCAGCAACTTCTTCCTTTTTTTATTTCTGCTGAAGAGCCAAAGCAAAATAAACAGCAGTTCTGACCTGCCCTTGTTCAGCCACAGGGCAGACGTGTGCTAATGCAACTTTTCGAAGGCAGGAACATCAGGGGAGTGAAAGGAGGAAAAACAGTAGGCTCCACATTCTGCGGGCTGTATATTATACAGTGCATCTCTAAAACAGGTTCTCTCATCCAAGTCTTTAAGGAAGCTCATCACTCCACGTGGAGGAACAAAGCTCACAACTTCAGAACTGAACTTTGTCATGAAACCTCTGCTTTCTGAGAAGGCATTTCCAACAGCAGTTTATTCTTCTTAAATCTTTAAATTCGAAGTTCAAGTAATAATCTTTCATGCTTTGCTGTTAAACTAATTGACCACAATAAGTTGCTGAAATGCCTTTCGTCAACACAGATCAAGTGTAAACACATCTCAAAGATTTTGATACCATCTTAAATCAACCTGGAGGTTTCTTGGTCATTTAGGTATTTTTACAATTTAGCTCCTTTAATATTTTTTTTCATAATTTAAATTTTAAGCATCATACACACAATTATTTGTTCTTATGTTATACAGAAGAATGACACTAGGATATACATAAAATCTTAGACAGCAGAAAAATTAATAACTTTATATTTTAAGAGTTGCAAAACTCGTCTTGAAGCTTTCAAATTTAGATACATTTATTAAAACACTTCTGGCTGTCAAAGTTGGAGAGAAAATACAGACACTGTTTTTCATTGCAATATCTGAAAAAGCTTTATACTTACCCCAAATAGTCTAAATCAGAAAATATAAAGGTTTTATTGACGTCAAAACCACATGCAATGATGTCTTTTGCATTTTCTCTAGCATATTCATATGCCTTCTCAGTTGTCAGGTCCTTCCAAAGGTACTTCTCATCATCAGTTAACTGAATAACTAAGGGAACATCAAATACTTCTTGCAGCCACCTAATAAAAGCAGAAAGATTTTATCTCTAAGGAAGCTAAAATGAAGACATAAGTCATGCAGCTAAAATATGTTTATACATTTAAACAAAAGGATACAAAGAGATCTGTTTGTCTTTTCTTTGTATGCCTATGCAGTTATGTTTACGTGAACAGAATAAACATTTCATACAGATTAAAATGGCAGCTGACCCGGAAACAAGACTCACACTTACTATTTCCAGTACGTATGACAGCGGTCACCATTCGCAATGGAAAGAGAATTCAAAGAGACTTTCAGAAAGACATTGAGGTGCTGGAGAGAGTTCAGAGGAGGGCGACAAGGCCAGTGAGGGGCCTGGAGCACAAGTCTGATGGGGAGCAGCTGAGGGAGCTGGGGCTGCTCAGCCTGGAGAAAAGGAGGCTGAGGGGAAGCCTTATCACTGTCTACAACTACCTGAAAGGAGGTTGGAGCATGGAGGGTGTTGGTCTCTTCTCCCAAGTAGCAAGTGATAGGAAAGGAGAAAACAGCCTCAAGTTGCACAGGGGAGGTTCAGATTGGATATTAGGAAAAATTTATTCATGGAAAGGGTTGTCAGGCATTGGAACAGGCTGCCCAGGGAAGCGGTGGAGTCACCATCCCTGGAGGTGTTTAAAAGGCATTTAGACAAGGTTCTTAGGGACATGGTTTAGTGCTGGAATTAGGTTATGGTTGGACTCCATGATCCTGAGGGTCTCTTCCAACCGAAACCATATTGTGATTCTATGATTCAGGTCTGAGTCCAACGTCTCTGTGTCCTGCTGCGGCAGGCACCGCATCATAGAGTCGTGTTACCGAGTCTCATCACAAACCTATTTTTAAGAACAAAAATTCTAAGGAGTGCCACTGGGCTAAGGGTGCAAGGAAGAGGGCTTTATGGTGGCGATGCAGGAATTACAAACTTTAGTGAAAAGGTAAGATCGCATTGTTTAAATTCATTAATATTCACCTCACATAAACAGAACTCCTTGCAATGTACCATTTTGGTAGTTACATAAACCAAACTCAATACTTCCTTAGGAAAAAAATGTTTTGATTGATACAAATGGTAGAAATAACTTACTTTGTGAATATAAATGGGATAAGATGACCAACATGCATTGCCTGAGAGGATGGCCCTCTGCCTGTATAAAGGTAAAAGGACTTCTTATTTTCATAAGCATCAAGGATTTGGTCCATATCTCTAAAGATAAAACAGAGAAAACATGATGCAACTCTTTAGGAAGAAACACCTACAGCTAAAAGCTTCTATTCAAAATTTGAGTGCTTTTAAAGCCAAACATATTTATAAATAAAATATAGTATGTTAAGTGTCCTAGAAATAAAAAGGTTTTGTTTGTTCATTTTTTTAATTTGTCTCCTTCAGACTCCAGGAAAATAACTCAAAGAAAAAATAAATTAGAAAAAACCCCCAAACCAAAATGCACAGCTTTTGAAATTACTTAATTGGATCATAATTTCTAAGACCCAGTNTTTTTTATTTGTCTCCTTCAGACTCCAGGAAAATAACGCAAAAAAAAAAAAAATTAGGAAAAAACCCAAAACCAAAATACGCAACTTTTGAAATTACTTAATTGGATCATAATTTCTAAGACCCAGTAATGCAGAGCTTGGAATCATTTCCCAAACAGGTTCAGACAACCAGATTGGAATGGTCTCTGGTGGAGGTTGTGCCCTGAATCACGCTCAGGCACTTATTTGAGATGTGCTAGCTGCTTTAGTCCAAAACCCCACGCACGTCAACAATTCAACAATGTAGATGACTGGCAGGCTGATGCTTAAGGTTATTCTCCGAGCCTTTTTTTACGTAGCAATACAGAAGAATAGGTCCACAGGTCACGTGGACCCTTGTTGAAATCACCACGAGCCCTGGACCTCCCTGCCAGGCCAATTCCTCTGTCTGGCTGCTACCGCAGCATCAAAACAGAACCTGTACAAAGCAAAGACCCCCTGCATTTCTTCAGTTTGGGATTAGTGAGGACATATCAGAAACTGATACAACCCAGGGTTTCAAATGCTGCTGTGGAAATCCGCAGTAGTTGCTGATTTCAAACGACACACTTGCTTTGCTTTGGTGGTCTTTTACTGGTCATAGGTTTCTCCCAGTAATGCTCACAGCAAGTCTACCTAATCAGACCTTTTTGAATTTTAAAACACGAAAAAACTCACCTGTGAGAAAAAAAGATTCCTCTACGTAGGAAGCGGTGAGGTTTCTGCCCAATAGCTCTTTCTATTCGATTGATCAGATCTGTGTCAATTTTACTGCTGCCAAACCGAACTATAATAATAAAACATAATTAAAAAAAAAAAGCATAGCACAGATACAACCAGGTCTCAGGTTTACCAAGAACATAGCAATTCAGCCTAGACTAAAAAGGACATCTCCTGCAAGCCTCAGGTAACATGTAAAATGACCAGATTTTCCAGATTCTTGCCAGGAGTCCCTGCGGTCAGCTCTGACACCAAGGCCATGCCAGCAGACCCAGTCTGCTCACAACCTGTAGTATTGCTCCACCCATGACCGATTATAACTGCAGCCTCCTTATAGCAGGAGTATTACTGGATAATTTTTCCTTACCTTTTTCCTCTTATTTCTCTTACGAGGTCATTCAAAACATTTTAGGCTCTCTGTCCACGAAGAATCTGCCTTCCTAAACAGCTTCTGACAAGGACAGCCTCCGCTCCTTAACAAGTTTTAAAAATATTCCTATTGTGCTTTTGATCTTCAGTGTTCTAGCCTGTACCAAAAGAGCTTTCAACTCACTGTACATAAAAAAGTCCTGGGAGCTGCCATTTTCAAAAGCATCTTTGCATTTGCTGAAAAATTGTTACGTACTTTTCCTCTTTGCCATTGCCATGTTGTATTTGCATATAGAAAACAAACATCCTACTATTTGTTACACAGTAACTTTAATGACCAGGCCAGTCTCAAAAAATCTTCCAACAGTCATGGCAACTGGGAGAGATTCCTGGGGGCTGGAAGAAAGTGAATACCACCCCTCCTTGAGGAGGGGCAAGAAGAAGGAACTGTGGAACTCCAGGCTGGCCAGCCTCACCCCAATCTCTGGGCATGTGATGGGGCAAATAATCCTGGAAACCATTCCCAAACACTATTAAAGACATGAAGGTAACTGGGAGCAGCGAGCATGGACTTACGAATGGGAAATCATGCCAGATCAAATTAATAGCCTTCTACTACCAGCCTAGTAGAGTGATCCTAGTAGAGTAGTAGTGAGGTGAGAACAGTGGATACTGTTTATCTCAACTTTAGTAAAGCTTTTGATGCCATCTCCCATCTCATTCTCATAGATAACTGATGAAGTCTGGAACAGATAAATGGACAGTAAGATACGCTGAAAACTGGCTGAAGTGCCAAGCTCAAGGACTTGTGACCAGCAGCACAAAGTCCAGCTGAAGCCCAACATCATTTGTGTACACCAAGGGGCTGATACCGGGGCCAACACTGTTTAACATCTTCATTAATGATGTGGCTGACGAGACAGAGTACACCCGCAGCAAGTTTGCATACACCAGATGGTTGTGTTGCCATCCAGAGGGACCTCAGTAGGCTGGAGAAATGGGCTGACAAGAATTTCATGAAGTTCAACAAATGGGAATACAAAGTCCTGAAACAGGGGAAGAATAACTGGTACAGGCAGGGGGGCAACTGGGTGGGGAGCAGCTTGGCAGAGAAAGACCTTGGGGTAGACATGGAATTGAACGTAAGCCAGCAGTGCACTTCTGTGGCATTGGAAGGTCAGCAGACGTATGGGCTGCACTAGGAATGGTGCAGCCAGAATGCGGAGGGAGGTGACCTTCCCCTCTGCTCAGCACTGATGAGACACACCTGGAGCATCAGGTCCAGTCCTGGGCTCCAGCATGAGAAGGACATGGACACACTAAAGTGAATGCAGCAAAGGGCCATGAAGATGAAGGGCTTAGAGCATCTGTCATTTGAGGAGACGTTGAGAGAGCTGGGATTGCTGAGCTTGGTGAAGAGAAGGCTCAGGAGGGATCTTATCAATGTGCATAAACATCCAATTAGGGGAGGTGAGGGAGGAGCAAAGAAGACAGCACCAGACTTTTCTCAGTGATGCCCAGCAAAAGGACAAGAGGAACAGGCACAATTTGAAAAAAAAGGAAATTCCATTTAAACGCAGGAAAAGCCATCATATTGTGCAGATGGAACAGGTTGTCCAGGGAGGTCATGGGATCTCCATCCTTGGATATAATAGAAATCCCACTGGACAAGGTCCTGAGCAACGTGCTCTATTGACTCTGCTTTGAGTAGGGGGGTTGACCAAGATGATCTCCAAAGATCCTTGCCAACTTAAACCACGTTGTATTATTTGTAGTATTCAGCTTCCTGAAGGATCAGCATGGTTAGCATACAAAACTCTCACTTGTAGCTCTGCTCCTTGCTCATGCTCAAACAAACAAACAAATCCGCCAGGGGTGTTCACATATAGTACTTAGCTAACAGAACCTTTCTTCCCAGAATATCTTCAGGCTGTTCTGTTGTGTAACCATACACTTAAGTGCATGTCTAGGACAACCATTTGAGAAGTATATCCCTTTCAACTACATAGTGCTTTTGGTACTTTCATTTGGTCTGTGTTTGAGTAAACATAAACACACCAGCAACTTACCCTGGTACCACTAGTAAATAAACAGATTATAGGCAGCACAAAAATTTCCTTTACTGTAAGATCTATCAGATGCCAAGTTCTTGAACAATACTACTACTTATTTTTTAAAGGGGGAGGATGAGGAGGAAGTTTATCCACAACAAATAGTAATTTTTTCCCTTCCAGAAGTGGCTAGGCTAGTATTCTTCTCTGAAAAATTTCCAATGCATCACTTAGAACAAGCAACATGACTCATCCACCAATTTCCCCAGTCTGCTAGCAGTGTAAATAAGTAAAAACCCTTCAGGCTAACCCACTCCTGTAGGGTAGGTCAAAAGGCCACACATATACACACAAACCGTTACTGGAAAAAAGAACATAGCTGTTAGGCTTTAGCATGGCTTTAGAAAATTGATTTACATTGAAGTCATGCTAGTCATTATCAGAAGATCTTGAGATTGTGCCAACATAAGTACTGTACTCTTTCCACTTTTCTACAAGACTTAGAACTCCCCTCCCCCCAGAAAATAAAAAACCTCCTCCATACCTCCTACACAAGTAACAAGATGAGAGATCTTGTCCATTTCTAGATTTTAACAATTCTGATTCTTCCTTCTCCCCTGCCAACTTATATATTTCTTTGCTCACTTCTTCCTTTCCAACATTGTCTTTCTCCTATTACCTTCTGCAGACGAAGCCAATATGCTCATACATTTGACATGATCTTATAAAAACATCACACTGAATTGAAAGAACGCTGACACTAGCAACTGACCTCTCAAAAGCGAATATATGGTTATTGACACAGAAGGGTGTATGCTCTGCTGTGAGAAACAAGCTGCTAAGCAGACACCAACAATGTACAACAGTTAAAGAATCTTCACTGAGGTACTAAACGTGAAGATTTACAATAATTTAGAAAAAGCAAAATAGTAAAAATTAATAAATAGTTCTCTCATCTATTGCTATGCTAGATCCAAGCAAGCTATAAAAAGTAGACAGTAAAACAAATAAGGAAATTAACTAACCCCCTGGTTTTTAAATCACAGAACTTTGCAAGTTTTGTAACATTCTTGTCTAAAATATTTTCCATTACACACACATTTTTCGAATAAGCTGCATCTTTTTCATCCCAGCCAGCACATGGCTGCTTGATAGCGTGTCTTGTGAAGGAGTTATCACACTTAAAGATTTCTGCATTAGTTTTGGATCAGCCCTGCTCTCCCTAATTTGGAACTCACGGCAGCTGTGGGGAGATGGTATGAAGAATCCTACAGCCTGGACAGAATGCTCTGGGCTCCAGTTGTTCTGAATCACAGCCACAGAAGATGCACATACTCACTCACAGTGTCTTCATTAACATAACTTCTAATAATAGTTCTTATGCCAAAAACTAAACTGCACGTAAAACTTTTATCTTAAACTGAAAAGTTCTTCACAAAGTATTTAAGTCTTCCATAGGAAAGCCCTGCCTGGGACATTTTCAATTTCTACAGCAAATTCTTTAAACATGCAAATGCTAAAATGAGACATAAATTGAATTATATCTATGATGTTTCTTATCAGAATTTGTTAGGATTCCTTGCGACTTTTGTGGTTATTAGGATCATTTGACCTAAATTTCTTAGTAGCAGTCAAGAAAGAAGTGTACCTATGAGTTTGTCATAATCCACGCCCTTAGCATTTGATGTCTGCACAGTCCAGGGGTCCACAAAATCCTGATCCTCTTCTTTAGTTGTACCATTGTTTATTAGTACAAGATCTCTTGGAGGCAAGCCTGCCTGATAATCTTGCCCTGTTGTTGTTTTATATGACAGTTTTAATGACAATAGCATCCTCACTGCTGCATCAATTTCATCCTGAATAAAGGAAAAAAAAAGAGCTGTTTGGCTTAACATACTTAAGATAAATAATTACATGAATGTGACAACACTTCAAAATCCTGCACCCATGCTTTGACTTGAATTGCATTAGTCATAAATTCTAAGCCTTTAGTTACATGTTTGCAGCATCACTGCCAAGGGTAAAAGAAAAGCAAATAACAGGTGACTGTTTCTTAACTGGCAGAATTTAGAGCATCACCACAGTTAAGATATTTAAAGCACCTCTTAAAGTAATTTATTCATTATGATTCATTGACAGATTTGAAGACAAATTAGAACAAAAAGTTATTTACAACTTTCATCGATACGACCTTTTCAGTACAAAACTATTGTACCATCTCATGCAAGGAATAAACAGATGAACAATTCATTTGACTCCTAGTTTTCAAGGCTTACTCTCACAGGCAACACACTAAGTCCAAATTAAAACATAGCGATGACAGAATAGGGAACTTGAAATTATGGCAAATTACTAAATTAATTAAGGGAGATTAAGCAGTGACTGTCAGTACAGTTACAGGAAGACATATTCGCTAATGTGTACAATAACACACAGAGAAAAATATTTTAATGAAGCATCTAAAACAAGGGAAGAATGCAAGTGATATAAATCTTACTTGAAAACCAAATCCCCTGGATCCTATCACATAGCACAGCAACTAGCTGAACCAGATTTCTAAGCCTATGACTCTCTGTTCTTACTTCATGAGTAAAACCTTTGCTCTTCCCAGTGACTACCTGACTCCAGGTATGTTCTTAGTTCACAAAACTAGACATAAATATTTTTTAACAAGATTGTTTTCTTACTGCAATACAAAACAAACCTCAGAACAACCATATTCTTCAGCACTCTTAAAGACAGACCTAACTTGAAAAGGAATGGGTTCAAAACATGAAATGGAAATACCTTTGGTGCTTTTCCTGCTTTCAGTGCTCTGACTTTCTCTCCTTGTTCAGTTACTCTTTCAAACAGCTGAAGCGGACTCAGAGATTTCAAATCACAGTTCAAACTATCAGCCATTTTGCCAGACTTCAAAGGATCTGTTTATTTACAATTCAACTAAATTTAATGTCTTCCAATTCTTCAGCTTGTAGATTCAAAACAGAAGCAACATCAAGGAGAACTGCAGGGCAAAAAATAGTTGTTTATTCTTTTGTGTATATCTTGAAGATTAGATGAACAGAATAAGAATATAAAAATGATACTGACCCCATACCTAATTCTATTCATATCAGATTGATAAACGTGGAGGCATTAACACAATGACCTTCAGTTTCATATAGAAATGGATTGAGACTGACGAGAGTACCAAATACATTTAGAGATCACTCTTAATGTTGTTTGTCTATGTATTTAACACTAGAACACCTTCCCAAAGTCACACTTCTGACAAAATTAAAACTAGTTAAATATCTGCATGATTCAGAACATCTCAGAACAGTTGGTAGAGGTTATCTGATTCCTGATTAATGTTTTTGCTCTACTTGATACCCTGTCAAATTCTGAATCATTAGATTTTATAACTATCACAAGGAATTATATCTTAATATATGTATTATAGTACTTCAGCCCAAAAACATACAAGAGAAAAGCTTAGTCATCTTCTTTACTGCTTTCCTGCAGAGGTCACAAAACACACTGAGGGTTAGTGAGAAATGCTGCTTTCTAAAGAACAATCAATCCTTGGGTAAGCAATAGGCTGTAAATTTAAGGAACTATTTGTTTCTCAGCAGTACTTAGGAAAAATTGCCCTAGGAGACGGCTTAAGATGATGAGAAAGCTGAGAATAATAACACAGTAGTCTTCCTATGTGCAACATGTACCTCGAACACTGGAGTTGCCTAGCACAGAGGGCACCTGTGCTTCCACAAATGGGCTTCTCTCCCAGGCTAACATCTATAACGTTGTATATATCAAGAGTAACATCATCTGAAAGTTTCTTAGAAATCTGTTCATTAACAGCAGCCAAGGCTTTGGAAAACCACAACTGCATAGTTTATAGGACACTAACACAGAAAGTACAGAAACTTAAACAATGCTGTTAAAATGCTAAGCAGGCATATACTGTCTGTTTTCAAATGCATCAAAACAGTTTTCACCCTACATTAGAAATATCTTGATCTTTGTCCCATCAGTTATAATCTAAAATGTCATAAATAAGCTCTGTTGTACTTAATTTTAATGAATGCATTGAACACCTCTTGGTAATGGCCAAGGCAGGAAACACCTGTAAAAGGGACTGCATTAAATTAATTCATACTTGACAACATATGCCTTCCCTAAAGACAGCACAGCATTTAATGGTATCCCAGCAATTCCTTCCTCCAGTTTTTCTAAAATAACCTGATAAATTGTCTTCAGGTAATCTCTGATCTAAAACCAGAGTTTTATTTATATCTAGGAAATCCAGAGAATCTGTTATCCACCTGCCATGAGTGAAAATTCATTTCAACTACAAAGACAGAACTCCCTATTTTAAGAAATCCTTATTTTCAAAAAATTATTCATGCTCAGCAGCTCTCTGTACAAAATGATGAGGTCTTTAGAAGTACTTATGCTCTGAATCATCTTTTTTTGGTAAAAATTCAAGCATCATGCTGTTTAAATATTCAGAACTGAGGATAAAAAGACATCAACTTGATTTGGGAAGAGAGTTTTAAAACCATTATGATTCTGATTATAGTAAGCTTGCCGTATTTACATAGAAGAAAATAAGTGTTAAAAATGGGTAATGCGGACACTATCTGCCAGAAAAACACTATTGTAAGTGAAACTGAATCTATATCAAATTAATCCATTTGGGATGAACACACCACAACAACAAGGCACACAGAGAAGCGGACAGAAAATAAGAAAATAATTTCATAAAACCTGAGGCTGTTAAAATGAGATAACAGTGCAGATCCTAATGACAAAAGTGAACTAAGGGTGAAGTAAATTTTCCATGTAAACTATCCCTGCAACTTGGCCAGGGTTGTGAAGTGCTGCCTCACAATCCGATGCAGTTGATTTATGCACCACCCAAGCTATTGTGTAGCTTTTCTGCTTGAGGAAAGTGATGTCATCTCATGCATAAACTGATGATTATTTTACATGCACTGTGTTCAGATGTGACAGTGACAAATGCAATGCAAGATGAAAGAGTAAATTAACTTCATACTGAGCTGCAAACAGTGGTGTGTTGGAAACACAACATTCACCCCAAGCATCCTCTGTCACCCTGTGCCCACATAAAGTCCTACTGATCCGCAAAGGATTATGTTTCTCTGGAGAGACCAGCATATTATTGATCCACTGCTACACATGGAGTGTGAATAGATTGAGATTACAAGATACACAAATAACTGAAGTGAATCATAAAAGCTGTTAATGAAAACCATGTTCATTTGGCTCCCTTTTCTCAGAATTAAAAAAAGAAGAAACAAAAGCGTATAATAATCGCATTAGCTGTTCAGCAGTATTTCAAAGCTTTCCTTCTACAAAATAATCAGCCTAATCACAACCTTGGTTATATTTACATAGTATATATTTAAACTGCCATAGTAAAAAGCCTTCACCTGCCTAGAAAACTTCAGAAGGTTGCTTTGGTAACTTGCTGGTTACCAAAACATATCTATCATTGAGGCTTTATTTGTCAGACAGCTGCAATATTCCCAGATTTCAGCTTCAGTTGAATACCCTGAGAAAGTGAGAAGTGAGAATCTACTTGCTAATTTAATTCACTTAGTCTATTAACACGGATACCATACTTAGATTACATATAATTGACTAAAAATAAGACTGACTAACGTATTATCAGTAATACAAAAGTTTTTAGCCTAATCTTGATCCCTTCAAGCTTGATTATTTGCAGGTTGACAGTATTATTTTAAAGAGGTAATTTGAAACATATCAAACAATTCTTTGATATATTCCTACAACTTACTTTTATTCTTTTATTTAGATACCAATGTTTTCCTCTTTTTCAAGGTCACAAGATATTTAACTGGGAAAAAAAAGTATATAGAATAAATTCATATGTTCAAAATGTTTATGAAGATTAACACAAACCCTTTCTGTAGGAATATGCTAGTTATATTTACTGGCTTCAAATTTTACAAAATAGAAAAAGGTAAACAAGAATTACTCTGGTGTAGAACAAATTGTGACTTGGTGTTTTAACTTAATTCCTGAATGTACATTCTTTCTGATAGATTGCTGAAATGTCACAGCCAAAACTGAGCACTCATGCTGGAGAGCACTAAAACAGAAAGACTTTTTGGAATATTACGGACTTAAACTGAGCAAAGAAGCCCAAATGAAGGTGCACTTTTGTTAAGAAGCAGCAAAAGTAATCTAGTCACTGAAACATGAGATGAGGATACTACGATCATAGAATGCAAAAGGTATTGACTGCTACATAAAACTTACCACTGTTTACCTCAATACTGTCCTTTTTTGCTGGTAGAATGTAAAACCAGGACAGCCAGGAATTCAGTAATGTGGAACACAGGTCTTTAACTTTTGAAATTCACAAATGCAACTGTGAACTGTTTAAAACAAATAACTGGATATTCTGCATTTTATCAGGGCATTTTTCTTGCTTTCTTATTGGTATTACAAAAACAACTAACAGCCCAAAACACATTAGGTGCCGTATGCAAACAGATTTGGAAGACAAAAATGATACATGGGAACTTGAGAACGGAGCACTAGGACATTTAGGATCAGAGTCTAAGATGAAGTTAAAAGCCAATAACTATGTGTCTCTTCTATCTGCACAATGAATGGTGACTTGTAATGGTTACTGCTCCAGTGACTTAAATCATCATGAGACAAAGTTCAAAAATAATCCTTGACATAGGTATCAGAAAAAAATTGTATTCTCCTTTCTTTCTAGCTGGATGACAAGCAAAGATCAATGATCATTTTCACTGTTTCCTATCTACTCAGCTAAGTTAGAGACCTGAGAATGAAGGAACAGGGCTTCACAGTATGTTAAGAAGAGCTCTTTCATTACAAACATTGTGTGAACGTACATGAAGACTTCCAAAGCTAACACTAATAAAAAAGTCACCCCCAAATTTTCACAAACAAATGAAAGAAGGTGAATTTAAGCCTAACACCACATACATCCCTGAAATCTGTTTTGTTTCCTGGAAATAAAACAAAAAAAAAAGAGAAGTGAAATTAAAGTAGGCAGTATGCACACACGTGGGGTTAAACATGCCTTGAGGGGTACTCCAACATACGCTGCATTTTATAGCAGACTCACCTTCCTAGTCACGGTAGTCATCAATATATCTACGAAAATACAATCAAAATGTGCAAGATGATTCCCTGAGACGATAACATGACCACTCAGCCACTCCCATGTGAACAAAGTCCAACACGAATATTTCTTGTACTACAGCTGTTAAGAGCTGTAGTGAGCTATAAGAGCTGTTAAGCTCTTGTGCAGGAACTGTTAATGCATAAAATGAGAGCGCTGATGTTTCCAACCCGGGGCGCCGCCGCACTCGCCGGGCCGGGCCGGGCCGGGCCGAGCCACCCGCCAGCTCCGCACCGAGCAGCGGCCGGGACTGTCCCCGCACCACGTCCCGGGGAAAGGGCCTTTCTCTCCCGACGCACTGGCCAGGGAGCCGCGGGGGCTGCGGCCCCGCAGGGAGCGGAGAGAAAAGCCCTCAAGCGCCTGGCAAAGGGCGAGAAGAATCGTGCCCAGCACAGACCCCCCCAGCCCAGCGCCCCGCACCCACCACGGGGCGGCAATGGCCACCCACCCAGCCCCTCTCCCGCCCCTCGGGATCTCGCCCCGGCCCCGCTCGCCGAGGCCCTACCCGTCTGCCCCTGCCCGGCTCACCCCGCTCTCCTCACCGCTCCGCTGTCACTGCCATTGCATCACTCTGCAGCCGGCACGGCGCTCACGACTCCCGGCTGGGAAACGCGCACCCCCGGAACCACTGCTTCCCGCTGCCCTCCCTGCCCCCACAGCCGCCAGCCCAAAGAAGCGCCCCCAGGCCGCCTGCAGAGAGGGGAAAGAGCTCCTGCGTGCCCGGCGAGCCTCGGCCCGACCCTGCCCGTCCTTGCGGGAGGACGGTGGCACACGGAACTGTTTAAGCGAGACGCCCTGTTTCCACCCGGCGCGCTTGTGAAAGCGGAGCCGCCGCGGGCCGGCGAGTGAGTTCCGGGCTGCGCTGCCGGCGGCTGAGCCGCGCAGGTACCTGCGGAACGGGCGGGGTCGGGGCGGCCCCGGTGCCGGGAGAGCGGTGGCCCCGCCGGGGCGGAGGTGGCCCCGCGAGTGGCGTCGGTTGCCCGGGCGGGGAGTGCGCGTGGCTGGGGAGCGGCGATGTCCCCACTGCCGGGGGAGTGGGGAGGAAGCGGGGAGGAAGCGGCCTCGGTGCCCGGGTCCTGCGGCGGCTCAGGTTTGGGGTCCACTCGCTGTGGCGCCGGGAGCGGCCCGGAGGAGCGTGTGCAATCCCGGCGGGGCGGCCGGCAGCGCTGTCCTGGGCCGAGTCACAGCCCTGGTGACATTTACCGTCCCCGGGCGGGCGGGGGCGCTGTGCGTGCCGAGCTCCGCGCTCTGCTTTAGTGTGTGCTCGCCTGGAGCAGGCGTGTGAAAAGGAAATAAAAAACTCTATACACTTCCTTGTTATGTTAGTACGTTGTGAACCACACCTTTAATAACTTCACAATCTAGTTATGGTATGTTTCCAGTGACGTACATTGTGTTCCCCCCCCCCCCCATTTTTTTTTTTTTTAGTTCGGGCAGCATAAGAAGGTTCGGGGTGGTGTTTCTTTAAAAACAGTTTTAAGATTGCAGAGATGCTTTGCTTTTATAAAACCACTAATGCTTATAGGCGATGCGTGTGTTGGGGTGGCCAAATTTAATGTGACAGTTTCTTTCCAGTATCTCATGGGAAACTGTTTTAGCCTGCTATGTGCAAGGCGCCATCTCTTACCCCCAAATCTCACCTTTTTTTTTTTCCCCCATGTTAAAACGAAGTAATGTTGAAAGTCCAACCCAATCCACTTGTGTGTCTCCATTTACAGCTGTCAGCCAGAGCTTGACTTCGTACAGTGATTGCTCTTTGAACATCAGGCATTTTGGCTGGGGCCTGTTTTCAGCACTGCAATAACAAATAGGAACCACTTGTTGCAATTATTATCCATCCAAGTTACCACTTATTTGATAACAGGTTTCAATTTACTGCTAAAAACCTCGATTTCCTGTTTTGGAATTGAATTGTTGGTTAAGTTTTCCTGAAATGCTACTTATTTTTTTTCCTTGACACTGTTTAAGTGAAATGCTGTATTATTAAAAAAAAAAAAAAAGTCTTTGCCCTCGGTTGCTGTCACAGATGTCATAAACTTCAGATAAAGGCAAAATGTCCTCTAGGGGGAGATATTGATGCTTTTATGTGCTAAAGTGTTAGTCACCTTCTTCCAGTTAAATGTCTTGATCACTGATTTTTGAAAGGATATGTGATGATGGATGTGTATGTCTTGAAAGGAACCTGGCTTCTGGATCTGTGCTTGGAAACATCATCACAGAATACAGTATAATGTAACAATTCTATAGGTTAAATGAAATGTGCTTGTTTTAATTCAAGAAGATCTAATTCTGAAGTTAAATGAGTAATATTTATGAGTTCCGGTGTACTACTCCTGCAGTACTATTTGTAGGACCTACATTTGTGGCATTAATTCTGTAAATGCTTACGTAGATACTGACTTTCATACAGCAGTCTCATTTTAATCAAGATGCTTTTGAGGGCAGTTTCTTCACTGACCTAAAGCAAGAATTTCAGCAGCTGATCTGAAAGTGTTGTGTGTTAAATCCCTGTAGCATGAGAAGTGCTAACAGCTGGGCAAGGAAACAACACAGAAATAAAATGTCCCATTTAATCAATCTTGGCAATTGAAGGGTAGCAGTACTTTTTGACTATAAACAGCAGAGGCTGAAAGATTATTTTTGCAGACACATCCATTGTTTCAGTGTAGTTAACCTTATACTCCACATGCTCTGTCCAAATTGGTGGGATTGTTACGGTGGTGAGTTATTCAGCTTTTTGTGTGTGCAGTCTCAGCACGAGATTTCTTTCTCACAAACACTTCGAAAAAGTTCATTACACAGTAAACAAGGCATCTGTGCTCTTATTTTTCTGTAAGTAAATGCAAACAGTGAATTCAGGTTAGCTTCTGGCACAAGCCTGTTCTGTAAAACTAAAGGCTGTGTGGAGCTTGTTCTGTGGAAAGAGTTGGAAAATTTCCTCATGCTGCAAGACTGCTGAATGGGTCAAAAATATATTTATTTTTTTAGTTGCCAGTTGAACCCCTTCATACTTCTTTCAAGTCATCTGTACTGTTAAGAAATAAATATTGTTAGACTGGCTTCAAGATAGTTGTAGGATTTCTATTCTTGTTAATATACATACCCAAACACCGCATAATTAATTACCCTCTCTTGTGTGTGTGGGGAAGTGCTACTGCAAGTAAGGTTAAAGTGATTTGCAGTACTTACGTTGCACGTTTGTTTTCCTTTTCATACTCATTTTCATTGTTTTGTGGTATGCAAATGCTTCTCTGCAGTACATTAAAAATGTATGCAAAGTGCTTGGAGACAAATGGTGTTGCATAATTGAATGTACAGATGTGTTATAATAGAAGAATAAATTCCCTTAATAAACAGGAATCAAAGTTATGGATTTTGTTTAAGAAAAGCATATTTGAATCCTTAAGTTACTCAAACTGTAGACTCTGTAATAAATTGTGCTTTGAATAATCAATTCTTTATTGTAGATCATAATTTTGGAGGATTCCAGCACCGAGATTTCTGGAGTTTGCCGTGTCTAGCCATGAGTTCGTCACTGGTCGCTTATGATGATTCAGACTCTGAGGCAGAAACTGAAAAGACTGAAGTCCCCAATACTTCCAGCAGACAATCAAGCCTTCCAAGTTCTTCTGTGGATTGCTTTCAGTACTTTGCACCAGGTAGTTCGGGTACAAAATCTGCATATGAAATGCATTCTACTGAGAATGCTGGCAGTTTTGGCACAAGCGCTGTTGGTGAAGATCCCCCTGAGCATTATGCACAGAATACTAACAGTTATTTGACATCTCCTTATAGTAGAAGAGCGTACTCTGGCCATACTGCGTTATGTGTGTCCTACAGAAACTATGAACAGACATCAAGCTCTTCAACAAACTCTGGAAACGGTGTTTCCCAGAAGAGAATACATGAAGACAGTACTGGTGCCATAAAAGGAATTAGACCATATATCCCTAAAAGATTGCGTCAAGAAAACTCCAGTATGCCTGAAAAAAAAGAATCTGATCAGAGAGATAGCTCAGACTATGATATTAAGCTAGACATATCAGGAGAGCAGACTTCGAGAAAGATCTCTGAATTAATTAAGCCATATTTGGGATCCAAATATAAATTAACTGAAGTTCCCAAAAGCTTAATATTTTACATGTCAAAACACAGCGGCCCTGTTAATGAAATCCAGTGGTGTCCTGTGCGAGAACAAAGCCACATGCTTCTCTCTGCTTCTATGGATAAAACAATCAAGGTAATGTAAACCGAGATGCTTTGTGGAACAATCATTTATGTATAGCATCAATAAAATTTACTGCTCTCAATTACTTATCTTTTATTCTCTTAAGTTATAACTTCACTGGTTCCGTAGTCAGCATAACCTATCGCACCATCAAAGTCTGAATTGTTTGAACTGTGGGTAGTGCCCCCTTCATCATCTTTCCAAAGCTTTTTTAACATCTTTGTCTTAAAGATTAAATGGAGAAAAAAAATACCTTTGTTTTTCGCTGCAAGTGTTCTTTAATATATTGAATAAGTTAAGTTTTGGCTGCTACTTGACGAACAGACTTAGAAGGAAAAGGCTAAGGTATGCAAAAAGTGCTGATGGATGTTTTTGGTCAGCAGCAATTTAAATTTGGATTGCACAAAATTTGTCTGAATTTGACTTTTTGTCTTAAACTGTCACACCATATGCTTAATGTTTGATAACTGTCCCAGAGCCTCACTAATGAGTGAAACTATGGATGTGTTAAATTTGGTAAAACAATCTAAAATGAAAATTGTCATTGCAATGTAAAATTATTTAAAAATATAAATAATAGCCTATTTTATCTTCTAAGCAGAAAGAAAGATTAATTTGTTTTCTGAGGCAGCATTAATGGTCCCTGATTGGGAGCAGTCTTTAACAGTAAAGCTGTTTTTTTGAAGGAATCCAATTGCTTTAGGTGCCCCAAACCATGTAAATTCAATATAAATATTATGTGTCAATGTTGGCAAAACTTCAGAGCGTGCGAATCTAAAACATTAATGATCATGGAACTGTTCCAGAGTATATTAAAACGCACTCCCATATTTTGGAAGGTGGCCCGCAGTGAAACACCTGTGGAAGGTTCTGGGGGTGGTTTGTCCCCTGTGCAGTCGCAGTCTGTCGCGACAGGAGCAGCAGCGTCTCTGTCGTGGGCCTTTCCCGCGCGTCCGCCTCGGGCCGGCAGGGGGCGCGCTGCGATCGGGGATTGACTCCGTGTCACCAAAGTGATGTCACTAATTTTACTGGGCTTCCAGGCACCTCTGATGACTGTGACAGCAGTAGTTTGTCTTCTGGGGATTTCTGGGCTGTCCGCCGTTGCCTGAAGTTCTCCATGAAGCAAGTGATTGCAAACGCAGAGACAGATGTACTGTTGTTTTTTGTTTGTAAGCGATCCTGCACTTTTTCGCAGCTTCCCTCTTCTGTTATTTCTTCCAAAAACACGTGCTTGGAATTGCTCGTGCAAATCCAGGCAGTGGAAACGTGTCCTCTTTCCCTTTAATGGGAATATGCAGGCACCCTGGATGTTTGGACCATTTACTTTGAACATCTGATTCGGATAAAACGCAAAGCAGAGTTAGAAGCCTAAAATCCCTATATGATCAGAGAGAGCAGGCAATCCAAAGCCTCCAAACTCTCTCCTTTCAGTTGGTCACATGAATAACTGTGATTGAATATTTTAATGTGTAAATATATTGGATTCAGTCCTTACATACAGCTTATACATTAAGACATTTATCTTTTGAAGAGCCTGATATCAGTGGAGATTTCTCAGAATTGAGGTTTCTGTCTAAGCAGATCTGACTGACTGCAATAGTTTAAGTTGTGCTTAAATCAAAAGATCTATAGTCATATGTAATTTTTGTAGTATTTAGCCAAACCATTTTGCAGCTTTTATCTGTTCTTACGTGCTTAAATATTTTCCTCTTAAATTTTTCATCACAAAGAATTCCCTTTCTGGGGAAGGAATATTTTTTTTTTCTTTTTTTTTTTTTTTTTTTTTTTTTTTTTTGTTTTTTTTTTTTTTTTTTTTTTTTTTTTTTTTTTTTATTTTTTTAAACAAAAAGTTTTTCTTTTTTTGTGAATTATTTTTTTTTTTTTTTTTTTTTTTTTTTTTTTTTTTTTTTTTTTTGGTGGCGTGGAGAAGGAAGAAATACTTGGTTTAGTTATCTTCATTTAGTGGTTTTAATTTCTTTAGTCACACCTAGATTACTGTCACTAAATTGTCTGTGTCACACAGGAATATATCTAAAATGTATACGTAGAACTAATTATGGGGTCTCTTACTTTTTACTGTGTGTTTGTATCCATTTTAAATCAGGGGAAAAGAACAATCTTCGTTTTATGATCTCCCAGATTAGCCAATGTGCATTTTACCATCTCCTGTATGAATCAGCGTAAGTCGTGCTAAAATCTGAAAAAAATGAGTTGATGTTTTCAGTTTGTGTTGACTGAAGAACAGCTTAGTGTCAGGAAGGGTCATCTGAAGCAGTTTTTCTAGATATCTTGCATGTTTAGGAAGGAATGCACCATTTCAGAAGATTTTATATTTTTTACTAAAAGTATTTGCTCTTATTTTTTTCTGTGTGACTGCATTTAAAAAAACCAAACAGTTATCAGGTGGTGCAGTTGAAAAAAACTCAGTTATCAGCTCAGGGTGTAATTCTTTAGAGAAATGAATGCTTCTACCAGCAGATGGGGCTCCCCAGCATCTTGGAAAGGGACAGCAACTAAACTCTGGCCCTAAAGACTGGAAACCTTCGCCTTGTGCCTCCAAGAGCATTAATAGAAGACCGTTTCATGCTAAATTTTAAATTTGTAGGGAATGGGGAAAAAAGAGCTTAGATTTAGGCTTTGGTATGCCTTTCACCCTCTATTTTCTTAGAATTTTGAGCTCCACCTTTGGAAGGGGAGCTGATAGTACTTCCAGCCTTGGTAGCTGGATAAAGGGGCAGGAACCCTGATTCAAGTTTGGGAAAGTGCTGTTGGGAGCTCATACTGTGGCACTGCTCTTCTTCACTATTACTGTGTTATCAGTGGCTTATATTTCTAGTTTAACTGTATTTTAGGGATTGTGAAACATGTTTGTCTGAACTGATTCAATTAGTTTTCTTTGGGTAACACTTTTTCTCTACCTTCTGTTTGAATAGCTGCTGTAAATGAAATTTAGGCTACTATTGCCATTTTTAGTTTTGCCTACTTAAACACTGAAATAGTGTTTGTGATTTTAATACCTTGTCTAGTATTTTTTGCATGAATTTTGAGATTCAGCACTGTTATTAAAGCTGTGTGGTTTCTGTAGTGTGGATATATAACACATTCAGAACATCAGACCTTGTTTAGGTATTCCTGGTTTAGAACCCTGAATATAGAATCCGAGATCCCAGGTTACCAGTGAGTACAGCTGTTTACCTTAGGTAGCAGGGTAGATAAAAAGTTGCCTCTGCAGTTACCAACTGCAGAAATAGCTATGCAGCATTCACAATGGCAGTCTCTTTTATTTGGAAGACCTTGTAATTGCATAGAACCACACAGTTGTAAACATTTTCACTAGTTACTTATGCTTGACTTAGCTTTTTAACAATTCTTCATAACTTCAAGCCTCTCATACCGTATTCTGTATTTCCTATTTTGTCTTAAAATTAACTCAAGGTAACATCTCCATATAATCATCTGTAAACTTTTAATTCTGTGTTCCTGGTTTTCTATTTAGAGCATCACAGCAGGTATTCTATTTGTTGCAAAGTATTTCTTCGTTTTCAGCACTTTCACCCTCCACTGATGAATAAGATCAAGGCAAGAAAGTACTGTGATTCTTCGGTATGCAAAATGCATATTAATAGCACTTTGGGATGACTTGTATTGTGACACATTGTTGGAAGTTTTTCTTACGCGTTTTTTTTCCCTACTTGCCTAGTTGAACTGTATCTCCATTTAGTCATAGCTGAATCTATACAAGGAAAGTAAAAGTTTTAAAAATCAATTTAAAAGAGCTCCAAAGCAGTTCATCTTTGTAACTTGCTACCTCAAGACATCTCTTCCAGATACTGCTCCAGTGTTATGAGACTCTCTTGTGATCGTTAAATCTAGAGTGGTGTATGACTCATACTGGTCGAATTTAATGTACACATTTTGCTTCCTGGAGTATATCAAGTACTTCAAGAAATACCATTTTTATTCATGTTTTCAGAATATTTTCTTGTTTTGTAGCTGTGTGTTTGTTAGGAGAAAGAGAACATGGTATATTCCAGGAATTTCTTATTGTTGATCATGTTGTATTGGACTGAAAGCGATGGCAAATGGTAGCCTCCATTCATCCGTATAATGTGCATAGCAGGGATGATAGCAATACAGATTTCATAGATAATGCCCTTACCCTGTCTCTTCCTAACAAACTAATGTTTCTGCTTTCAACCATTCTGCACATAATTCCCTTGAAATAGACAGTGTTTCTTGTTGTTTGGTCACATACATGTGTGTTTATGAAGGAATGAATTGAAGCTGCCAGCATATTTCCTATAAACTCGTGTGTAGCTGTCAGGTGGTGATAGCACTGTCACTGCTAGGCTAGATTCAAACTGTTCCCTATGCAGTATTAGGTAATGTGCTGCTAGTCCCAAATATTGCAGTTCTTAGATTCATTTTAAAAATCTGATTGTGACAATGCTCCTTTAACTGTAGCTGATGCATAGGATGAGATTTTGGGGAGTCATCCTATTTAATAAGTATATTCCACTTTAGTGGAAATGTTTTAAAAAAAGATCTCTCTGATATTAGCATATTTTTAATACCGTATTTTAAAACTAACAAGAAGTTCTCATTACCTTGGAAGTGGCAAGGAGATGCTCATATTCTGGAGATTGTGTGCTGCCTACCTAGAAGGTAGAAGAACTAAAAGAACTGTCCTTTTCTTGTTGAAGAGGCTATTGTTGAAGAGGCTACTAAACAGGCTACTCTGAAATACTGAAGCTGACTTTTCTTTACATGCCTTGTTCTGACCTTCCTGTGTCTATTTAGAGCTGTGTATTTTTTTGCAAGGACTTTAAGCTTGCTGATTATTAAGACGGCAGTATGCTTATTATTTAATAGATATATGCATAGTAATACCAATTTCCTGAGTGCTGAAAGGGCTTCTTTATATACCTTGATCTTTTTCTAACAAAGCGGTTTCATACGCTTCAATGAGAAGTGTCCTCCATAGTGCTCGTTTTGTAAGAAAAGGAACATCATGCAGGAAGGAATGTGCTTGACCATCAGTGAAAGCTTCTGACTGTGCTTATGCGTAGATGATAATAGGGGTCAGGATGTAATCGCCAGCTCTCACACCATTGTTCTGCAAAAGCCATTAGCACAAGTCAACAAAGAACAGTTCATGAAGGTGGTGGATTTTAGTCTTTTCATCCCAAAGATATGTGCGGGTAAGGGTTGTTCCACATTCAGTATGTTAATACCTAGATATGTTTAGAGATCACTGTTACATAGAGAGGTATTTTTAAAATTATTTTCTTGTTTCCAACAATGTTGTTGTCAAGGAAACAGAAATCCTTGTAATGCCTTTGTTAACTTTCTCACAATCCACAGCTGGAGATGACTTGTATAATTTTTATTATGTTCTTAGTAGTTGACACACTCTTGTGCCTGAAATGATTTTTTTCAAAGAAATATGTTTCTTTGAGTATAAATGGCACCATCCTGATCTCTATGTGGTTTGATAAGCTGTTGTTTTTGTTCCTTCTTCACTAACAAGAACTAAATTCAGTGCTGCTTTGGATTGGAATTTATCTTAACGCTTGAGTGAAAACTGACATTAAAAAAAAAAACAGTGGCAAAAATGCAGCAAACCTCTCAGCTTCTGGGGTAGGTTTTCAGTTCTGTAAGGCTATTAGTTTTTCTTTACACTTGGAAATGGCGCCTGAATTAGGATCTCCTTAAAGAATACTAGAGTAGTATTGCAAAGCACTTTTGACTGCTTTATGGCCGTGCTACAGAATGTGGCTATGGTGACAAGAGGGGGAGGAGATGGATATTTCATGATGCAGCTAACATACCCATGTTTCCCAACAAAACTGGGAATTGTTTAAAGAAAAATTCAGAAATTAAAGTTCTCCCAATAGCGGTAGAGTTAATGGAGCCTGGCTGTACCCTGAAGCTGGCTGTAGATCCTCTTCAATTTCTCCTTTGGGACTTCTGCAGTGTCTTTCCCTTTTATTCAGCTGCTTAGCTTGATTAAATCTTGAGGGGAAAAATACTGAGACCTCTGTGAAAGGTGGTTGACATTGACCAATAAGTGCAAAGTGGCCACACGTGAGATGCACAGAGAACATGGCTGTTGTGAGAGTCTTATTTCACAAACCTCACTGCAGAAATCCAAAAGATGGAGAGTGACTTTTCTATATGCTTACCAATGATGTGGAAGAAAGGATTCTATTTCCTCTTGTTGTCTGAAAAGAGTTTTGGTTACTTGTGTCGTTACCTACAGAAATATCAAGAATATTAAGTGTTTATCTGACTTTTTTCTTAGAAACCCATCAGTCCCGAATGGCTGAGTTCTGCCCTTCCTTTCTACTGAGAACTCTTCCAGCTGTTTACTCAGTGTCTCTGAAGTAGCCTGTGGCAGAGAAAAAAGCAACCTCGTCCTCCCCCCAGCACAGCCAGCCTACTAGGGAAGAAAAAGTCAGGGCTAGAGCTGTCAATGAAGTAGTGTATCTAATGAAGCTTAACTGATATTGTCATAAATGAAGCCCTCCAATTATGCATAGAACCTGTGTGGGCAGCTGGTGTGCAGTGTCATGTTAGAATGAGATGGGAGAAACGTGTGGTGCTGTTACCCGCTTCTGGATGCTTCAGTAAGATTGCTGGTGAAAAAGTCAAGATTTTGATGCTTGGGAAAAAATGAGCTAGAGTAGTTTTAACTTCTTAAGTGACTGTAATGTATTATGGGAATATCTCTTTTTTTTCTTAACAGTTGAGCAATGCTGAATATTTTTACTGTTTAAAAATGTAAATAACACGTCTAACTTTGCTTCTTTTCTAGAAGTCTAGCTTTCTAGATGCATCTCATATACAGATTTATATGTATATTTTAAATCTGCTAACAAAGCTACAAGGCATCTTACGACTTCAATTCCTTACCTCTCTTGGTCTGCCGATGTTGTCAAGGAAACAAATTTTTGAGAAGCTTTGCTCTACTTTTTCAGGTTCTATAGAGAGATGACTTGTATAAGATTTAGCCAGCATCAGGAGTAGAAACAATTTGCCTGAAGTTTCTATTCTTTTCAGTATGTTCATGTCCTTGCTTTTTTAAAGGAAATTTTATTTTTAGCATGTGCAAAATAGCTGCATCTTTAAGGTCATAATATCAGTGAATCTACCAAAGATTTTTGACACTTGATCTTTAGATGAAGCCTGGTAGAAAGAACTTTAATGACATTTTGCTCTATATTTATGCTATAAAGACAACTGTTAGTTATAGATTCCCTTTACATTAAAGGGGAAAGAAACATTAAAAATACCCTTGTTCTTTAGAGAACTTGCTTCACTACTGTGGAACTAATGACTTACCATCCTTTATCAAACGTCTCATGTTTCATTGCAGTAATTGTCCCTCTTCAAAGAAAAAGCATTTTGTGGTTAGTCTGGAGCTGTGTTTGATGTCTTCCAGTATGTACATGGTTGACCTGCTGGTTGGGATATTAGGACTGAGCTTCATCTTCAATGTGCTTGTGGAGGCTTTAAATTTATTTATTAATTTAAATAAAACTGCTGATTTTCTTCTAGAACACATCTTAAAATGTAGTTGTAGAAACTTCTGCCTTTCTCAAATGTTTCAGTTGGGTAACTGATTAAAGATATTGGGCATGACAGATAGTAAAGATTACATGTGGTTGTACGTTATGCATGTGCCAACTGTGTAACACCTCTCTTCCTGAAGTCAGATTTTGGGATTGGTCCTGTTCTCTAGTCATCTTGTCTTTTTCCATATTACAATTTCCTCTTTAAAATAATTTTTCTAATTCTGAACATTGTAACTAGTGGCTGGAATTGTATATTGTTATATACTGAGGAAGGAGCACAGCTGGTTCTCTAAGGAAAGGGTGGCGGTTAGGGATGCAGGTGGTTAGGGATGATATAGTCATTATAAACATGTTAAAGCTTGGCAGATATGTTGAAGCTACTGCAATGTTAACAATGCAAAAAAATTAAAATTAATTAGGTAGTTCAGTCTTACTCTGCTTGCTAGTATTGAAATAGTACTGGTTATGAATGTCCTCATTGCCAGCAAAACACATAGCTGCTTGACATAAATTAGTAGTTTATTTTCTTAAATACCTAGTTCTGCTCGTGTTTCAGACTGGGTTATGTCACTGGCATCAGTGAGTTTAAGATTGCATCTATATTTTTCCATAACCTAGGATTTTTCTTTTTTTTTTTTTTTTTTTTAGTCAGTTATTTACATTGCAAATGGCATTGGGAATAATAAAAAAATATTTTTGAGTTGACAAAAATAAGAATTGTAAAGAAAATGTTACTTGCCCAGGCCCACCACTAAATGAATGCAAGATCGATTAAAGGTTTTCAGATAGCTGTTCTAAATCACTAACTGTATTCTGCTCCTTATACTTAGATATTACTTCAAATCAGTGTGGGCAATAAGGCTGCAACAACTACTTCTTAAAATAAGAAAGCCACCTGGTTGCTGTTGGGGATGGGACAGTATTTGCCCATAAATCTGGCTTAGGTTAATTCTTACAGACAGGAATTTGTCTGTAACTACAACTGTTTACCATTATTTCTAGAACTGCGGTAGCAACGTGTCACTCTGTGCTGTCGCACAAGTACTGCCGGTTGTGCACCCCATGGATAATGTGCAAGAACGAGGCAGCTTAAATTGCTCCTTTTTGTTTGTTGTGTTTGTGCTTATTTATTTCATTGACTGTATGAATAGAAGAGGTGGTCAGGTGGTTTTATATATGTACATATATCAATATAACACTGTAAAACACGAGTGTCCTTAACTGATTTACAATTTTGTATTAAAAATATGATAATATTGATGTACAGTACAAATAGATATGTTTCGAACAGCCACTGTTTAACTGAAGCTTAAGGAAAAAAACCCCAACATCTTAGGAGTTGGTCAGTGTTGGTTTTCTCCCTCCTGTTTTCAGAAATAAATTGTAGGTCAACAGCAAATAGATATACAGTATTTCAGAGGCTGGGAAGAGGCAGTTACTAAGATTGTACTTATGTTCTGAATAGAACAGTGTTTCTTACTCTGGTAGTGGATGTTCAAAAGCTGTGGGATGCAAGTATCTGTGGGATACATTTTTGTCGTTATATCTATCCAGCCCTTAGTTACCCGTAGTAATTAAGGACCCTTAAAACAATTTGCCTCCAAAGTGCTATAAGTCTGAAATTGAGGTGTTTAACATGAGAAATCTCCACTTTAACAGAGTATAAATGTATGTGACTTGGGGAAGTGATTGATGCTGATGAATATGATATATAGAGGTGAAGGGAAAATCAGATTATTTAATAAATGGCTATAGTAATTTACCTATATCTTTTGGGGAGTTGCAATACATTTGAAGTTCTTCTCCCTTGCCTGGTGGTAAGATATTGATTAAGTGTTTTCTGGGTACAAATACCAACAACTAGTAACCCTACTGTGACTGTGCTTTTAGGTGTTCTGAACATGTTTATGTCATTCTTAACAAACTACTATTACACTATGAAGTTGATGAGAAACTGCCAAATTTATGCCTTGTTATTCTTCTCCCACATAGATTCAGCAGTAGAAAATTTAGTGGTTTTAAAGTAGTTCTTAATAGCTACCTGCCATTATATATTGGTTTCTCTTGAATTACTTGAATATGTGCGTCAAACTGCTCTGCTTTAACCATGGCATCCCAAATATACCTAATACTGTCTATGAAGTAAGTAATTTATCTGAAATAAATGATGGTGTATTCTTTTTCTCGAGCCAAACTTTAGTATATGTAGTATACAACTGGGGCAAGGATTTAAGTGTCTTTGCCACACTTGGCTTCACCTTCTGCTAAAATAATTATGGTTTTTCATATTGTACAACAAACCATAGCTTAAATCACTAACCGATTTATAAGTACACTGTAACTTCTTTTCATTTCTTAATGTTCCAGGAACTTACCATCCACAGGGTTAGCCATATTACAATGATTACTCACAAAACACTGAAAGGTTAACTGCAAAGTAGGTGTGAATTCTTCCCTTTATTTTGGTGTGTGTGGGACGTTACTTATTTTGCACTGTCTGCCCAGCATGTGTGTACAATTTCTATTTTGTAGGCACAGAAAAACTAGTCACACTCATGACTTTTAGCTGGCTGAAAATGTGATCTGTATGAGCATCTTCCTTAGAGTCAATTGTTTATGGGGAGTTTGTGATTTGCATCAGGTGTGATTATCCCAGAATCTTTCTGCACGATAAAAACCACACTATGTTAAAAGGTGGCAATTCATAGCAGATACACTTTGCTGTTGAGAAGGACAGACTCGCTGGTAACCAATGATTTTAAGTATCCTTTACCGGATATATATACTTATTTACAAATTGCCTTTTTGTGAGCTTTGCTTGTAATGTAAAGGTTGCCTGTCTTCAGAGTAAATAATAATAAAAAATATATAGCGCTCTCTTTTTTTCCTCTTTCTTTTGTTTTTTCTTCCCTTATTTTTCAGCATTTGGTAAGCGAGTAGTGGGTATTAGCTAAAAAAGATTGATTGGTACAGGTGACTAAATTATCAGATAAAGTCTCTGATTGTACGCATCTTATTGTTTGGCCTGATTTGCCTCAATTGTTCCTGTAACTGTTATTTGATATTTTGGCTATTTCTGATGTTTCATTTGGACTGACTAGTACAGAGGATGTTAAATTCTAGGCTGCGTTAGGAATATCTCCTGCAGTAATTCCGAGAATACTCATTTTGGATTTTAAAATGGTTTAAGAAGATAGTGTGGGTAATCTACATGTTCAGTAATGAAGTATATTATCTAATGCCTTCATACTATCTCTGTAGGGCAGACGAATTCATTTGAAAAACATGTTTTAAAATGTCATTTTCGTCTTAATTTTTCTGTAAGTTCAGTGATGAGCATCAGAAACATATATGTTTATTCTCCCGAAATGTCAAAAGGCATTATCTTGTCATACTTACACAGAAATAAAATAGAACAATACTAACAACATAGCTTTGCCTCTTATTTATTCCTGCTATTCCCTGGTTGTGTTGTTCTAAAAAGCAGTACTCCTTGGAGAGTGCCCAGCTGCTCTGGAGGGATTAAAATCTGCAGTAGCTTTGAGGACAGGTACCGTAGCAATTGGCCTTTAACTGATGACTCTTTGGCAGCCAGGCTTGCTTTAGGGCTAACCTTTCACATTTGATAATGTTGGTGTAATGCAACCTCCCACGGCCCGTTTTATTCTGCTGACCACTTTATATGGGGAACAGAAGTAGTTCTCATGAAACTTTCCAGAAGTGACTACTACTGAATTTTGGCTGTAAGAAAGTGTTTCAGCAGTATTTTTCGTGTTCTTACACAGAATAAAGAGAGGGACAATAAAGATCTATACTGTTTTACTCCTCCACTGTATTTCATTTTTGGATAAGTAGGTGGTTGTTTTTTGTTTTTTTTTTTTTCTTTCCCTGAAAGACGCCTTGAGCACTTGTTCCAACATCTGTGATTTTATTGACTAGTTTGGTTGAACATCACTTTTATCTGAACTTGTGTCTTTAATAGGAGTTGAGCAATACAGTTGTAATTCTCACTGTTGTTCATCTCCAGAGACTGTCTAAATGTTGGTTTTGGTTTTTTTTTTTGCTTTCTCAGTTGATTCACAATTTAAGAAAACAGATGTTGGGGAAGGTGGTGTTAAGTAAGTTTCTTTTCCCTAAGATTCCTGAAGCAGACTCAGCCATGGATTCCAGAAATTCTTCTTAAATAAATAATTTATTTATGAGGTACAGCATAGAAAGCAGCACGAGCTGAGTGCCTTCAGAAGGGGGACCTAGAATAAAGACAAGTTTGGGCAATTATACCCTTAAAATCTAAGATTCCTACCCCTTGCATGTCAATTTGGGCCAAGTATAAAAATAGAGACTGGGGTCTTCCCATTCTTCACTGGATCCCTTCATTTTTTTCAGGTGTGTCATTTCTTATCTTTGTGGGTAGTTTGTCTGTTACTGGCTAGCATAGACGTGAATCAAAGTCCTGACCTTCAGTTGCTATTTTCCACCTGCAGCTGGGGAAAAAGAATAAGTCATTGGCAATAAACAAAACATTCTTCTGTTTCTCGTCTTCTTTTAGATGTTCTGTTCCATTCCTTTACTTATCTCTAGGGATGTAGCTCCTGTTGATGATCAAAAGCTCCTTTATCTTTTGCTTGAACAAATTCTCCGGCCCTTTTTTGCTTAACAAGGCAGTAAGTTCAGAAGTTCACAGCTCGTGGCCTAAGTTACTTATGCTAAGCCAGTTCTTTATAAGCGATTTCTAAACAAGTTCTATAAGAAGCAGTAAAGCAAATAATTCCATAAGCTGAGGTAGTCTATTCCCTAACAGTGGGTAAGGTCTCTTGAGGAAGTTCTTCCCAAACTTGAAACTGGGAGTCTGAGATGTTTGCGTTCTTTGAGGTCAAGTATTGTCCTTCCATTGATGACAAAAGGATCACTGCTTGCTTGGAGGATGATGTCCTCCTGAGTGAGGTCCAGTGAGCTGCTGTTATAAGCCAGGTACAGACTGGGGAGTTTATGACCCCCAGCACGAAGCGTCTCATCCCCTTCCCTGCTCTCCAGGCAGTCGGTGTTCCCAGCGCCTGCGATGGGCCTTTGACACCAAGCACCAAGGGTGCACTGACACAGCCAAACAGTAGCTGGCTCTGTCTTTTAGAGAAGGTCAGGAGTTTCTTGCCACTATGCACTTTCAGAACATTTGACTTTTTTCTTTTCTTTTTTTAGAGAGATTTCACCTCATTTTTCTCTCCAAAGATAATTCGTGACAAAACTCATCAGCAGAGTCTTTTCAGGGATAGCATAAAACAGATAGTCAAACTGGGTTGAGAGATACAGACCAGTAGGACATCC
Source organism: Pampusana beccarii (assembly GCA_013399365.1). Lineage (NCBI taxonomy): Eukaryota > Metazoa > Chordata > Aves > Columbiformes > Columbidae > Pampusana > Pampusana beccarii. The sequence goes on along the minus strand of VWYH01008554.1, from coordinate 65,016 downwards.
TTACAGCATATAATTATTCACACTGTTATTTTGACTGATTAAATGTCAAATAATTGGAGAGCAATAGAGTAAACTTAATCTACTATACTTTAGTGCTGCCTAACTGTTTTTTCTCCATCTTGGAGCACATTATTCATTAATCTGTTTTATAGTGGAAAGAAGCTCTCTTTGCTCTTAAAAGAATAACGGATAAAATAGCAAGGCATGACTGTTTTGACACCCTGTTCTTGGGGCCAGTTTTTTCCTATTTTCAGGGTTTATTTCTCCAAGAAGTCTTGATCAGGACCAAGAACAGCGTTGATGATCAAAGTCTCCTTCCTTCTCCGAAGACAGTAATGGTTATAACTTTTTTCCCTCAACAGAATCGTGTCAATATATTTTGTATTTCTTTTCACATTTTTACATTATACATTGTATCTCATCCCTGTAATTTGGTTGAATTTTTCTTTTTGTAATTAATTTAACTTTGCTGTAAACAAGATGGAAGGAATAGATATGCAACCCTTGGCTTGATGATGAACACCTTTGAACAATATCCCTCATGACAGTCTTGTCACCTTGAGTTCAGTTAAGGAAGCTCAGTCATTTTTTTGTTTCCATCTGATGGTATGAGGAATTTATTTTTAACTGTCTCTTCTGAGAAAACAAACAGAATTAGTGGTGGGTTTTTTTGTTTGTTTGTTTTTTCCCCTCAGCTTTTGCCTGAAGGAGAGTTTCTTAACAAAAGCCAGGTACTTGCGTTTGAACACATATCCCTATATTAGCAGGTAAGCAAAAGTATCCAATTTTCCTCAGCAACAAAATACTTGATTACAGGTCTAATGATAGTTTAAGAGGTGTTTTCAGATGTGCCGAAATCAAGGACTTGAAGCAGATGAACTTAATTATCTTTGTGAATATTCACAATCACATTATGTGCTCTAAATGTCACATTTGGAAATAGTGCCTCATTGCTAGTTAATTAACAATAATTACTCAAGGTAGTACTTATGTTCCTGGAATTTCTTACCTACTGTGAAAAATATACTTTGCTTTTAAAGGTTTAGCAGTATAAAAACCAGATTTTACTGAGCTCATTCTTAAAATGCTACTATTGCTTAGGCCCTCTGTACTTTTTACTTGTAGCATTGGAGAATCAGTTATTCCATTCCATTTGCTCTGCTACATCTGGGCAGTATTTTTAACACCTGAACCATGCTCTATATAATTTTTTTTTTTTTTTTTAAAGCAAGGAGTTGATTTTTTTCTTCAGCAGAATAAGAAAAGAGAAGCAGTAGCAAATTAGACTGGCAGTCTAGATCCATCAAGAGGTATTACAAAGGTGTGTTGACATCTTCAGCTAAAGAAATATGGCTTATGATAATACCATAAGGGTTTTTCAGTTATAGCACCTATGCTCAGTGTGTTTTCTCCCTCTGTAAGGATGATTTTTCTTGGCAAAGAGTATTACACAACCCAAGACAGCTTACACTGCAACCAAAAAGCCCCCTTCATATAATAGATCCTAGAAAATCCTCCCTGTGTTCTAGTTTCCAGCTTCCCTCTTCTTTCTTCTCTGCCTTCATTGTAGAAACTTAATTGAAATGTCAAAGGATTCTCTTGAATTTTTTTCCCTTAAAAAATAAATCTCTCTTCAGCAGTGATAGTCTCCTCATTTGCAGCAGCATACTTTACATATGCTTGTGTATGTGTTTATATATATAAAAATATATATATTTATATATATAAAGAGCTTAAAATTATCAGAAAACTTACATTGTCTATTACTTGTACCTAGAAACTGGGTATTTTCTTTGCTATTGCACTTCATTCACCTGTGTGAATGGGGTGTCCATTGAAATCCTATAATAATGCATAACTTATATTTCATAATAATATTTTCCTGTAAAGTACATTAAATGCTTTGCAATAAAGTTTTTAATTTTTGACAGCACTTACAACACACTAAACAGATGTTTGAGTTCTCAGACATCAATTTAAAGCTAATTCAGAGAACAGCAAGAAAAGCTACTAAATTTTAGAACCAGTCATGAAGATTAATTAAACTAATTATCTGTGCTTTGTGCAGTGGGAGTGGAGGTAACTGCAGGTACATAAAGGCATAACCAAGGAAGTGAAGAATATTGTTTGGAGTTATATAATGACAATATTTTAGTGATGGCAACACAGATGGAGAAGAAGCTGAGTGATAGGAAGCTGAGATAATAACATGAATCTGATTGTGGAAGGGTCTTCAACATGTCTTCGAAACTAGTGTTGGAAGTGGTAAACACTTCATTGGGGAAACTTCCCAATAATAATTTTTCAGTTGTAGAATAACTTGGAAGAAAAAAAGCTTTTCACAACTAAAAGTTTTTTATTTTAACAGTTGGAGAACATCATAGACCCATTCTAACTTAATGGTAATGTTCTGAATGTCAAAAATCTTCCCCCCGCATGTCTGCTATGTCAAATGGGTTGAAACAAAATAACACTTATTGCTTGTTTTTGTTTTCCACCATTATGCATGAAGGACTCTTCTCTTTTCTTTGGAAGGACTGATGAGAAATCTACTTTTGGGTATCTCAGTACAGAGCCTGGCTTAGCAAAAAGCCTCGATATGCAGCTGCTGACATGATGATTGTTTATTTTAGAAATTGTTAGTTTTCATGTGCTTACATAGAAATTAAATGCTCCTGAAAAATATATTCAAAACTGGTCGCTAATCTCCTTAAATTTTTGTTAATATGCAGAAGCCTGTAATACTACTAGAATTTTCAGGTAACCCAAACCCAAAATATTTGCATTAACTTTTAATTTTTAAATTATTCATTCTGTAGTTCTACAGCGATAGTGAAGTAAATGCAAAGAGATACTTCTAGCAGTGAAATAACACTTTCTCTAGGCGTGTCGTACTGCAGTGAGAAATCCTGAACCAAATTCTGCCCGATCTGTGGTCATATCGCTTTAACGTTTGTGTTGCGGTAGTGCCGAGGAGCGGAGCGCTCCGGGAGCTGTGCTGGAAGTTTGGGTTTCTGAGCGTGTTTTGGTGCCGTGCTGCACGGAGTGGTCGAGCCCCAGCTTGGAGCTGGTGTTGGTGGGGTGCGCCTTGGGGATGAGCTTAATGGTGGGATGCTCCTTGGGGATGAGCTTAATGGTGGGATGTCTCGTGGTACCACCACGCTGGTGGGATGGCCAAATAGGTTTGCACTATCCAAATGTAATCAGCATCAGCCCCTACTGATAGAATAGAATAGCTATGCATTGTTGCTTGCTAAAATGAAACGTGTTCATCAGGCTTTAGAAAAAAAAGTGTGTAGGAAGGGCAGTGGTGTGTAATTTTACGAGTATCTAAATATTACATTTACCTAAATAGTTAAAAATAACTTAATTGGGTCTGATGTAAACGCCAGGCAATGTTTGGGTCAGTATGTTCATATGTGCTCCTTGGTAACTCTGTCATTAAATCAGAGTTTCACTTCAACATCCAAAGCTAGCTTTTAACCTGGTGCTAGATTTTTAGCATGGAGTATCATTATTTTAATGTCTAGCTTCAAAGGTATGCTCTTATACCAGCTGCAAAATGAAAATTAGTACTACTGTCTGCCTAATATGACAAACCACAACAATTCTGCAACTTTGTTACTTAATTTCTAAACTATTCCCATAGAGTAATATAGTAGATACTTTTTAACTTTGACAATTCTGAGTATTCATAGTGCTTTCCCTGGCGGTTCTGTAACAGGATGTCTCACTTGAGCTGTGCTCCTAGTTTAAATTAAAAGAAATAGTTACATCTGGAAAATAGCTTTGAAACACTTGGACTACAGCAATAATAATAATCCCTCTTTAAGGTACACCTTCTTGAATCTTTAATTGCTGTCATTTTTCTCACCATATGATAGCTAGGTAAAGCAAATATGTAATTTTTAGATGCTTGTCAGCTTAAAGAAAAAAGTAATTAAAAAAAAAGAATATTAAGGCTTTGTTTAATGTTCTTAAATCTATTATTAAACAGCCCCTTGATGCATTAATAAAGAAAATGCTATTTATGAAAGTCGTTTAGAGGATGTGAAAGAAATAGCTAGCTGTTCTTTCAGGGTTATTTTTTGAATCTTAAAATTTGATGCGAACTGTTCTGATTTGTATTGGTGAAAAATATAGTCAAAGATCCATCATTCAACTTCAGGTTGCTTGTATCGCTGTACTACATTATAGGAATGTAAGTGAACATAGAAAACCCTCTGCTGACTAGATGTACATTAGATTTGCAAATTACCTCCCAATGCCCTTTGGGATAAAGGCCTTCATGAAATCATTGTCAATAACTTACTGTTCCATTGACTTATGTAATAAGTTGTTCTTTGAGATTTCGCAGGAGAGAGATTAAATGTTATAAAGTACAAAGTACAGAAACTCCATAGGGCAATCTAAATGATGTTATAGGAATCAAACTATATTGCAAAGAAGAAGATGAAATATATCTGCAATCTTCTGTTATTTGTCATATGAGTGCCAGGCCCCTTTCTGTCTAACGGGTTGCATAGACATGCAAAGGAGAAATAACAAAAGCTAATCAGTTTTGTTTTATGTAAAGCTGTTAATATGTAGATACTTGAATTTCCTTGAAGAAAAAAAAAAAATCTGAATTTTCTAATGATGCACGTTGACATTGTGTAAATTGCATGGAGAAGAGGAGCTGCTGTAATCACTTCACTTGAAAAGTGAATATACTTAAAAAGAAAAGAGGATGACACAGCCAATGTTGTACATCTGTGCTAAAATTACTGTGAATTAGTCAAGTCTCAGTTAACCTGAGACAGTTCATGTAAAGCTGGTGGGGGCTTTACCAACTGGGGAAACAAACCACAACTGTACCCCTCTCTTTAGTGTGGAGACACACGGATGTGAAGAGATGGAATCAGCGCAATGGCCTCAGTATGAAATGGCCTCAGTGTGCTGGAGATAAATGTGGAAGTGTAATATTTTTGCCTGTAACATAGGGGAAGTTCAAAGGGAAGCTGGAGGGACTTATGTTAGTCACAGGAAGCTTCTCAGTGTGCTCACCAGCCCTGCGACTGTGCGATGCCCTCCAGTGGGCCAAGGAGTAGTTATGGTGACGACTGCCCTGGGTGAAGAAAACTGATTTGTGGTGTGTGTTTAGAGGGGAAAAAAAAAAATAAAAAAAAAAATCTGCAAGTTGTAATACAACTGGCTTGTTTTCTAGATAGCCACTGCAGAGCAGCATTGTCTCTGCTACATTTAAATGTCAGAAATATGCTGAGGGAATACCTTTTGTGTGCACTGCTGCACAAATTAAAGAAAACCCGGGCTCTGTGGAAGATGGCCATCCCCATCTGTGGTGCAAACTGTTTGCTCTGAGTCAGCAGGTCTTATAGGAGGCACTGAATATCTTGGGAGGCAAATGAGAACCTTTGAGAAGTCCTCAGGTCTTTGAGGCATCTGCCTCCTACACTTCCAACTACTAGAGACACTCCTTCTGAGTGGCCAGGAAATGCAAACATCCATAATGCAAAAATCACTTGTATCTCACCATGTTATTAATTCTGTGATACTCTTCAGCTTCCAGGATTTAGCGGTATTTTTCTCAGACTTCATTCTAGATAAAATCAGCCTTCAGCCATCTGGTGGAGACCCACCTGAGCAGGAACTCCTGCGACAGAGAGATTTGGACCTTGTGCTGATCTTCCTAAGAGGAATTGTCAATGAGCATTATGGAAGGCAGATTTGTGCTCAGACTTGTCTGGAGGCTCTTTAGTTTTCATGGGAAGTACAGACTTCCAATTAACGCGCAATGATTCAATGTTTATGTTAGAAGGCACATACGTACATAGCAGCTTGTTCCAGGGGAAGCAGAGACCAAACCTTGTACCCAAAGACCTTTGTCACTTGGATCGTAAACTTCCTGTGTGTTTTCCCCATTGTTTTCCCTAGTCTGTAGAGAAACACAAAATTCATAATAGGTCAGTAATGGTACAAACAATTGCTATGAGCAGGATGTTTTCCACAAGAAAAATAGGAAAGATTCTCAGTCTGCATGACCTTGGTATAACTTGAACAAGTGGAGGCTCCTATTTTGTATATCTGTCTTACTAAATAACATCTTACAGAGAAAAATCTTGAAAAGACCTCAACCAAAGTTTATCCCTGTAATTTTCACAGGCTAAGAGTATTTTTCAGAGAAGTTAAAAAATATCCAGCCTAATTTTAAATAAACTATAAAATAAATTACCATTTTCAATCCTCTCTTGTTGACCTGGCTGAACTGACTCTAGCACAAAGTTATCTCTGCTATAACTAAAATTTAGTCTTATCCTCAGTGTCACTTAAATAATCAGTCTGCTGCTCGTATTTCTCAGACAGTATTCCCCTCTGGGAAATGAAGAAAATTGGCTTTTACTTCAAGACTTTTACTGCAAGAACTTAATCAAACAGTGGGCTTGCAACCATCTTTTTTCTCCACCGCTGTTTCTGAACTCCTGCAGAATAAGGCTATTGCTGTGGAAATGAATCAAGCTGTTAAAGCGGATCTGCTGCCAGGTGGCTCTGGTAGTTCTTCCTCTGAAGGTAAAGATCACTCCAACCTGTTTGTATTTGTGTAATACAGCTTCAGTAAAATGGTACTACAAGCTGTGGTGGGCAGTTTTAATTTAATTATTCATCTGGCTATTAAAATGTGTAGCCAATATCCAGTATCTTCAAATCCATGTTAACATGGATCCTACATCCCACATTGCCGTTCCCAGTGTCTCTAGATTAGTACAGTTTTCAGAGACTGCAGCTTCCCTGCCTTGTAGAGAGAGGGGCAAGTGCTGTGTGATGTGACCCATTCGTTCGCCTTCACTTGAGGTCCTGGGGCTGCAGAGTTTAAGCGGAACCCAACAGTGGAGTGACCTGGTGCTGAGGGTGCTGAGCTGGGCTGAGGAGCTGGTGTCTCTGCCCAGGGGTGTTTGCTGCCAGCGACACTGCTGTGCCGCAGGTGTCTTCCTGGCCTGCAAAAGGCTTGTAGCCAACAGGGCTGTGCTAAGAGTGGTCTGATATCAATGACAAGTATTTTCCCACATCTTGTAGCAGAGGAAAGGGGAAAGAATGCTACTCTTACCCCTATAGCAACTCCTTTTTTTTTGAATCTGTCCTTTTTAAGAACAGAAGAACTGGGAAAACTCTAGCTGTCTGCCACAATAAAAAGAAGTATCAGTGTATTTGGAGATCTTTATCTCACTACGTGAAGAATTTATGCTGTAAACGGCTGCAGGTTCTAGTGCCTTTTAAAATGATACCTCCCTGAAGGTGTCTAAAAGGTGTATAGATGAGGTTCGTAGTGACACGGTTTAGTGCTTGAGTTAGGTTATAGCTGGACTCTATGATCTTGAGGCTCTCTTCCTACCAAAACGATTCTATGATTCTATATAAAACATTCTGACAAATATGTGGTTTTGCAGAAGGAATCAATGTATTTTGAAAGTCTTATCAGTGTAATTTCCCTGAAGTTTTTAAATGAGCAGGCAAGATAAAATGGTTTCAAGAGAATTTTGTTAATAATGATGTTTTGGTTTCAAGGAAGGAAACTAGAACTGTGAAGAACTCACTTGACGATGTAGAAAAAAAATCCATAAAAGTAATGAAAATAAACATGTTAGTTTTCCCTCAACTTCAATGATTAAAAGAAATGTAGCCAATAAAAAAATTCTAGAAACTGCACAATGATTGCATTTTGAACAGATTTATACCATAGGTTCTTACCAACATATGAAGTGCTGATATGAATTACCAGAAAGTAAACTGCTTTTTCACACCACTCTGTGTACCTGCTCACCTTGATTATAGTTTAAATAAATGGTAAAATTTGATAGTTCTCTGGTTGTTCAACAAGTCTCCTCGATTTTTACTTTATATCCCTCCCCGGTGTGACAATTATTCCTGTGGAGAAATTCAGATTCAGTCTAAGGAACACTGAATTGTGTTGGTGCTTCTCTTTGTTGCCTGCTTCCCTGGAAGTATTTTTGAAGAGTGCGATCATCTTACTGAACTTTTAAAAATATTTATTTATTTTTAGTAGGGGTTGAACCTGTGCTGCTAGTACTGTTCAGTAAACAAGTGAGGTATATAGCTCCTACTGTATTCAATTGGTTGAAACTGATTTTGTCACTTTTAAAATGTGACGTATTCAAAACTTATAGCCCTCGGCCCTGTTTAAAAAGCAAATTTCTCTGCAATGCACACTGTACATGAGTAAACTTTGTGCCACTAGAACTCAAAGCCTGTTGCTATGTCTTAACTAGATGTTCACTGGAAGTGCTACAAAACAATGAATAGGAATAAGATGGTCCATGGTTGTGTTATGAAACCCGCTTTAAAAAACCAGGAACATCCCCAGCACCCTCAAACAAGAAACTGTAGATTGTTTTTATTTGCAAGTCAATATCTGAGTACTCCAGCATTTAAAAATGCTCTGAAGTTTTATTTTAGAAAGATGTATTTAAAAAGACTACCTGAAATTTAAAAGCCTTTTGTTTAAATAGTGATCAAAAATGTTAAGAATTAAAGCAGATATTGATCCTTAAAGGATTATGACACAAAAAGTAGAATGCTGTTTTAACTTACCCTTTAATGTGGTATTTAACATCAAGCATGTGCAACACATTATGGGATACTCTTTCATTTGTAGACTCTAGATCTCTCTCTCTCTATGCTGTTTTATAATACTGTTGTAACTATTCAAACTCATAATGGATTTTAAGTGCGTAAGTGTTTCTAGTTACTCCAAGTATTGTTTAAACAGTGTGTATATATAGATATTTAGTTCTTTGACCCTGAAACATTTATTTTGAGTTGTCTGGGGAAAAAATTTTGCTTCTAAATAGCATGGAATAATTTATTCTTCAAGCAAGATACACTGCTTCCAATTCTCATCCTCCTCTCGCCTTCAGCCTGTAATTATCAGAGTTGAAAAATCAACTACCATTGAAGTTAATCAGTTTTCATTTATTTTGGGTGAGAAGTTTGAAGCTGAAGTACCTTTCCAACAAACAATAGGCCAAAGCTTGCACAGAAGCAATCATACTTCAATAATGTAATGGTAGTAGTAATGTCTTAAGCCTGTGATTACTGGATCCGTGGGAACACATATTACTTCTAAGGGATCCATAAAAAGGGATTAAGAAATGGCATTACTTGACAGTCAGTTCAAAGTAGCTGCATAGCCTGTGTCTCCTCTGAGGGTTTCTTGCAGTTCTGGAAACTGAAACAGTTTGAAACTCACTTTTTTTGAAGATGCTGTTGATTCTTGCCATTAATAGCACATTTCCTACCAATACCCTTTTAAAACTGTATTGGGTAACATAATGTCTGGTTCTCATTCCCCTGAACGCCTCTCCCGGCTTCAGGTTCTCCCCTGCTCATCTGTCGGGAGCCGTGGCCGATCCCTGGGGCTGTGCTGGGGTGTGCGGGTGGAGAGAGGAGATGATCCGTCAGCACCGGCTGTGCTGCGGGGTCACCGTGTGCTGTGGCCCAGACAGCTCTGAAATATCCCCTGCCTTGGAAATTATTCATCGTCACTTCGCTGTGGCAGAGCCACGTCAGTGTAACAGCCAGATCAGCCTTCTAAGTGCAACTTAACCCAAACTTTTTGCAGGAGTGACTTATTCTGATTTTGAGGGAAATGGTCTTTCTGGTGGTAAGTGAAGCAAAGGTTAGAGAATCTCTAGATTGAAAAGATGAGCTATTTTCAGTGTCTAAAGGTGAAGAATCACTATGTATCTGATGAATGTAGAAGTCATTCTGCAATATTTTTCCAGGCCCAGATGCTTATTAGATGGTCACAAATTAATTTTCTAATTGTTTTTAACTGCATACTTATGCAGTATATGCGTGAAACTGCTAATTGGTTAATCAGAAATCAATAGTGGTGTTAATATTCCCTCAGACAGGAGAGTCAGTTATAGTAGATGCTATACTGTTGAGAGATTAAAATCCAAATTTTCAAAATCCATCTAAAGTTTAAAGTTTATTAACTGCCTATCCTCAACTTCCATTGGTATTAATGACGCTTGTAAGCGCCAACACATCTGGAAATTGGACCACTTGGATCTTCATTCTTACATAAGCAAGCAGAAGGTTAACAAACCTTAAAATTGCAAATAAAAGAGCCAAAATCAGAATGATGTAGTTATTTTGAATTAGAATACATCTTTTTGGTGAGAATTGTGTTCCTCTCTTTAAAATGATAGTGTGACTTATAATGGGGTAGCTTTACTGTTGAAGTTAAACATTATAATGGTCTTTTAATGGCACCTTAATGGCCTCTCTGAGGACTTGCATTGAAATAATTTTGCCTTCTCATAATTGCACTTCATAATGGACTGTAGCAGCACAATTTAACGTCTCCTTAATTTTTTCATTAGTTTGTTAAATATAACAAACCCTCTAAGTTACCATTCTGTCAAATAAAGGAAGTATCAGATGATTTTGGTTGTTTTATTTGGTATGTCTTCCACACTTAAATATTTGTCTGTCTCAGCAATAATAACGTAGTAACTGATTTTCATAAAATTCTGACTATATAGTGAAATAGCAGTAGTGTCTATATTGAATTGATTTACTGTCCGAGAGGGGGATTTCTCATGATACACTCTTTATTTCATGTGTATGTGTGACTTAGAAGATCAGTGTTGTGAAGAATTACTACATATTCCATCCTTACGTTGTTCTGTGCAGACAGCCTGAAAGAAAGTGCCTGTCCAGCTTTGTTATTTTTGTGAAGCCCAGGTGTTGAATGGAAATAGCTCCCTATAAATCTGGCGCAACTTCAGCTCAACCAGCACAGCTACAGATAAGCCATAATAAAAAGAAGATTTTACAATTTGTTGCCGTGTCATGAAAGCACTCAAATATAACTGCTATTGAACAAGTTTGAAAATTCTAACTGTGTTTTCATGTAAATGACCTGGCAGGCCAAGATTTCATGCTGAGCTCGTTCATACTTTGACAGTTTTATTTCAGTTCTCATCACAGAGATGTTAATTTTAGGTAAACATCCTCTATAAACTAATTCTAATCTGTAGCTTCAGTTTATAAAGGCAGCAGGGCCTATTTCTGAATAATTATGTAATACTCCAGCATTTATTTACTTTAATCGAGCATTTAAATATGTTATTAGTATTCTGATATTTCATATTGCAACATCCGTGCCTGTGTTACTTGTCAATGTTTAGCAGCATCTTTTCGGACACCAAATGTGTGTATATGAGCTTCCAAACAACCGAAAGTGAACCCTCTGAGGGGGACGTGAAGCACTGAAGGACTGAGCTTGTTTGTCCAGAAACTGCATAGAATTAGCAGGGGCAGAACATTGAAAACCAGCAAATGAAAATAATGTCTTGTTCCACCTATCCATTTTGTCTGTCTTTCTGTAATTCCAGGCATGAGTAACATCCAAGAAATAGGAATTCACTAGTGTCAATGCTTTCTTTACTTTTTCCGCTTCTGAATCGAAGGGATAGAAGAAATGTTATTTGCAGGTGAGATTAGCGTGTCCTGAGAAAAATACAGCATGTGGGTTAAAACTTTAGGTTTTGATATAATTGCATTATGTAATTAGAAATTCTCTAATTGAGATGTCTATGAAATGTTTGTATCGGACTTGTTCAGTCTCTTACCATTACCCCCGTTTTTGTTAATATAATTTACATCTTTACTCTTAAGAGTTCTGTTTGTGAGTTTTAACTGGAAAGGCTCCCATGGAGACTGCATTAATTATTTATATTGGCAAAAACACAGCCAATTTGTATACTTTAAAATTTGTTTATGTTTTCAATTTTGATTGGCTGATTAGATTTTCCTAGTGCTACAAGTTACCTTTTGAAGTGTGGAGTTATTAAGGTGTATTTCCAGGAGTAGAGGGCTGACAAACAGGCTTAGGTTAAGTGTAGTAGCTCTTGTTATTAAAGCTTTACTAAGAACATTCCCTTATTGTATGTAATCGGATAGCTCTTGCCATAGTGGTTTGGGGGTTTTGTTTTCTTTTTAGAGAATTCTATTTTACTTCTCTTGTCTCTCCCCTTGCCAACTGAAAATGTCAATGTTTTATCTTATTCTATTAGTGTTTTCTTGAAATATTTTAATAGGATGCTGCCAGCTCAAAGTATGCGTTTGATGAGGTTTTTATTTTCCTTAATGGCAAAACCACCCAAATGAAGCTTCACAATTAACAATTATGGAGACTTCTTTGGGGAAAGGACTACTGAGTTTCTGTGAGAGGGAAGATTAAAATAAAAGACACCAAATAATTGGAAAGATATTTCATAGGCATGCTTAGTATGTTAGTGCTGCCTCTTGAAGCTAAATGTAGTACTTGAACTTAACTCAGCCTTTGCTGGATTCACCAGGATTAAAGCTTGTTTACATATTTGCAGATCAGTTTTCATATTACCAACTAGTCTCTAGTAGTACCGCTAACTTGGTTAGCAGTATGACACTGGTATTATAACTTAAAATGCTTCTGCCTGAATAAAGCCTCCTACAAAACAAGTGCTGTCTTAAGGTCTGATGTATTGTTCTATTTTTTTTTGTTGTTTTTTTTTGTAAAAGAGAAGATTTTTCACCTCATTGGTTTGATAAATGTACTTGACATATTTTAATATTAAAATTTTTGGTGAAAAAAAATGAAGTGAGACCTTATGCTGGCTGTCTGAGCTAATTGAATTTATTAAATTTTGCTGCTTTCCATTCTCTTTGTTTCTACAGTAGTGAAGGTAGTCTAGTAATAAACTATCCAAATACAAACTCTTATTCAGATATTAGAGCAATAATGAAGGTGGCTGGTTTATATTTGTCACTAGTCATGTGCTTTGGATTAGTAAGGTAATAGTGTTTTGAGTTACGGCTGCTACAAGAAGAAAGCTAGTGGAAATCTGTAAGTGCTTGCTCAAATGACAGCGCTGATATGTACTTCTTACACCATGTCTAGATTAGGAAGATGGATGTCATTTAAAATATGTTCCCTAGCACACTTTTAAACGTTCCTGGAGCAAGTGTTCAACACGTCTGAAAATGTGTAAGCTTTATCTAGCTTTGCAAAATCCTGCTGAAAACCTCTTTTTTGGGACACTTGGTTTACCAATAAAGATAGTATGCCCAAAATGTCATCAGTTGTAGTCTATATAACAATCTGAACATCTATTTACATCCTTCATAATTGTATGAAAATAAGTTTATTAACACTTAAAAGTTATGCACTAAGCTAGACCTTAGCTTGTAGTTAGTTTTTACAGTTTAACTACCTGTTTAGACAAAAGAGTGCAAAGACAGTGATCTATTTTGAAATTCTCCTTTCATTATATTTTACATTCTACTAAAATCTTCTTAAATCTTCCTGTAGTTATTCTGGGATTTTATACATATTACATTACCTGCCCATTCGAGATCAGAGTTTTTTCAGTCACGCAGTGGCTTGGAGAGGCTTAGGCACAGCTGCTGACTCTCATGCTTGCCTGTTTATTGCTTTTCAGATATTTGTTGCTTTTTTCCTGGCTTTGTCTTGCCTCAGTTGTATGAACAAAAGAATGTACCTGTGCAGCTTATCCTACTGCTGTTGGTTAGAGATACCCAAGGGGCACTTTTAACTCTTGCAATCCTGCCCAAAGCTGCACCTTATCCAAGTGGGGAATCTGAAGAAGCAGCAGCAAATATCTTTGCAATTTTTCTGCAGGATTGCTTCTGACCTCTTGCCCATTGACTTTCGAATAATCTTTTAAACAACAGTTCTGAGCCTGCTTTTCAAACTAGAAAACACATGATGTTCTGTAGATAGTGTGGGCTTCCTTCTTTACTGTATTTGTTAGAAATTACAGTATTTAGGTATTGATGAGATCAGAAAAGCAATATCATTGAGGGAGTACCATTCTCTTTAATCTGTGCATGGCAGGAGACATGGCATGTTTGAATTTCAGAGACAAATTCTGTTCTGTAGTTAAAAACATAGAAGAAAACAATTCAAGTTTTTTTCTCCTTGGGACACACCAGGGAACAATGTTATTCCAACAAGGGAAAGGAGAAGGGTCATGTCTCTTCAAGTTCACAAGTCTGTGGAGCAACCTGAGCATTTTTTGGAAGGGAGCAGCATCTGTTCTAGTCAAAGCACGATAATTCCTCATGCTTCCTGTAACTCAGTACTATCCCACATCATCCTTGAACAGGGCTGTTTCTTAAATGCCGTCTTTGTATTTAGATAAACTGGGAAGTTGGAAAGGATTTCTTGCTGTCGTTCATGTAGTAGCAGCCGTTGACGGATGAAGCTGGTAATTACAGAAGAACGACACAACGTGGTTAATTGGAGGGGGAAGAGTTCTGTTATTTTAGTATGGATGCTATGTTGAAATTAACTTGGATCGATCCGTTGAAGTTTTTAATTTTGTTATGAATGCTCAGAAATTAGTTTCTTGTTTAGTATTCTTGATTGGTTCCACTGTTGTTCCTTTATGCATGCAAATTGAAAATGAGTACAACTTAATTCCTGATACTTGCTTTCAACCTCTAGTTTATCACAATTGAATCATTGTTCTTGAGTTCACTGTGAAATTGGTGACTGGCTGAATAGATGCACCTCTTTCTAAAAGTAAGGCTGCTATATTTATTTTCTGCAAACTAAGTTGCTGGGAGGCAAGTGCGTTATAGATAATCATAGAATGACAATGGAGGAGATGTGCTCAATTCCTAATTTATCAGTCTTCATATGCTACATGAGTTCTCACATTATTTTGGTTACTCTGCTAATGTTGCTGTGACATTTTTTTAGGAATGAATGCCAGTTTGGATGGTCAGTAAGATAAAAGCCTTTATTTTGTGTCCTGTGAGCTGGTTGATAGCATAGCAGACCCCAGAACATCCTTCTGTGGCTGCTATTTAATTATGGAATGCTTACCCTCTCCTGCTTTCTTTTGTGACTTATCAAGAGAGTTTTTATTATCTTCGACCCAAAGTACTTTATTTTCAAATGCTGTTTTCCTGAAAGCTTTCAGTCAGAAAATAGGTACTGGAAATGTATAATCTATAATAAATCTCATCTGTTAGATTGTTTAGTTGCTTATGTGATTTATGAACTTTTGATCTTGAGGGCAAGGAGGTCTGGTTATATTACCTAAAATGCTAGTTACAGTATTTTCACAATGTTCCTAAGCTAAAAAGGAAAGCAAGCAACTTCTAAAACCTTTATTTCCAGATATTATAAAGAACGTAAAAATTCAATGCAATTGAATTACAACATTACTCAGGGAAAGCAATCTATATAATTTTGTCACCTGGCTGTTTGCATCTGCCATTTTGCCCCCATATATTAATCCTAGCAGATAACTATGCAATGCAAGTTGATGGAAATGAAATGGAAAGGCAGTGTCATATATAGTGAAGTACAGAAGAGTAAGAACTAGTAGTGAAGTATGAACCAGCTTGACACATTAAAGCCAATTTTAATAAAACTGGAAAAAATTAGAGAGTTCATGTACCTTAGTGTCAGAAAGGCGTTGAAGAAAATCTTTGAAAATCACTAGCTAATTTCAAAGCTTTGAGTCTTAACTGTATATTTCCTTCAAATACTGGAGAATTCATTAGTTTATAACTGTAGATTTAGGGGAGGCAATACAGTAATATGTACCTTTGTCCTAATAACAGTTGCTTATTTCATTGTTTTGGGGATTCTTTATAAGAGGAAACGATAGGCTGGTTACTGTTTATAATGTAAAACATTGCTTGAGTGTGTGGCAATAAGCAGTATTTTCAGAGCAGAGGGCTGAAATGTGTGCTTTTAACTTTTTAGCTCAGCAATTAATATCACATCTGACATCACAAGATAAAAGAACAACCTCGGGTTTAATGAGAATTTAGTATTTCTTCTAGAAGTAACGCTGAATGTCTGTAAAAGCTGAGTTTTGAAGTCAAGCAACAACACTTAAAACAGTTGATCTCTTGGTAAAAATAATTGAATTTAAATCTATTTTCCTTTGCTGGATGCATGGTAGCATCTTGTCCTGTAATATTTAATACACGTTTAAATGCTTCTGAAAGAGATATCTCAGACTGTGTATTTTTTAATGAACTGTTCCCCCACCTGAGTCATTTATTATATACTAAACATGTAAACCTTTATTCCATGTAAATCTGTGAGTTAATTTTATAAACCTTTATTTTAAAGATATTTATTACTAGGTATGCCTGAAGTTCAGCAGCCTTTGGTGTGTAAAACACAACTTTCTAAGACACTTAGTTTCTTAAAAACACTTATTTTGAAATTAAAGCTGTAGTTGTTACAACCATGACTTTTTAAATTATAGTGTTGTGGATTTTGCCTGCAGCCTTAGACTGTTCTTGGATACAAACCCTTTTCCTGAGCTCATACATAGATGCCATTCAGAAGAAAGAGCTTGGGATCTTCTTCTGGTAGAGAGTCTGCAATTCATGTTCTTTTGGTAGAAGAAATGATCAACAATTTCACTTGCTTGAAATATGAAATTTTAATGACCATAATTCTAGGGGACTCTCTTGTTCTCTACCAGGCCCTGAAAAGTATTTTCTTTTGCAAATGAAGTCCAGTGGCTGTATTGTAACCTAGTTCTGTGTTCCTTGCAAAATTGCCATGCTCTAAGCCAGTTGATTAGCGTCTGCTTGTTTATTATTTATCTTGGTAATTTAGAGGAAGTGCTTTTTTGTTCAGGCGTCATGTTGGATGCTCTTTGGGGATGCAGATTATTTCATTGACTCTGCTTGTTACACCCATATAGTCTTTCAGTCTTATTGTTCCATCTGGTTTTAGCCAGTGTATGGAAGTGAAGAAAGAAAGACTGGAAGAAATAATTTCCACACAAGTTATTTTTGAAGCACTCAACTATCTCAGTTGAAAGAAAAACTCTGAAATGTATTTCATCTTGGAGAATCTGCTAATCTGGTATCTGAGTGTTTGGCAGAGAGAGGCAAACTCACCTGCAAAGGACTCATCCCTTTGCAACATCCTTCCACTTTTGTTGGTGTTTCTTTTTTTTTGTTTTTAAATTGCAGTGGCTGCCTGTACAGAGTAAGCACCAGCTACTGAGTAGATGTTCATCTGAAGCTTTGGATGGAGTATGTCAGAACTCTACCTCTGGCCACATTTTTGTCTTATTATGATTAAGCAGTAGAAATGCCATACCATAGGAATAGGGAATTACTTTAGAGACTCTAAGAAAATACAGACCTGACGGTGGCTTTGTGATTATCCTTTGATGGGATTTCATAGAATCACATAATAATTTAGGCTGGAAAAGACCTTTAAGATCAATTCAAACTGTTAACATAGCACTGCCAAGCTCACCACTAAACCATGTTCCAAAGCACCACATCTGCACATCTTTTAAACACCTCCAGGGATGGTGACTCAACCACTTCCCTGGGCAGCCTATTCCAATGCTTGACAACCCTTTTGGTGAAGAAATTTTTCCTAATATCTGATCTGAACCTCCCCTGATGCAACTTGAGGCCATTTCTCCTTGTTCTATCAATTGCTACTTGGGAGAAGAGACCAACACCCTCCATGCTACAACTTCCTTTCAGGTTGACAACTCTGTCACTTCCAGACACAGAACAATGTTTGTAAGTTTGGACAGACACATTCTGTTACAGCTGAGAATTCATAGTTCCCACCTTTTCATAATTTCTTATTTGCACAGAAGTTGCATAGCATGCCCTTTAATTGCCTTGTTTTGGGTTCTGCACACTCATTTCCGTTTCTTGATATGCAATGGCACACCTTTATATGACTTTCAGTGGGCATCGCTGCAACTCTTATGTGGCTGCTTAAGGTCTAACTGTAAATATCAAATACCACTTCTCGCAAATCGCAAGTAGATATTCCCTTTTCATGTGGAAGATGAATATTGAAACTTAAAACTCTGAAACTGTTCTGGGGATGCACTGCACGATATCCTCCTTGCAGCAGGACACTTTCTAATGTATCAAAGTTACACTGACCTAAATTCACCAGATGTGAGACTTGAAGGAAAATCCCAGGCAGGTCATATGGAAACACAGCTAGGAATGAATGTGTTTGGGTGAAGCTCGCAGAGCATTGCCAATGCACAGCAGGACAGAGTCTGCCATCCTCTTCTGCTGCCTTATTTGATGTCTCTTTCCATTAAGCTGTGAAGCCACAGCGGAAGTGGCGCCTCTAAGCATTATTTAAAAGCACATTTGTGGGCTCCAGTGAATTTGCATTGAGCTGTATCTTGATGGAGGTCTGAACTGATGCCTTGTTTTGGGCATTAACTGTGGGGTTTGGTAGCAGGGCCTGCAAGGGGTGGCTTGCGTGGGAGAAGGTCATGAGCTGCTCTGTGCTACTGCCGCTGCTGCTGGGACACAAAGACACGTGTGAGGAAACTTGAGAATGCATGTGAGGATGCACAGAAGGCGTTGGGTGGAGATAAAGAGGTGTGCATTTGGAGAGAAGGAGCAGAGAAGCACTAAGAAGCAAAGGGCAGGGGATGAAGAGAGTAGGAAGCAAGGAGAGGCAACAAGACACCTCTAGGCCCTGACCCCAGGCTCCGGTGATGGCCGTTGTCTCACAGAAGGGGTGTGAAAAGGACCAGCTCTAATGCCTGGTGAAAACAGGGGAAGCTGGGCTACGAGTAGTGGAGGAGAAGTGCTGGGCTGAAGTGGAGCCTGGGGAGGGAAGGTGCTCCCGTAAGTGCTTGTTTAACTCTTGGTCTTTTTTTCTCAATACCTGAATCAGTTATTAAAAGTTTACTTTAACTAGCAATAAACTAAGTGAATGTCCTCAGGCAAGACTGCCTTGCTCACGCAGCTTGAATTCCAGAAGCATTGAAGCACTGCTGTTACCTGAGCAAAAAGAGCTGGTGGGAAGCATGGTGTTTGGGAACTTGTTTCTTGTGCGTGGTCATCCACAAGAGTCAATCGTTTGCTCCATTTCACATAATGGAGGGAAACGTGCAGCTTTAGGCATGTGCTTTTTCCATTCGCACAGCTTTTTTTTTTTAAATTAAAAATCAAGCAGGAACTCAGAAGTGCTGTTGAACTTGCTTTACTTCATCCTTCTTGTGAAAATTGAGTTTTCGTACTTAATCACTAAAACATTACAGAAAAATATCTGAAGCATGTACCACCTGTTTTTCCTTTCATCTGGATTCATTCATTAGCTTCCTCATATTAAAAGCCCTCCAAGACACAATTAACCCTTTTTTAATACTGCGAAGCTTAAAATGATCATTAAAACTCATTAAAGCAGTGAAACTTACTTTGAAAAGCAGTATAATATTAAAATTTTCCTGATTTCTTTTCTTGTGGAAATGGGTAGAATACTTAGGCCATGGCCATCACAGTTCTGGTCTTAATCGACTACTCAAGTAATTAATGATAATTGGTTGCTTTGCATTGCAGAACTGTGCTTCATGCTAGAAGACGCTTTGATTAAAAAATTTTCCATGCTGGAATGTTGTCTTCTGAGTATGGGCTATATAATAATGATGTTGTCAGTGAGTCCTTTTTGTCCAGTAAGAAGAAAATATAACTGAAGATAACAATACATTACCAAAAGTCTTGCTTTTTTCTCCCCCTTTACATTCTGCACTATATTGAATTGTGCTGTTGCCACAAGAAAGCAAACTTCTACTTATGTTTTCTGATTTACTGAATTGTTTTTCATTTTAACATCCTTTAAAATTCACAAACATGCAATCAATTTTATTTTGGTACTAACTTTAATGCTCTTGTGTCAACAGGATGAAAATGACTAATCGCAAAGAGAAGTACTGTGAAGTAAAATGGCGACTTTAAAGCAATAAACTGCCTTGGGTTTAGTGAAACTGCAATAAAACTATCATAACGCACTGTCAAAGTGTTGATTTATTTATACTGCTAATATTAGAAATCATAAAATGTAGGATATACTGGCATGGTTATAGCATTTGGTTTCCATTTTATTAGACAACTCAGCAGGTATTACATTGTATCATACAATCATAAGATACTTTACAATCTAGTTTTTCCTGAAGCAGAATATTCATAGGGAAAATAGTTTTGATATTTAGCCTTCTCTCACAGAAGTGAGCATACTGGATATTTAGATTTGTCATTTTTTGCTGAACTTCTAATTTTATCTTAAAACTATGATAAAAACAGCACCAAAGGATGTGCTTTTGATTATTGTGAACTATATTTGGTAACTGAAATTATAATTCAGACTAGTTCTGTTTTTTTAAAACATTATTTGGAAACAACTGCCTTTCTCTTTTAAAGTGGTTTAAAAATATGAGCAGGACTATTTTTGTTCTGAAAATATTAGCTGTTATATACTTAAGAAAAATTGGATTACCAGTAGAACAGGATTTTCAGAAGTGCTCAGCATCAACCTGATTCTGTCCAGAAGAAATTGAAAAACGAGAGGACTTAGACGAGTCTTTAGAAATCTCCATATATCTGTGTGATTATATTCTTATCTGCCTCCTCAGTGAAGTTAAGGTAAAATTCTACTTAAAATTGCAAACTGAGTGAGAAATATGATAATAGCCTACCTATGGGCAGATGTGAAAACTGCAATCTGCTCTCACTTGATGGAAAGCAAGATATGATCGAGACAAAAATTTGGAAGAAAAATGGTTTAAAGGGAAAATGTATATGGATATATCCCTGCACAGAGGTAGGACAGCATTATGAATGGGAGACTGTAACTTGAATTGCCATTGAGAGCAATGTAGACATTTCAAGAAATAGTACAACTCATTAAAATGTATTACTGATTTGTGCTTTGTTAATTAAATGCTCTAATGGTAATCAACTGTGCAATTATTTCAAACAGACTTTTACAGCTTAGCAGATACTTCAGAATGCAAAGCTTTTTCAACCACGATGATTTGGTGCAGCTACTTACGAGTACATGGAAAAAGAAAAATTGTGGTTCTTTATAAAGTTGTTCTTATCCTTTTTCTTAAGGTATGGGATGCTGTAGATACAGGCTGCTGTTTGAAAACATACTCCTGTCACTCCTGTGCTGTTCGAGCTGCCCGGTGGTCATCTTGTGGAAGAAGGATCCTCAGTGGGGGCTTTGATTCCATGTTGCATTTAACAGATGTAGAAACAGGTAAAGTTCATGAAGGGTGCATTATAGCCCTATCTTTATTGAGTACAGATAACTTTGGATCTCATTAGCCTTGTTCTTTCTTCTAAAAATATAGATAAAATCTAGAGATCAAAGTTAGAATTCTTGAAACATGTCCTCACTAAAAAAAAAAAAAACAAACCCTATTAAAAAAATTCTCCACAATTAAGAGGGTTTGGAGATACGTATCTTTAACTTAATGATCACATGTAATTTCTTTTGTCAGATTCTGCACAAATGAACAGAATGAAACATGTATTTTTTAATGCTCTGTCGTGATCATTCATTAAAGTGTTTGAAGAGCCTCTTAAGGCTGCCTTCAGTAACATTTATAAATATGATTAATTTAAACAGAGGCTTGTACCTCATTCTCAATTGGGTTGATTTTAAGTTTGTGCTTGGTTAATTGGGTCTTTTTTTTTTTTTTTTTTTTTTCCCCTGGATAGGACCTCACTTAGGAGTGATATGAACTGATATGAAACCTTGAGACTGAGCCTGTGTTGTTTTGATGCAGTTGTGAATTTGATTTGGGATTTAATTGTTGTAACCTTAACAACTAATCTCCTGGATTCTGTCTCTCCTCATGTCTCCTTCACAAACTAAAGTACTTCTATCAGCTGTATTTCCTCTCCCCTTGATGTATGTTATCAGCATTCATACGGCAGCCTTCATGGGGGCTGTGTGTGTGTAAATGAAGGATTAGACCTGAAATAAGTACCTTGTAAAGAGAAGAGATGCAATTTTATTTTTTCCACTTAATTTATTTTTAAATGTTTAGCTCCTGCAAAAGGTTGTGGGGTTTTTTGTGTTTTTTTTATTTTTTATTTTTTTTATTCTTTTTGTGTGTGTACAAAAGAGTTCTTTACAAAAATTACAAGAACTTCTTGCCTAGGAGGGTTTTCTCTTACGTAAAAGAAAGAAGTATATTGTATGTGAGTATCTGGAGAGTACAAGTCCTATTCAGATGGACTGGGAAAATGGCGAAGGAAATTTGTGAATATTGTTCACGTGAAAAGAAGATTCTTTTCCATGCTCAAAGAATTTATTTTTCTCAACATTTGTCATACCAGGAGTATTCGAATTCAGTGATGGCCGGAAGGGAGCAGTTGTAGTTTGGGAATGTAAAACATTTGACACAGTTACGGAATATTGATGTTTCAAGAATATTCAGGTTTTGTAACAGGAAAAAGTGCTTTATATATGTGATGTAGTAGTACATGAGGATAATACACCGTGTTGTTAATTTTGTCAGACTTCTTGTCTTTTTTAAAATTTTCAGTCTCATTGCAGCAACCTTCTCATTTCTAGTCTTCTACATGACTAAATCTTACCAATCCAAGTGGATTTAATTTTGACTGTAGTGTTTATGAATGCTAAACAAAATGGCTACTGCTGTTAATGGAATTTATAGCAGTAGAATAGATTTTATGTGCCTGAGTCATTTGAAGAGACTACTGTGGGGAAAATCTCGTTTTATAAAATCATAGATCAAAGTCCGAAGATTTGTAATTTTAATCATATGCTTTTATTTCTAACATCTCTTTAACTTAACTATCCAGTAATGGGATAATAGTGTGGATTAAGTTGATTGTACTGGTTTATTTGCAACAAGGTATTTCTAGTGTTTTAGGCAATAACAGTAACAAATTATATTTAGCAAGTTTCAAAACAAATAAGCTTATAAATGGTTCTTTCCTTACTTACTTGTGAGTTATGTAGTGTTTCTAGTTAATTAAATTAACTGTATGTGTAAAGTCAAAATGAATGTTTATAATCCTTGAAAATACCAGATATTCTTTATTGCCTCATTTCGGGGATGCAGGATTCCTTGTAGCTCCTGTGAACTGCAGTTGTAATGTTGATGTTTAGACCCAACTTCCGGTGATACACACGTCATTTGGAAAAGTGTGATATGAGTGACCGGAATTTTATTCCGATTTCCTATGCAGGCCAGTTTCTGATTTCTTTTCCTGTTGTAAAGTTACTTTTTTTTTTCATCCATTTCAGTCAATTCTTTTCAGAGAAACAGGGCAAGCAGTTTGCCTCTAGAATCCAAATCAATTTTATATAAAAAGCCTCATTTCCATTTGAAAAACACTAAGGCAGCTATAAGATTTTGATTTACATTAGTTCACTGAATCATTCATTCCTCCTCACTTCTTCATCAGTGCTGGGATGATTTCTTCTTTGATTAACTTCAGATAGATGTTAGAACTGTTCCTTCACAGAGGACTTTTAGATACTTTTTTAGACTTTGGTCTTAATTACTTGCCATCACTAGACTGAACTAACTACCAGTGTGTTTAGATGCAGTAAATGCATGCTGGTGGGATTTTATAAATAAAAATGCTGTCTTTAAGGTTTTGTGCTACTGTCTTATGTGTATGTTGTTCTGGTTTGATGTTTTTTCTAGTCGTGTTTGCTGAATTCTAATCTTTCTCATCTTCCTTTTTAGAGTAGATTTTATATGTTACACCTGTGTTATAAAAAATTGCTACATGTCCTTCACCAAAAGAAACCTAAAAGGCTTAAGAAAATGACTATGAAAAGTTGAGGAAAGATTGCAAATACAGCTGAGTACATGTGGTATTGAGCTGCTCATCTTTTTTTTTTTTTTTTTCATTTTGTGTTGTTTTTCTGTTAGGAAAATAGGTTCTGCAGTATTAAATCAAAATTGTAGTCTAGCTAATTGTTTGTTCTGGGTCTGATGACAGGTAGTGATGAGATTCTTCAAAGGAATGTGCCAGCTTTTTTGCAACAAACAGTACTAAAATAAATTCTCCATTAATTCTTTTCTAAGCTTAGACTTAAGGTTGGGTAGGACATTGCATTTTTCATTTTTTGGAGTGATTTCATTTTTTTTTTAGATCTTTGCAGTTGAAACAATATCAGAATAAAAGCAAGCACTAAAGTCTCATCATAATGCAGAATTTTTGTTGTTGGCATAGAAATCCTGATGCAAAGGTAGAAAACACAACCATCCATCCTGCAATTATACACCATCAAACCTCTTTCCCTTGTCAAGTGCGTTTAATGGAAGTTCTTATACATAAGAAGGTCTTAGATGCTAAAAGTGGGAAAGGCTGGTAGGAACGTCGTGAAGTTCAATAAGTACAAATGCAAAGTCCTGCATCTGAAATAGAGTAATCCTGTACATCAGAATAGGCTGGTCCTAAACTGGCTAGAAAGCAGCTTTACAGAAAAGTGCCTGGGAGTCCTGCTGCAGAATATGAAGGTCAACTTCATCCCAGGCCAGATTAGCAAGTGTTTACCTAGTACATAGAGAATATGATGCCAGGCTCTTCTCAGAGATATGCAGTGAAACGACGAGAGGCAAAGGGGAGGTGTAGGAACACAGGCAACTTCACAGCTCAACTCAAGGGTCATCAAACACTAAAAAAGGCTGCCCAAGGAGGCTGTGGGGTCTCTACTGGAGATACTTGGCACTTCAGTGGGCAGACCCCTAAGCAACCTGCTGCAGCCAGACCTGCTTTGAGTAGGGATTTGAACTAGGTGACCCCTGGAGGTCCAACCTACATGATTTGTTGATGCTGTGATGAAGAAAAGGAAAAGAGAAGAATTCGAATGATTCAAGGTACAAGGAGTTCACTTGTCCTGGTTTGGTGAAAATAGATGCTATTGTACAAGTCTTCTTTTTCTAAATTCATTTTTTGTAGGTCACCATTTATTATCTGAAATGGTCATCCATTGTCCTAACACCAGGAGGTCAAGCTAAGGCTTGCCACAAACATGATTTTCTTGAAAACTATTGTACCTATTCTGCAGAGTATGGATCTGATCCAAAATATGCATAAAATATTTAAGGAACTCAAAGTTATTCACACATTATTCCCATGAGTGGTTCTGTGTCTACAGTTTGCAGGAGGCAAGTCCAGTACTGCAGTATGGGCTTTCATAAACATCAGTAGACCCAAAAACTGCAGCTGAGCTGCCTGTAAAGATTTCTGGTTAATATTTTTTCCTATTGTTCTATTTTATATATGTTATTTCTTTATAAAAATAAAGGTTTTTGAAACGTTTCACAAATGTGATGATAATGCAGCAGTCTGAACCAGCGAGACTGCTGTTTTTGTTCACCTCTACTAACACCACATTCACAGTCATCTTCTACTGGTGTAAGTTCAGACACTTTGT
Source organism: Pampusana beccarii (assembly GCA_013399365.1). Taxonomy (NCBI): domain Eukaryota; kingdom Metazoa; phylum Chordata; class Aves; order Columbiformes; family Columbidae; genus Pampusana; species Pampusana beccarii. The sequence continues at coordinate 39,728 of VWYH01008554.1, read as the reverse complement.
TATTTACAGAGTAGTAAGAAGTGGTATATGTAGAAAGCACTGAAAAAACCTTGTTTTTAAAAACAATTATAGGTCAAGTCATTTGACATTTAACTTCTATTATGCCCAGATGTAAAGGAGATGCTCTACCAACTTTAGAAGGGTAACTGTATTTTTAAAATGTATTTATAAATATTTTATTTTTGGAATGTAAGTTTTATTCATCAGTGGATTTTTTCATTAGTCACAAATGAATTGGTACAACAGCATAGGCAGAACAGTGGCTGGGTTTATACTATTTGCATATTGTAGATACTTTTCATTTCTTTAATATTATGACAGAGGGATTGTTCCAAGAAATTTTGGCACATTTCCTCTGTTGCCAAATGCTGCAGTTGTATTTTAGTTCATGGACTGAATTTGATTTCAGATAAAACATCCTCGCGGTTATAACAGGGAATTTAAATTCCTCATTGCTTTGAAAGTTTTCACATTACCAGGACCAGGATACTGAAATTAAGCAAAGTTCAGAATATATCTAACGTGGCCACTTAAGTATAGTTTAGGGGTTTTTTTAACCTGTTTTATTTTACATTATTTTGAGGATTTCTTGGTGGAAAGTTTGTACCTTCAAGAGGATGGTGCAAATTTGCTTTTCTATATTGTCTTTTATATTCTAATTTGGTAGTCCTATAGATATAACATTATTATTGTTAATGTATTTGTTCACATAGGAGTTTTAGTGCTCGTATGTAAACACCACTTCGGGATGGCTGTGACTTTCTTCTCCTATTCCTCCCCTTCTCTCCTAATACTATGTAGATAATGTGTTATTTTAAAATGTATGAAGGTTTTATATGACACCTCAAAAAAAAGCCCAGTTGATTGTTTTTTTTCTTTTTTTTTTTTAATGCTATTTATTTTTCTTTTGAATCTATACGGGCATCTTTGATGTGAGGTCACAAGATTCCCTCCAAAATTCAGCAGTTTTAAGTAATATGTTGAACGTGGTTTAGTGATCGCTTTCCAGCTAGGAGGTAACAGCGTTTTACTTTTTATATTCACTAATGTAAAGTCCTTGCAATAAGAAGAGAGAAAAATGCTTATTTGGGTGATATTTTCAAGGTAAAAGATACAATTATTTAGTATTTTGGGCACCTTTGCATGCCAGAAACTTGTGACTGCGTAGGGGAAAAAATTAGGAAATACATATAGTCAGGAGAACTTTAGTTCTTGGAAAAATAATGAAGCAATTTGTAAGCATGGCAAGATAAAATGGATAAGTAACACCCAACATTGATTTGTTAAGAACTAGTTATATCAGATCAATCTAATTTCCTTCTCACTGTTGTGCATGAGAGAGATTGTAACTGTAATGAGGTTTTCTTTAAATATATTATCTCATGTCTTTTTGTTAACACAGTAGGGAAATCTGTTCTGCTTAGCAAGATTACTCTCGTGTCCTTGTAAGTCTTAGGCTTCACTTTTCTTTGCAGATTAGCGTGAGGAAGTTAATGCTTTTGGATGATGCCGGTAGGGGTGTGAACCTGAGGACCACTAAACACAGTTACAGAAGCATCCTGTGCTCAATAACTGCCGATGATTCTGTGAAAAATTCACAATGTTAAATAGCCTTTAAAATATCTGATTTCATAGTCGAGCAGTTTCACAGCAGGCTGCAGCATAAAGGAAAAGAAACATATGTTCAAGATCTTTAAAATATTTTTTTTTTCATACTGTGTATGTTACTGGTGAGCCTTTAATGAATGAAGGATTGAATTGAAGCACTTTAGAATATAAAGCACACTGCATAGATGTAGTAGATATTGTTAATGAAATTGTGAAGATTGAAGATGGAGAGAAACATTTGCTCTCTTCTTTGGAATAACAACCTCTTATACAGAAAAATGATAAGTGGTATGGATTTTGCCTCAATTAGCCAAATAGATTTTCAGAAGAGGTAATTTTCTACATCCTATGAGTTAGCTGAATCTTTGTTATGCTGCCTTTAGGAGCTAAAATACAATAAATATATACACAATAAAGTTATGTACAAACTTACTAATTTACAGCCGTTGTACTCTATTATGAATAAGGGAGTCTTCTGCTTAAAGGACATCTTTTGCAACATATAAATTAGGGCCTGAAAAGTTGAATGTGTTTGATGTTAATAGACTGAGTAATTGCAGACAAAAATATGCAGAACTGTAAATATCAACCGCCAGGAGCGGGAGCAGGATCTCCCCAAATCCTGCAGCTGGATCTCCCGAGCACAGGGCTGGGTTCTGTCACAGTATGGGAAGCAGCAAATTCTGCTCATAGGAGTAAATCACAGTAAATAAAGTTTGTACAGAAAGGGGCTAAGAGTTGAATTGCATGAGCTGAACTGCATGAGCTATTGAGCTATTTTGCCCCACATCATCTTCCACAGTGATCTGTTCCATCCCTTAGATGGATATTTTTCCTAAGTTTCCAAGGTTCTGAAAGATTTCTGGTGACAGAGGTTTCATAACTGTGCAGAGGGTGTGCCCCGGCACCTCAGCCCTGCCGTCCTAACAGCTAAAAGGGAAGGGTTTAAGGGATGTAGCCATAGAAATGTTAGGAAAGTTCCTTTTGCTGGGTTCAAGCAAGTTTGTATGGCAAGCAGTTCAATTTAGATTCTATGTATTCTGCATAAGTTTAAATTCTAGAAATAGAAGGGTTTCCTTGCTGTTCTGGTGTGATCCTCCCCTTTCGAGTATGTTATCTGCCGCTTTGCTCCCATGCTCTTCTTTTCTACATTCCAGCCTTTTTCTCATTTTCTGTGACATGGCAGTAGAATCAAATTCATGTATGTGTCTAGTAACACCAAACTCTTCAGAATGCTGTTTACTGAACTTCCAAAAAGAGACATTTACTTGAATTTCACTTGGGGGAGTGAGAAAATGAGAAAGTTGTATTTCGAAGTGTTAATTTGAGAGCCTGAGCCTTTAAGATTAATGTATCCTGGTTGCTCTTCAGACCAATCAAAAAGCTAGCATGGTTAATATATGCATCAAACAGGTTAAAGTGGGAAAAGGAAGGGGTTTAAAGAGTATAGTGGTGAATAAGATGCTCAAGTTTTTGTATTGATTTTATTTGTCATTACACTGTAATGTAGAATTCATGGGATTACACTGTAATGATCTCAGTGCTATGAGAGCTTTTTGTTAAATAACGGACTCTAGAAGATAAGAAAATGGCAAATGCAGTGCCCACTTCTATCTTAAAATGGGGAGATGGAGTAGGGAATTAGAAAATTTCAGATTCTGGAGAAAATATCGAGCAAATGATTGAATTACTCGGAAGTAGCTGGGGATGAGGTTGAAAGATGAACTAGTTGAAAACAAATTATGTTAAATCAATCTTCTCTCTGTGGAAAAGGTAACAGGTCTTGTAGTTAGTAGATGAAATGCACCTTGAATTTAGTGCAAATATTTTTTGATTGCGTCTTATGTGGCTTTCTTATGTCTTAGGCCAGAGCATTTGTAGAAAATGTAATGACAAGAAAAATTTATGGATTATAGAAGAAGCAGTTTTCAGAAGTCTTGAGGAGTTAAAAACAGGTCTCACTAAAGTCAGTTGACCAGTTAATGTGTGTTGGAAGGTTAGGTGGTCCATTCCACTGGATCACTTATGTGTACGTCTAATGCTGTTTGGACAATACACTTTATGGAGAACTATGACTGCCTTGATGTGTCCTTTGTCAGGCTGTTTGACAGGAATACTACAGGTAGGCTGTAGTTTTGCTACTTTCTGGCTGCAGTACGATTAAAAACTTGATGATTGTACTTGCAGAGTGTTTATTAAACTAAGTACTAGTAGGAACCAAATTCCTTGGGAGCAAAGTGCTATTAAACTGACTGATGAGCCTCCATGGGGAAATTCAGTATTTTTCTCAAGTGCTGTGGATGAGACTAAGGTGCATGTGTTTGTGGCTTTTCTAACCCCTGCAAAAGATGCCTGGTAGTGGTGTATGTGAGAGCAGTATCTTGTTGCTCATATAACTGATGATTTTAATACTTTCTTCCTTCCCCATAGAGTTGTTTTTCTTTCTGTACCTGTTGGTGGGCTGAAAGCTTCTATGGTGAGAGATGGTCACTGTTGCACAAGACTTGTAGAGAGAATCTCTGCTGCCCTTGTGACTTTTTTCTCTTTTTGGGGAAGAATATTGTGGACTAAATTGAGTCTTTCAAACAGCAGTGGCAGAGAGGGCCTTTAGGTCTTGCATGGGTAATCAGTGGAGAAACCATTAAAAAGAACAAAACCCCTCTACAAAAACTTGTTTTCACACAGAACAACACTCACCCCTCCCTTACGCTCCCTGCAATCTATTTTTCCTGACCCTGCTAGCTGGAAGAGCACATGTGAGTAAGTGAAATCTCTCTCTTCTTTAAATTGAAGAAATAAATACTTTGACAAGTCTTAGCCTCTTAACTATGTAAGTTGAGTTCAGCAGATGGGGAAAACGGAACTGATGACAAAATCAAATAGATCAGCTCTAAATAATAAAATAAGCTTTAAAAATCTATATGAATGTTTTTCAGTCTTGTTCACCTAACAGTAAGTATTTATACCCATGACTGATGTTTTTAGCTCAAGTATTTTCAGTTTTTTAAGAAAGCCTATCTTAAGACAACTCTTACTTGCTGGGAATGTAAATTAATGAATATTTTAAGAAGCTTTTGTCAGGAGTATTTTAAGGTGGTTTTTTTTTTTGACTTCTGCAGTGCCTTCTTCACTATAGCTTAAAGCAGTAACTTTATTTAATGTAGATCTTTATATGTGATATGTAGAATATAAAGCACAGTTGAAATTGTGAAGCCAAGTAAATGTATTTATCTTTGTCCATGCTGCTCTTCTGAAAATGATATTTCAGTGAATATACTTTAATATCATGAATTTGTTAGGATGAAAGGAAGCAGCGGACTGTGCAGAAGTCCTATAAATTAACCTAGCTGAATTCTATTGCCTTTGAAAATGTCGACAATCCAACTGATACTAACCACAGGATCCTGCAGAGATTAGTGTACACAATTAAATGTTGGGAACGGTGTATCCATGGGAACAGCTATTGCCTTCACATGATGATATGCAAATTATTTCCTACTTTCACGATAAAGTTTCACTCCTACTTTCACAGAAAGAGAAGTAAACAACTAAAGAGTTGTAGTATAGTTTGGGACATGGTATTTCTGTACAGAGAATATTTTGTTCAAGTTATTTTTATCCCACTGGAAGAAAGACTATGACTTCTCTGGAGGGAAACATTCAGCCGTTAGATCTGTAGATTTAGTCCTGCATGCCGACTGAACTGGGACCTTGGTGGAGCTCCTCTCCTTAGTGTGGGAAACCAGTTGTTCTCCCCTCTCAGTAGGAAGCAGTCAGTGGTGCAGAGGCCTATGACCAGGAGCAATTTCACACAGATAGAATTAGTGAGTTCAGTCTTGTATTTTCAGTGAATCAGAGTAGACCCAGATCCTTTAAATGTGTTAATATAAACATATTCACCTTTGACAAACTTGATGTTTTTGAAACTAGGTTGAAGTGAATAACATTTTGTTTTCTGCTCAAATTTAAGTTACCACTTTTCACTTTATTTTAGGAAAGCAGATATTTAGCAGCAAAAATGAATTTAGGATCAGTGCACTGAAATTCCACCCTACAGAGTCAAATATTTTCGTTTGTGGAGGCTTCAGCCCAGAAGTTAAAGCTTGGGATATAAGGACTTCTAAGGTAATGGAACTATTTTTTTCTCTTTTAGGATGTTTCCTAGGTCGGATGTGCTGTGCGTTACTAAGCTGCTGGATGTATTTGTTGTTCAATGCAATGTTATTCTGAAGTATTTTGCATTTGTCATTGATTGTGTTGCCATTTGTTGATATGAACCTCTGTAATGTTTTTGAAGCATGGAGGGGAACATTGTACACACACATACAAAAAGATTCTTTGGTTTATATAATATGAGTAACAGCCAATAGCTCCGGGATTGTGAAAAAGGCAATTGTGTATTAGGAAGCGAGACAACTAACGTACTCTTCAAGCTGTTACATGTGGGTCAGGATGTGTGTGCGATATCTTTTGTGTAGAAGCCTGGAGTAATTTTTACATTCATGAAGGGCCACAGAGGGGAATGTGTAGCCTCTGCCTTCACTTTAACCTGGACCGTGCAGAGCGGTGGTCGGGTAAGACCAGAGCTGTGCTCCGCCAGTGCCGGAATAAGGCAAGTTCTTCCTCATGCTCAGAACAGCTCAAAGAGCAGCGCTGCCTGTAAAGTGAGTAGTTCTCTGTTTTCCTTTGAATTTCTATGTGGGTAGATCCTACTCGTTGTAGTTAGCCATCTGTTTGCTCTTGCGGGTGACAGAAGGGATCTGAAAAAGATAAGACTGCTTATCCAAACTCTGACTTAGGTGTGCTAGGAATAAAAGTGAGAGACGTAGACGGATGCTTCTCAGGTATGAGGGGTCTAACAGGAGAGCTCTGAAATAGTTATGGAAGTTGCATTATTAAGGAAACACAGTATTATTGTGCAATTAATAATCTAATTCCTGCACTGCAATTGTTCCTTTGGATTTGTCACTGATTTTTGAGAAAATAATTTAATTGTGTAGGTTCTATACCACAGGCTTCCCTCACACAAGTAAGTTCCTGAAAGAAAAACCTTAGTAAGTACATCCCAAGACTGCTAAGTCAGAGGCTACTCTGAAAATAAATGTATGGTGAGTTTACTGTGAGTTACAGTGTCAGCTTGAAAACCTTTGTAAAAAGCCTGATGGGATTTACTCCATCCATCACGCTTGTATGATGGCCAGTTTTCCTTGGTAATGATATGAAGAGATACTCAAAGCACCGTTCTATGAAGGAAGATGATTCTAGTTTTAGATTGCCAAAGTTGTAAATACTTACGATAAAGAATACCTATGTATTTTTTTTAAAAGTTACAAGGTTTTCCATGGTAACTCTTCCTTCCCTCTCCCAGTCCTGCACTGGTATACACAGTGTTCTGGTGTTGTCAATAAGTGATTTTGGTATACTGTCTTTAGTGTAGGCGAATTATAGAGCTTGAAAATATGTATCACACAAATAGGAAGCAGAACCAGTTCAAAGGGTGTTCGTTCCAGGTGATCAGATTGTAAATTTACAAAGCATTCCATTTCTTCTGGCAGGGGACTGGAGAAGAAAGACTAATAGAAGTCTTCTCTCCTGAACAGCAGGGTCAGTGGTTTCATAGCATGTAAATGAGGTAGGGAATACAAGTGTTCTTTCTCAAGATCCTCATAGAAGTAGACTTTAATTATGGGGAGGAGGTGCGGTCTGTAATCAAACACTTAGCTGTCCTTTTTAACACAGAGAAGCCATTGTGTGTCATGGTAGGTTGAACTTCCTTTAAAAAGTACTTCAGGAATTAAATGGGTGTAATCTTTGTAAGGCTTAAAGATTGTTGACTGTAGTGTCAAAATTTTAGTTATTTGGTCCTTGCCAAAGAGAACATAGTAGATGTAGGTGACAAAACATTCTGAGATTTTCTGGATTGGTGTAAGGGGCAATGTGAGGTATTGGCCTTTGTAGAAGTCATTGTAAGAATGTGAAGGAGTAAACCCATACTGACAAACGGTAGACTTCAACAGCCCACCCATTCGTATCTTACGTCATTCTGATAAAACTGCCAGTACTCTGGCTTGAGATGATGTTCTGGTATATTTTAATTCTAGTAACTTTCGTGTAAGCTACACATCTGGCAAAACTGCAGAAGAAAACTGCAGTTTTCAGTACTTTACCATTATACAGTTGTAAGAAACAATAGCTGTGCTTGGAATCACCTTTGTGTAGGTTGCAGGGGATGATGTATAAGCTGCGTGTGTGTCTGCATGCTGAGCCAGTAGTGAACACTTTCGGTGACAACGTCAATGATTCATTTCCAGACACCTTAAAAGCCATTTATGTCTATGTAGAAGTGAACCATGAATGCTTAACATTTTATTAATTTGACTAGACATTCACTCTAAAACAGCCCCTGTTTCCTACTAACTAGGGAGTATATTATCATATGAGATTCAAACAGTATTTTATTGTATCTTTGTGCTTTAATGCCCCTCTGTGGTTTTTTTTGCCTCTGAGTTTACTAATCTGGTTACAGTTACTTTTTCAAATGAGTGCAATGAGATATTTGGCTTTCCGTGGGCCATTCTCTGTCCACTTTTAATACTGTTGCCAAAGTAGATGGTACTCAAGATTGTGACCAGGATGCTATGTTTAGGCAGAATAATGCATTTTTATCTCAATGACTAATTGTACACTTATTTTTGTAAAGGCTGAAGCTCCAACCTTGGAACCTGCCTGAAGAGCTGTAGATCACTGAGGGGTGCACATGTGGTTGTCTCTGTACTTGCAGGACACTCCTGTGCTCAGAAAGATTGTGTGTAAACTATAATTCAATATCCTGATGCTAATGAAGAGATAAGGAAAATTCCTACCATATTATAAGGAAATATTTAACTTTCTGAGACAATAAGTGAATGAATGTATATTCTGACAGGTAAAACAGGAAAGGGTTTAGGTTCAGTAAAATAAAAACCCCAGCCTGTTTCTTTTGTACAGATCCTGTATTGGGTTCTCTCTGGAATTTTTTAGATGCCGTTATGTGCTTTGTTCATTAGGAAACAATTACATTCATATAGAAATTCATCAGTTGGAAAACTAGCCAATTAAGTAGCTCTTGAGGAATATTAATTTTAATAACAAGTAGTGTCTAATTACCTTAGAAAGTGGAAGATGTGGGTTTACCCTTGTAACAGATATTCATCATTTTTGGTTGATTGTTTGACATGTTTGTTCATTTGAAAACCATAATTTTGTATGTACTATGCAGCAGTGTGGTGTACTCTTTTACTCTAAAAGATTTCCAAAAGGGGGAGAGAGTTTCTATTATCCTTTGATTTTATGTTTTTTTTTCCCCATCTGAGGTAGCTGTAGCTCAGTGATGGGTGTAGACTGTTACACAACTGCATTTATATCAGTTTTAGAATTTGAAGAATGGTGTGTGTGTACTGAGTGAATATGGAAGGTCATGGCTGAGTGGAGGAAAGGAGAAAAATATCAAGCTCTGATTTAATTGCTTGTGGTTTCTTCTTGCAGAATGGCAAGTATCACCTATGCATCATTGCTGCAAAATAACACAGTTACATTTCAAACTCTCAGCCATACAACAGTATGTTGGTTAGGCATGAATCATCAATATCATCAGTATCTCACGTCTGCTTCTCCCTGGTTTGGGGGATTGTTGTGGTTTAACCCTGGCCAGCAGCTGAGCACCATGCAGCTGCTCAGTCCATCCCCCAGTGGGATGGGAGAGAAAATCAGAAGAGTAAAAGTGAGAAAACTCATGGGTTTAGATAAAGACAGTTTAATAGATAAAGACAAAGCTGCATGTGCAAGCAAAGCAAAACAAGGGATTCATTCACCACTTCCCATCGTCAGGCAGGTGTTCGGCCATCTCCAGGGCAGCAGGGCTCAATCACGCGTGACTGTTACTTGGGAAGACAAACACCATTACTCTGAACATCCCCCACTTCCTTCTTCTTCCCCCCCAAATATATACTGAGAATGACATAATATGGTATGGAATATCCTTTTGGCCAGTTCAGGTCAGCTGTCCAGGCTGTGCCCCCTCCCAGCTTCTTGTGCACCTGCAGCCTCCTCACTGGAAAGTCCTTGACTTACTATAAATATTACTTAGCAACAACCAAAACATCGGTGTATTATCAACATTCTTGTGCTAAATCCAAAACACAACACTATACCAGCTACTAGGAAGAAAACTAATACTATCCCAACCAAAAGCAGGATAGGGATTTCAATGGATTCTCCAGATATTCCTGCTTTCAGCTTATATTGTTATCTTTACTCACAAGAAAAAGCCAGCCGTCTCTCTACCTTTTCCATCATACACAGTAATGAACATGTTCAAGATTGCATAAAGTGTCCTGGCCAATATTTTGAAATTTATCCTGTTCTAACAAGTGCCACTTGCTCTTAACAGAAATAGATGTCTGATGCCTCTTACCACCTTGTTTCAGTTTTCATGCAAACAACCTTAATATCTTTCAAGTGCTTTCATCCTAATTCATTACAAGATTTTCCTGTTTTGCCTGTCATTCAGCTTGGAATGATGTGTGGGTGAACTAATGATTCTTTTTGTTCCCATCATCGTACTCCTGATAGCCTTTTCAGGCTTTGCATCATATTTCATCAATAGAGCGAGCACCCTAAATGAAGAGCTTGGACCTTGTTACTCACTGCACATTGAAAACTCAGTTTCATCATTCACTTGTAATTCAATTTCAGAGGTCATTCTTTAGGATGTACTCCTGTGTTTTAACAGGCTATCCACTTGCACATCTTAAATTTAACTATGTGAGGCAAAATGATAATTGTATATTAGGAAATGAGGGATTTTTTGGTGGAAATTCAGAAGAAAGCATTAAGCATCACGGAGATAGGGAGAATGACTAATAACAAAAATAATGTCCAATTACACATACATATGTGGTGGTTGAAGTGGGCTGCTTTGTGCCAGTGTGCCACATTGGTGGTTTCTGCTGATGGAAAATGACACAGACTAGCTGATAGTGGTATTTTTCCAAATTAGTACTTCTGAAATCTCACTTTGATTATGATGGGCAACTAATTTTCAACAGGAGCATAAATTTATGAGCATAAATGACTAATATTTATTCATGTCTTGAATGTGGTATAAAAATTACATTTCTGAATCCCAGAGACAATGTATGAAGATAAGTTTGAGGCAGCCTTTCAGCTACTAAAACACAGAGAAATGTACAGTAGGCTATTAATCACAAAGGCAGATATCAAAAAAAAAGAGGAGGAATGTTGAAAGACATTTATTGCTAACCCTGTTCTGTTGTGCAAATAGGCAAAATTATTTCAAGTGTTGCATTTGGTATTGAGCAAGATAAAGAATGAACGAACAATATGGGAGTTAAAATCTTCAAGATAAAGCTAAGCAATATACTTCAGAGGAATGAATGGATGGAACAGCTTGTTAACTGCTCAGTGAAATATAAAGTATATAGGCTTCTCAAAATTACAGAGGAAAGTAATCAAAGCCTGAAAGAAAAAGAAAAGAATAAAAGACGCAGTTGAATAGCATGTAGAGATTTATTATAGTGGTATTGCTTTCTGCCCAGTTTTGTCTGTAAGAGATTATTCTGAAGATCTTATATTGCTGTATAACAGATTGATTAAATTTACGAAACATTTGGAGAATGTTTATAGAGACTTTATGAAAAGACCAGAAAACTTGGAAGTGAGCTGCTATGTTTAAAAAAAAAAAATCTCTGCAGTGTTGACCGAAGAGAGAGCATCATATTGAACAGCCCCCATGGGATCTTTGGACCTCAGAGCTGAACCTAGAAAAACCGTGTAAAATGGTCTGTAAAAATTACTGTGCAATAACACCGAGACCTTAAAGTAGTTCTGTATTTTAGAAGTATTTCCTTTCTCTGAGCTATGGAAGAATTTCTTAAGAAGTTCAGTACAATCCAGTTGAGTTACACAGTCACTCTCTATTTTGGCTGATCTACATTAGCTTTTCAGACAGGAGACAATATATGTTCCAGCTACTTATTCTACCTGAAATTTTAATATTCCTTGAAATACCAAAGAGAACAAAGGATTGAGACTTGTATCCTCTAGCTAGTGTTCACAAAAGAAAACGTAACTACAGCTGATTTTTTTCTTTTTAAATTGGGTTTCTAAGCTTCCACAGTTGTAATATCGAACAAGACTACAACTGTGACTGTCTTGTACTGATAACACTTTTAAAGGAGCTCAGATTCCTTATACCATGAGTGAATTGTCAGACTGAATTGGAAAGATTTATTTACATTTGTCAGCAAGGTTTGCATAGGGTAAAGCAGGGATGCTGTTAGCTCTGCTGAAAGGACGTACAATACTCAAGAACTTGCATCTGAATATTTTCATTTAAATTTTCTAAACATATCCATATAATTATTTCTAAGTTTTGCATATTTTACCTTTTATTTTCATTCTGCTTTGATTGATGAAACTCTTAATATTTTGTGAGCATTCAGGAACTGGTTCTTTATCACGCCCACACAGAAATGCAAGGAACTCTAAAGGCAGGGAGATCACTAATATTTTTTTGGACTCTGTTAAAAATAAAGGAATAATTTATGCAGCTGTTGGATGTACTCTGTTTTTGATCTCTTGTCTGTTGATGTTCCTGTGTTCTGTCTCATAAACCACCCAGGCCTGCTGGAGCTTTGGCAAGAGGTGTCTGCTGGGGCTGTCGGAACAGCGAGTCCTGATGAAGCACCATCCAGTAATCTGGACAGGGAATAAGTGGAAGGCCACGGGGCTGTGGTTCTGATCTTTAAGCAATACTTGGAAGTTCTTAGACCTTCATAAATGCAAATCCACTGCTTATGTTAAACAGAGGAAGGACATGGAGCAGTAGAGATCCAGTAGTATGACCTGTCACAGGCACAGAACAGACTTTGAAGGAAAGATTAAAGATATAGGAATAAGTGAAATATTAATTAAAAAAAATCATAGAATCATAGAATCATTTCAGTTGGAAGAGACCCTCAGGATCATCGAGTCCAACCATAACCTAACCTAACTCTGGCACTAAACCATGTCCCTAAGAACCTCGTCTAAATGCCTTTTAAACACCTCCAGGGATGGTGACTCCACCACTTCCCTGGGCAGCCTGTTCCAATGCCTGACAGCCCTTTCCAGGAAGAACTTTTTCCTAATATCCAATCTGAACCTCCCCTGCCACAACTTGAGGCCATTTCTCCTTGTCCTGTCACTGGCTACTTGGGAGAAGAGACCAACACCCTCCATCCTACACCCTCCTTTCAGGTAGTTGCAGATAGCGATAAGGTTTCCCCTCAGCCTCCTTTTCTCCAGGCTGAACAGCCCCAACTCCTTAAAATAATTGTAATAGTTAAGGAAAGGTAGACTGTGTGACGCTTACTTGGTGTTACTCTGTGATTTCTTCATTGGATTTTGATAGAGCAATTTGAGAAGTTGGGGAAAGCAGGGAATAACCTTAGTATTTGAAATGGGAAAACTAATCAAAGGGGAGATTGCAAAAAAGGAAACTAACTGGGAGGAACTTAGTGAAATGCTTAGAAATGGCTCCAAGTGGACACCACATTCAGTATTTTCTTTTTGAAAAATGTTTGTTACGGAAAGTAGTGTGCTAGCACAATCAATAATAATAATAATAAAAAAGAATATAATACCATGCAGGAAAAATAGGAGTGACCTATTAAAATGAGATGGATACCAATGAATGCAAAGGTCCAGCCTTTTGGGCTTAATAACAAAACTTTTTCAGGACATAAGATGATTTCAAAAAAGACAAATACAAAATCAGTCTATTGGAGTGATAGAAAAATTTAAGGAAAATTAGATTTGAAGATTTACACAAAATTCCCATTTTTGAGACTGAGGTCTTCTAAGCTGTGGAGAAAAAAAAGAGCTAGAAAAATGGTAGGATCAGTTATTTTGAGCTTTTAAAATTAGTCTAGAAATGCACTGCAGAATTTTTATTATTAACAGAGGGCAAGGCAGGCCAAGGCAGGGTTATTTTTTTTCCCATCTTGGTTTATTATTCTCGATTGAACATTGTTTAGCTACAAATTTGCAACTATCATCTATACCTTTGTGCTTAAAAAGAAAAAATGAATGTGATGCTCTTTATGTTGTTAAGCTATTTCTCCATCCTTGAGTTTATAAGGAAATAAGCCTAAGCCATTAAAGCAGACTTAAAAATTTAATAAATTTGGAGTGCAAGTGCAGTGCATTTGTTCCCTTGGAAACATTCTATTGCAATTTATTTCAGACGAGATGCAGTCTTTTTAAGTAGCATGTATTTAGGAGACCTAATGAATTCATCTCTGGATAGCATAAAAATATGAAAAAAGGCTGTAGAAATTTGTGGAGCTACTTGCACTTCTGGTTTCTATAGAAACAGCCAATACATTGTCGTGTACCTGTGGTATTAGAAAGAACAATGTAATTAAAGTAAGATGATTTATTCAGTGCTTTGGAAAATAAAAGCTATTCTTCTCACACTGTCAGAGAAATCCTTACTGAGTCTATGGACAGAAAGTTCAAAGAAAAGTGGTGAGGGTGCATTTGTACTTGTGTAATGACGTTTGTTTCTAAATGTTAACATTCAGGGATCCTTTCTGAGCACGAAGGCACATTTTATGTGGCTGTAACACATACGTGAGCAATCCTGCTGTGTTTATTTGGAAACCTCATGCGGTAGCATCGCAGATGAGAATCATATACCTGTCTGTGTACGAGCTCTCTGGGAGCAGCTGCTCCTGGAGAGGCTGAAATGGACCAGGAGCAGAACGGGCCTCCTGGAGTGTGAGCGTTCGAGTGAGAAGCTGTCAGTGAATAGCAGTTCCAGTTTCAGCCCATTTCTAGACAAATTTTACACTCCCAGCAGCGACCAGTGTGCACTGAAAAAAACGAGATCGCGAAAGCACAGCAAACTTCTTTATCACAATTCCCAGCAATAGTTACCCAGGCCTTTCTGACTTGCAGTCTGGGGACCTCCTGCACCGCAGATACTGTCTGTGTCTTTCAGGGCTCTCTTTGAAGTTTCATGCTGTGGAATTGGTTATTCTTGTTTTTCTTTTTTACATCTGCAACATGTAAGGAATTCATCAACTTAGAAGTGCCTTGTGTGAAGAAGCATCTCTCTGTGTTTTGAAGCTGCTTTCTGCTAGTTTGGAATCTAAATTCTTATAATGGAAGAAACCATTCACATTCTCCATGCTGCTCATACTGTATTTCCAGTTCCTTCATATCCCCTTGGTACTCTCATTTCTGGACTGAAAAGTCCTTGATTATCGCTCTTCATAAAAAAGTCATTCTGTAGCTCAATGTTTCTTGTTTGTTTCCTATATACAGATTTCACTTATCCTGTTTGAGATGAGATAATTTTAAACAAAAATATCTAACGGGAAAATATTTTTTTTCTAATAAATGGTTGATACTTTCCATCGCAAGATTCTTGTGCCTTCTCAAGCAATCTGAAAGTGACTTAAGAAACCACAATGTACATTTTTCATACCTAACACCTTATAGGTAAACCATAGATTAGGCTCAATCACTTGTTCATTGTAATCAGTCTCCCTTTCATTTTAATTATTCTCAGGCCTCTCAATAATCTTGAGCTGTATCTGAAAACGGAGAAGTTACAAACAGGAAAAAGCTGAAATTGAAAAGCACAATATTTTTTTTTCAATAACCTAAAGAGAAATACACCAGTCATGTTCAAATACTTTGAAAGAACAGAAAACTGTAGCATGCTTGATCTTCTTGTCTATGGTAGTGTCATGTGTTTTGATTATAACTGCCATTATAGCTTTCAGATGGAGATCAGAGACATAAACTGAATTTGTCATGGGGTTTCATTTTATTGTGAACAGGTAGCTAAAAATCAATTAGTAGTCATCTGCCTCAATACCTTACCCTAGAGAATAGATCAACACAAATGCCTTGCACTACAGTAGATAAAAATGCTTTTGTTTTATGCAAAATAAGCTTTCGGTTGAAATGCACTTTTTATTACTAGTATAGGTGTAGTACTGTTTCACAGAGGAAACTAAAGTCAGTTCCCCATTGCATTAATTACCCAATCTGCCAGTAGGAAGAAGCAGTTTCATGCCAAAGCACTCAATCTGAAAAGGTAGGATGAGAAGTAGAAGAAAAAAAAATGGCCATTTTACAGGTCGGAAACCACAGCACTGATTGACCAAGGGGTTTTTTTGATGACCAACCGGATTGCCTGTAGTCCTATTAGATTTCTTGTGAGACCTTATCTCCTAATGCTCAGGATAATGACTATAAAAGTACATTTCTTTCTCATCACTTACACAAAGCTTGAGGAGGTTTTAGGAGAGCGCAGTGCACGTGGGTTACAGGTGACCAACACAGAGCTGGTGTGAGCAACAGCTTCTGAATTGCTTCTGTGGAGGCTTTGAGCTTTCTTGACAGACAAAATACCACGAATTGCATGTGCTTTATGCAGAGAAGTATTATAGAACACCCATCTGAAATGTATACCTTGAATTCAGCATCACAGCATGCTTTTCAAATCACCAGAACCATAAAAATCTGTTTGAAACTGATTTAATTTGCTTAAATTACCTTTCTAGTCGAACGCCTGCAGCCACGAACTCTTGCCTTAGTGAAGAAGCTTTATTATGTTGGATTTTGTTGACACTAGAAACTATTACGCCTTCCTTTGAAATGATTTATGTCCAGAAAATGCTTAGATTGAAGAAGTGGACTGTGGTTTTCCAGTGCTTATGGGTGATAAATCTGCAAATAGAAAAGGAGCCAAAGCTGTTATTAACAAACTAAAGCTGCCAGGGTAAGGAAACTGGTGCTTTCCCCAAGCAAGTTCCTCAGGCATGTCATGAATTAATTGTCCAAGGCAGAACAAAGCAGGTTTAATTATGAGTACTTTTCTGAGCAGGGGTGTTGCAATTAGTTATTTTTGAAAGCTATCTTTATGGGAGAATTTAAATACTATGTATATCAAGTTCCCAGCTGCTATTTAAAGTGTTAATTTGTTGTCCTCTGAGTCAGTTCTTATTATGTAGTTTGAAGATTAAATTACATAGTTTTTCTGAGGTATGTATCAAACATATAGAAAAAGATGGTCTTTTGTACTAATTTTTATAAAGGCAATTTCCTGTTGCAGAGCTAAGATACACAGATAATTTGGTTAGATATCCCATTAAGTAATAGACAATGAAATATATTTAATGATCAGCAGTGAAAACATTTAAATTGACAGTGGCAGTTTATGTAAGAGCCCAACAGGATTTCAGCAAAATGTATGTTCACATTACCAACTTTACAATCTCTTCTTTTTCCTTACTGAGAGGTGTATGTTGCTCCAAAGCCTTGTTAAAAACAAGTCTCAAACCTAAACCTAACCAATTAACAGTGCTGGACACAATGTATTTGTGGATATGTACACACATTTCACAAGGTGTTTTTGGAAGCTGTGTCTGAGTTTGTTTCATCTTTAAGATTAGAAAACATCAAAGAATCACTACTTTGAATCACCATTTGGGATTATCTTTTCTTGCTCTATATTGTTCTTTATTTCCTGGCAGCAATCGGGCTTTGTTTCTGCCTCTCTGTCCCTTTTTCTATGCATTTGTGCTCCTCTGGTCTCTGATCTTCCCGACTCTCTGGGTGTGATTTGTCACTTCTGTGAAGGTGCCTGCTGCTAAGTAGCTGCCGCCTTCAGTCTGTCAGGCTGGTAGAGCCTTTTGTGTCCCCTCCTCTCAGTTTAACTTTATTTCAGTTCTGTATTTCCTGCAGTTGTCAGGTTTCTGTATGTTTTTCCGTTTCTCATTTCAGACAGCTATTATATTTTGTGGGCTTTTTTTAGTTTGGATTTATTTTTTTTTAAAATTTGTTTTTAATTTTTGCTCCTATAAAATAGCTTCATTTTCTACTTTACTAATGAACGACAGGCTTCCTTTTATAACTATGTGAAGAAATAGCTATGCATAGTGATTTCTCCATAGGCAAAGTGGAAGCTATAAATATGCAAATGTCACTTTTGGCTTTACAAAGTTTAATTGCTTTGTATGTTATGCAGATTCCTAGGCTGGAAAATCTGACGAGAGCAAGTAACACATTTGTATATTGACTATCTTAAAAATGAAGGCAGATTTCTGAAAAGTGTGCCAGTTTTTTTGAGTCTGCAAGTTTCCATCTTGCTGATGTTATTACAGGGTGTGTAGGGTGCTTGAATGACCGAGATTCTTCCCTGAATGCAAACGTCGCGTTTCTGAACTGTACATTTCACAGAGTCTGTGAAAAGCAATTGGAGCAGCTGATGCTGCTGTCCTTCCACACATCGAGATCACAGACAGCAGAGCTGAGAGGGACCTCAGGAGATCACCCAGTATATCTCTACTGTAAAGCAGGATCAGCTAGTTCTCAACAGTTCCAAACAGATGTAGATTTTTGAGCTTGGGGCAAGAAATCAAGATGTTCTCATGTTATGTGTGGCATTTGAAATTATTTTTCTTTCATTGGTTGAAGTAGAAAACAGACTAATAATTTAGGTTATTTCACTGTGACACAGTAAAGTTATTCCTTTAAAAACGTATGTGCTTACAGTGTCTGTGAAAGGTCTAGGCCCTGAGGTCAGTAGTCGCATGCCTTGCTAGGGGTATGAGGAAGGCACTGAAAGACCTCTCAAAATTTAGAACCATTTCAACATAATACTTCAAGTGCTCTCTATGCTCTCTTGGTTTTTCTAGTGAGGTTAGAGGAACGACTAACCTCTGAACACCCTATTAGAAGTGCAGGCTGCTGTGTTTTAGCTATCTTGGAGAGAGAGATTTAGATCTTAATAACTAGGAGTCTTCCAGTGTCCTAGTTTTAAGGATCATCATATTCAGAGAGAAGGAGTGCTTTGATCTGGCCACTCACCTTGAAGTTTCTTTTCACTGGAGTCAAATCAGAGAAGAGGAAAGCAAAGGTATTGATTTGCAAAATTTAAAGCAGACAACCTAGATGCAGAATTTCATGAGGAAAGGTGGATAGAAAGGAAATTCAAATTTTTCATATATTCCTTAGAATAATTCGAAATCTCTTACTTTTTAAGATCCAACTCACAGGCTGTTAAAATATTCAGAATCCTATGGCTGAGGACCCTCTCTGCATGGATTCAACCTACTTTGGCATAAGGCCTGAAAGAGGATCAGATTTGGGAACTGTAGTGGTTTTAATTTGGGAGAAAATTTAGGAACTTCAATATTTCCTGTTACATCACAACCTGCTTTAGAGATTGTTCATATGCATAAATTACAAGACGGGAACTAGTTTATGTGGCACGTTATTTACTCTACATACTGCAAAGTATTGATGACTCTTTCTTTCCCTGCTGCTCTTCGTTTTCACCAATAGTGAAAGATAGAAAGATTTCACCAATTTTTTCAACGTTTTTTTCAAGATTTCACCAATTCTCAACGTTTTTTCAAGATTTCACCAATTTTCAATGTTTTCACCAATAGTGAGTGATGGAAAAAGCCTCTGCTTCAGCAGAAGCAGCAGAGACTGGCCCTTGCCAGGGCCGCCCGTAGGCAGGTGAGGTGGCAGGTGTGGGACTGAATCCCCATAGACAGAGGCAGGATCCTGGCTGAGTCCTTCAAGCATGGAACCATTTGATAGCAGTGCTCCTGTCACCTCCATCCCCCATCTCTGGCAGAGAGAACTCTGTTGGGGTTTCTTTTTTCGGGAGAGCGTGTGAGACTGAGTCCTCAATGGGATTGAGGTGTCTTCTGCAGGGTGAGTAGGGCATTCTTCTGCTGGGGGTGTCCATGTTGGCCTCGTAGGCAGTTTCTGACCGACCGTGCCAGCTTTGCTTCCTTGCCAAACGGTCCTGACGCCGGGGTCTCACTGCTTGCAAGTTAAGCAATGACACACAGCAGCATGGGATGGGGAGAGCCTTGAATCATCAAGTTTACTCATCCCCAGCAATAAACAATGATTTATAATGAAGTTTGGAATGATCAACAAGAATATTCACATCCTGCTGTGTCCTTTTCATACCTGTAAGTCCCAAATCCCCACTAACCTAATTCCTTTCCCTGGCTCTATAACTAATGGAAGAGTTTGAGAACAAAAAGACCCCAAATTCACACTTCTGAAGTTTCCTGGAAGGACGAAGAAGAGATCCTCAGAGTGTTCTGAGTTCATAAAATAGAAGGGAGTTTGTGTAGACCCAGCTCCACAACACTGCGTTGTCTAAAGCTCTTATTGGATCTAACTTTAATTCTTTGGGAATTTATAACAGAATCTTATGTATATATAATTGTACAAACTGGTGTTTTCTTTTATCTCATTTAGTTTTCCTGTGTGTGGACTCTTTACATAAATTAACAAGCTATTTATTACACTAGTACTTCAACATTTAAAAATCAATTACTTTTTCACATTTTAAAATAATATATGATTTGTTAGAGATAGTTATTAATACGAAGGGAGAAAATATAGATTATAACATTATTCTAATCTGTCAAAAAATAACAAACTTTTTTATCCGCTAGGTGTTAAGAGTGTACAAAGCTGCAGTACAACAGACATTGGATATACTCTTTCTCTCTGAAGGAAGAGAATTTCTTACAAGCACAGATGCAGTAAGCCGGGACTCAGCTGATCGTACCGTTATTGCATGGGACTTCCAAAGTGCTGCGAAAATCTCCAATCAGATTTTCCATGTAAGATTAACAACTAGTATTGTTTGGGTCATGATCTAGTACTTCATGCTTGTCAGTGTTGGAAAAAAAAAAAAGCTTTTGATTTTCTATAAGATCTCTGTGTGATGTATAAAATGCTTTTTAAGTTGAGGGCTTTCTTTATTTTTATATTTTAAAACCACTCATTCTTAAAAATAACCTTGAAGACTGGTAGGTCTCCTTGTGTTAAAAGTATTTACATTTCAGTGCTCATTCACTGACATCTAAGCTATATTCAGGCAAGGCCACTGCGGTGTCGTTCTAGCTTGCCAATGGTGCATGGCAGTAGTTGCTATAACGCCACGTTTCTTTTCCCACACTTTTCCTAGGACAGCAAAATGATACATTTTTCATCAGCTGTGATGAAGGCTATTGACAAATTGAGTTTAATATTCACATAATAATAGCAACCTGGTACAGGCATATAGATACCTAGTAGAGCATAATCACAGAGGAAAAATTTACTTTTATCAGTGCAGGTGCAGTATTTCTCTCAGTAATCTATCCAGGCAAGATGTTTAATGGACTAAATTGTCTAGAAAAGCTGACAGCTTCAAAGGAGATTACCAAGGAAGTTAATAGATAATTCCAACTCCCTGGGTCTTTTTCGAAAACCCAAGTCTAATATCCTATGTAATGTAGTATGGTTGGATTGTATACAGATGCTTTCTGGCTGAAATACACAGTTTTTTACTGACAAGAACATGTAGTTGATGATCTAATGGGATTGTTAGATGTTTAATTTTCACAGTTCTGTCTTTGTCCATTATTGGATCTATTAACAACGTGGATAGGCAATAGGAAAAAAAAAAGACAAAACCAACCTATGAATATATGAAGTACAGACCAGTCAGATTCAGTATAAAGGAGTAAAAACCAAGCAACTTTTTTCTCCTTATCCCTCATCAAACAAACAAATAACCCACACAATTTCCCTCCTCTGGACTACGGCATCTCTGAAATGAACAGTTTTCCCCCTCTTCTGTGCTGTGAGTAAACAAAACTCAATCATGATTTTGGAAACTCTGCTTCGCTTTTATGAATGTCACTTTTGAACCCTTCAAGATGGGAGAGAACCCTGAACTCTCCCAACAGATTAGATCCCAACAAGACTTGATCTATTGCTTGCCTGCATTAACAAATTAATAATTAAGAGCTCTAAAAGAACCCAGGGCTACAGTATACCCAGCACTGCGCAGTGCTCCTGCAGATTATGTTGTGCTTTCTGATCCCTTCCTCTTACACCCAGTTGCTCCCCAGAAGCAGGCAGCGCTCTGCCATGGAGCACACCCCTAACCAGGCACACTGCCTAACCCTGTTTTGGTTTCTGTGCCAAATACCTTGCAATACCTGGAACTTCTTTCCCAGTTAATCACTTCCAAACACATAACAAAACCAATCTGATGCTCTTCCCAATCCACCACGTGGTCCATGGTCTCCAGTGGTCACTGTCAGCCTGGTGTCCTTCACATGCAGATACATCCTGCAGCCAAAGCTCTCTTAATTTGTATTCCTGGCATCAAAATTCGGTACTGTGTCTTTGGGTTGGGCTAAAGCTAGAAGAGGTTTGGACCTGGTGGAAACTTTGTGAGAGCAGTTGATTTCTGATGCAATTGCAGTGCAGAGTTTTGAAAGTAACCTTAATTCAGTCTTAAATAGGAACACTAAAGCTAAGTGTTAGTAATTTTTGAAGATATTTAGCAACAGTCTACAGATCACTGTCATAAGGAACTTCTGACTTAGTAGGCTAGTAATGATTGCTTTTTTTTTCTTCTTTCTTTTTATAGGAGTGGGGTGGGGGAAAGCCTCTGTATAAAGGGGATGATTTCTATTCCTGTCAGTGTAGCCAGAACTGATTTGCTGGAGGATTTGAGAACTGTACCTAGGAGCATGGAAGGCACAGTTATTGCTGTAGAGGAAGGGATGTGGGAGAAGAGGATTCACTTTAACGTTGAAGCTGTAGTTTTCTTTGAGCAGGAAGAGGTAATGACTGTACCATCAGGTTGGAATTACCTTTCTGCAGCTGTTCTGCAGTATAATTACGATTCAGAGAGAGATGGTATTTTGGTCAGTATCTAGGAAATCAATGTAGAGATTTGATTTGATGTCTGCCTTGGTGTAAGATTTGCAGTGGATTGTAATGGGTTAAGTGTCTTACTTTATATAATGTATTCAATGGAGATGACTTATGTATACCTTGCCTTTTATGGCCTTTCAAATATGTCAAAAGATAACCTGATTCCTTTGAACAGACCTTTTGTTTTATACAACAAAACTTTCTTTAAAATTATTTTCAGGAGCGTTACACATGCCCAAGTCTGACTCTGCACCCAAAAGAGTCTGTGTTTGTTGCTCAGACTAATGGGAACTACATGGCTTTGTTTTCTGCCCAACGACCTTACCGAATCAACAAAAAGAAAAGATACGAAGGCCACAAGGTATCCTTTTTCACCAGGAACCTAGTATCTAAGTCTGGAAGGAAGACAGGTAGCAAAGTACCAGTGCTTTTTAATATGTCTGCTAATAGTCTTTGATTATAAATCAGTGATAGATATTAATTAGGTTCATTTGCTTTCCCATGTGCCAGTCTATTTTAAATCATATGCACTCTAAAGAAAATAGTTATTAGAAGACTTTATGAATACTTAATAGCTTGATTAAATAAGTTTGTGTTGTAGCTGTGTCTTACTAGACACCTGGAGAAGTCCTTAGTGTATATTTATTTAAAGATACAATTTTTTTTTTGGTACTATATTAATTTTCAGTAGATCACAATGAACTTTTCTAATCAGCACTGTTATTGATTTTCACAGGTGGAAGGATTTGCAGTGGGCTGTGAATTTTCTCCAGATGGAACACTTTTGGTGACAGGAAGTTCAGATGGCAAAGTGTTTTTCTACAACTATCATACTGCTAGGATTATTCGCACTTTGTCTGCACATAAAGAAGCTTGTGTGAGTGCAATATTTCACCCAGTCTTACCATCTCTCCTTGCAACATGTAGTTGGGCTGGAGAAATCAAGATCTGGCAATAACAAGCAGGGTTACTTTTCAGGATGTCTCCTATTTATCTGCCAAAGGCGTAGGAAATAAACCATGGTATGCGATGTGAAATTTGGTTGTGATATGTTGTAAGGAGGAGAGACTGTTACCTTTTCTTCTATCACCTCAAAGTGTATGCCTTCGCAAGGCAGTTCAGATGGTGGTGTGGTTAGCTGCTGAGCAAAGAAGTGGTCTTACTGTCTCCCCTGGCCCTGGTGACAAATTTCTGCCCCTTTCGTGTCAATCTGCTGGTGCTCATCTTGCCCCACTCTACTCTGAGTAGCTAAACTTGAAGAAAATTTTTAGGGTTTTTTATGTAGCTTTTCAATGCAGCTTTCTTAAACCAGGTTTTCAGTAGTTTAACTCCCTGACCTGGTCACTGAAGGGTTAGACAACCAGTAGTGTAATTCAAGGCAAAATGGGTTCTAGACACAAAAAGAAGGAAGACTGCTAGGCAGGTGGGACTGATTCTTCTGGAAATGGGTAGCTGTTACCAGGTCAGCTTATTGTAACATAACTTCTGAAAGTTCCAGGGAAAGGTGTGCCAGATAACTTGAAGTTAATTTTAAAGTCAATACATTTGTGTTCTTGAAATCCCAGTGTTTAAACTTGTGCTTTAAGCTTACATTTATGACTGTATATAAACAAAGCAAAACTATGTGTAAATATTTTGAATGAAAAAATAAACATTTTTTTAATACCTGGTGTCTGTTTCACTGTTTTACTCCTGTTATTCTTGACAAGTTAGTAATCAAGTCTATCATGGAATTGATACTCGGGGAAAAAACAATTAATATGCTATCCTAATTGATTGTGAACACACATGCATTTCTCCATACTTGTTGATGTCTCTTTGACACAGAAAATTGTCATTATGCTTTTCAGTGCAGGGGCTATTCTTTGTCATTCAGACAGGAGCTGGTCTATTCTACAGCAAATAGAAAATTCATTAGGCCATAACTGTGTATTTGCATATATATATATAGATTGCTTGTAAATGTATTTTAAATTTGCATTCCCTGCACGTGTGTTGCTTGGTTCTAGGAATTATTATAAGATCCATTTTATATGTGTGTATATACATGTATGTATCACTGAAAAAATATATCTATGCATCACATAAACCCAACCTTAACTCCAGATGGATATGTAGTGCCTTGCAGTGAGTACTCTAACCTTAGCTTATGTTTGGTCTGATTAATCTATAAAGGTATTTTAACACACATGGGATAATTGTATGGAGGAAATTATCTCTGTCATAGAATCCAGAAGTCACGCATAATAGCAACTTTTTCTGTGTAATATCTTTTTGTTCTGATTTTTTTAAAAATTTTAAATTGGAACAAACACAATGTTTTTTTTAACCATTTTTCACATACATTCTTCAGGAATCATTGCACATGTTGTGTTGAAAAGTAACTGCATTCTGTAATATTACCCATGTTGTTGCTTAAGTTTAATTTCTGTCCTGAGGCATGTGTCTGGTGTTTATCCCTCCCGAAATGATCTTCCAAGTAGAAATTTTAGACTATTTATAGAGGAGGAGGGAAAAGCTTGAATTTGATTAAAGGTAGTAGAGAAAAATAAAAGCAACTTGATACTGTATAATCTTAAAGAATATTAAAATTGGAATTGCATTTGTGTTAGATTTCCAAGATGGCTGAGATTTTAATTACTTATGAGAACCAGCCAAAGGTTTTATAATGCAATGAAATTATGTTCACAGCATTATCTTGTTAAAATATCTTCTTAATATAAAACTGATTAAGACACAGACTGAAATTTAATAGTTGGAAATATTTTAGCATAGTGGTGTCAATTAAGTTTTCATTATGATTCAAAGACAAATTCTTCCTTGTAATCTTATGTAATGAACTGTAATCAAAAAATATCCACATTGCTCCATCATTCTGCAATTACCAAATACTGTTTGGGCTGCAAACAAGCATTATTATGGTCAGATAAAGCTTTTCAAGTGTAATGAATTGTTGGTTAATTAATTTTATTCATAAAATTGTAATCTAGAACTGTTTAAATCTTGCTTTAGGAGCAGTTCTTCTAGCTTTATATAGAACTCTCTAGGGCGTCATATACCAAAGGCAAAGCAGAGATCTTCAGCATTTTGAAATGGTTTAGGCTATGTAGATAAACAAACCAGATTAATTTTAGTCTATTTTGTACTGTACCAAAAAGTAATAATGCCAGTCTGTACCACTTTATTATTTCCTACTGGACCATTATTAATTTGGGGTGTCAGAGGATGGAAGCTATTCAACTGTCTTTATCTCACAAACCTGCTAATTAACAGGCAGTTATTAGAATTATTGTGTTCACTCAGCTGAAATACTGTTGGTGAGTCACTCTATATTTCGACTCTAGGACTAATCACGAAAATAAGGTGTGGCATTACAATGGGACGACTCTGTAGGGACAGGCAAATGTAAAGGTACAAGATTATGGCAGAATAGAACAAAACAGGAGGATCAAAAAATCAGCGATCTCAAATTTCTTGTTATTCTGATATATGGGTTTGGAGCTGCATTCGACAGAAAATATTTGCTCAGCTTTCTGTGGCTACCTTCATCTTGTTCTCTTAATCCCAGCTCCTCCTAACCACTGCTCACATCCACACCATTTAATTTTCAGTTTTTCTATCCTTGTTTCAGCACCTTTTCTTCTACATTCAAACATATAGTAGCCTGTATGCTTGCAATACCTTCATCTTCTTTTCAATATGTTTCACTCCGCTGTGCTCTTACTTGTGGCTTTCAGGCTTTTGTTCCAGCTGTCATTAGAAAGGTAGCCAGAAATCCCAGAGCACTTTGCACTCCGTTCTTGTCTTTCTCTGTTTTCCAGTTTTAATGAGGCTTATTGCTTTTGGAGAGTCTCACCTCTTTCTTAGCCTCTCTTCTGTCTGCTTCACTTTCTGCTTTTGACTGTTTTACTGTCTTGCAGATACTTTTTATTATAGTTGCTCTCACAAGGTGTACCTACATCAGTGTTTTAGTTTGTCAGGAGTGCACTTCTTGGGAAAAAATAATAATAACCAAAAAAATATCGCAGTTAATGCCACTTACAATGCTTTGTTTTGCAGAGGACACAAGTTGCACTTCTTTCAAATGAAAATAAATGAGAAAATGTGCTCCAAGAGCATACTTAGTGTGTTTCAACTGGTGGGACTGGACTGGAGATAGTTCAGAGTGTCCCATAACCCCAAATGCATGCAGGTTAGATGCTGCATTTTCAGGAGTGAGACAAACTCTACAGATTTACTCTTGTTGGGCCTTCATACTTGCTAACACAAATGTAGCTTAAGGAGTTTCAAAGAGTCTTTGGCACCTTCCCCTTTCTTTGAAAAATCTCTCACCTATCTCTTCGTGACTCACTGCTCCGTGCAGAGTGCTCATATGTCTGAAGTTTTCACACTTCAAAGGCTGGAAATGCAGGAAATTAAATTAGTCTATGAAGGAAAAAGAAAGCAATTTTAGAAGCACTTGGTCTCCAGTGGTAGTAAGACAAGCTGGCCCCTGCCCAGAGCTTGCCGAATTCTGCCACATGTGCAGAACATCTCTGAGTTGGGACAGGGCTGCCTAGTCTATAATGGGAATGGTGAGTCTCTAGATGGGAGTGGGAGCTTATTCACCTCCCTTTCCCAGTCCCTGGATATCCTTCTACACAGGTTTATTTATTATAGAAGCCTACCAGAAAGTACCCAGGTACCGCACAAACATGATAAAGCTTCATCCAAGTGTAATTCTTGCTACATTTTCACCATTTTGAATAAGTGCCTCTTAAAATCAATCTAAAGACTCTTGCAACAATTCTTTGGAGAAGGCTGAAGTTCACCCAGGTTGCAAATGCCTGAAGTTACAGTCCAGACAGCTTCAGCTAGATCCATTCGTCTCCAGTTTCCATTAGCGGGGCCACTAAACTCATGTAGTGTTTCTAATTCTAAGTAAGATTTGTACCAACAAATTGTTTGAAGTGTGTCCTTAGAAGAACAATTTATTTAGCAACTTGTAACTGTATTATCCATGGTACAGACTTGATTACCTTCAGAAAACCATTTGCTTGTGTTCAGAGTGTTACCATTCTCTTATAAGCAAACAGCAAAGAGTTGCCTCAGAATATCGTTTAGTTGTATTCTCACCTGTGAACTGTATTATTTTTCATGTTTTAATGCATAACCACCTCCTTTGTTACCTTCTCATTAAGTAAAACAGGTAAATTCCAGAACCCTTGCATCTCTCTGTGCATAGGAAACTATTTAATTTGAATAGGTAAAGAGGTAAAGAGGTAAAGAATATCATATCTTAGAAAGCAAATTAGTTATTTTGATTTCTTCCCTTTCCTTGATTTGTTTATCCTTGGTGAGGAAAGCCTGTCTTGTTTCCAAAGAGAGTGTCTTAAAAAGTAAAAGGTCCATTAGCCCCAGCCAGCCTAGGTGGTTAATTTGCAGGTCTTTGTGATTTGTTTCAATACATACAATTGCTTGAAATGTAGTAACCATTTCAAATCATGTACTGCTTTTAGTACAAAAATGGAAATGGTCATTATGCCATTAATATGAAAGATGCAATCTGTGAACTGTAGACATGGCATGGAATGATTTTTTGTTTGTTTGTTTGTTTTTGTTGCAGTCTCAAAGAGATAATATTTTCACAAGATATATGGCCTCTGAATCTGGGCAAAAGCAATGAAGTGAAATCTTAATCATATCCAAAACCTCATCTACAGATCTTTGTTTTTCTCAAACATCAAACATGAGAGTTCATTGTGTTTTTTTTTTTAAACTTTTTAGGAGATTGTAATACTGGTGAGGGAAAAAGACATGGGGTTCATTCTACAATAAGGAGGAAGTAACATTTCTGTTCAGTTCACTGGTATTAATCTCAAGCTCTCTTTAGTGTGTGTTGTTTCCTAATTTTTAACGCCTCAGAAACTAAAATGGCTGTGGATGAGCACTCAGGTGAATCACATCCTAAAGTAACAAGATATCTGAGTCATTGCACACTCTCCATAGGGCACGTGGTATGCACAGATTTGAATATACAGATTATTTTATTTTTTTTTTTTTTTAATCAGGCACCATTTGTATATCACAAGTCATAGAACAAAGACTAATACCAAGTCCTTAAAATCCTGTAGTCCAAGACTCAATTCTTCAATACTTTCTGTAGGAGGAGATTAGAAGGGAAAGGGAGAATGTGCTTGGAGTATGAGTGGCAGTCAGTTGAAAAATTGTGTAAGAGAAGATAAGAAGAGAAAGGCGAGATGATAGCAGAGAAGAATGGATGTAACTAATCACAGAATATGAGGAGATTAGAAGAGCTCAGCACTATTCACAGAGGTGTGCACAGCATGGCTGTACCAAGGAAAGGAACTGGTGTGGCCGTGAAAGTGAGGGCAAATATGAGATGTGAATAAAAGAAGCTGGGGGATCTAGCTCTGGGAAGACCTTTGGATTTCATAGAATCATAGAATGTCCTCATTTGGAAGGGACCCATGAGGATGATTGAGTGCAACTCCTCTCCCTGCATAGGACAACCCCACAGTTCACACCTTGTGTCTGAGGGTGTTGTCCAGCCTCTTCTTGAACACTGTCAGGCTTGAGGCTGTGACACCTCCCTGGGGAGCCTGTTCCAGTGTCCAGCACCCTCTGGGTGAAGAACCTGTTCCTAATGTCCAGCCCAAACCTCCCCTGGCAGATCTTCCTGCCATTCCCTGGGGTTCTGTCATTGGTCACCAGAGAGAAGAGATCAGCACTTGCCTCCTGCCCTTGTGAGTTGCCTGCCAGCGAAGGACCTGTTGTGCCCTTGGCCAAGAGGGTGGCTGCTTGGGAAGCTTGAGCAGGCTGTATCTAACTAACTATATATATATAATCCTTTTCAATGTGTTTTAAAATGTCTTTTCCTTTTCCTTAGGTGTCTGTCAAGGGAGACCTTTGAAAGAAATCATATCGTTCACAATCTGGACCGACAGCTGACAGTAGCATTTTCATTCAAGTTAGGAACCCTATCTGTACTTGACTTTCCATCAAACCCCTCTAGTTTGATAAATGCAATGCAAGCTGAAGCGGGTGAAGCTGGGAAGGCAGGTGCCAGCTGAGCACTCTCTCTGGGCAGCAACCTGAGCGGAGCCTCCGTTCCTGTCAATGTCTCAAGCTACTACAGCTAGGGAGAACTCAACGGTCCTTTTCCCATGTTTTCCCTTATTTGCTGTGTGCATACTGTGAGTCTGCTAGAGCAGTGGAACTGCAGCAGACTGGTGACAGCCTCTAGCTAATAATAATAAATCTGCCTCTCAGCTGGTGCTGCTTGCTCAGGCTGTATTGCCATGCTAGCGAGAGCAGAGAGCTTTTCTTTGGCTCATACTGCACCTATCTATAAAAGATAACATAAATTTGCTCCAAATTTGTGTCTGTGCTTGCACGACAACCCTGCAGCACTTTAGTTTTCAATTAGTAAACCCTGGCACTGCTATAGTAGTCTGGTCACGGCTGCTGCAATGTCAGGTGAATTGCACAATTCACCTGAGGACCTGTCTTCTTCCTTGGGTAATTGGCATTTTGAGAGCATTACAGAGAAGGCAGTGGAAATATTGTATCATTATAAAAATGAAACCAATATTTTTTGCGGTTCCAGCTTCTGATATAATTTACATTTGGACACCTGGTCTTTACTTCAGAAGTGTAATTTTTAATAATCTTTTTATTAATGATGTGTAGAATGTTTACCTTGTTTGCCAACATATGAGCTGAATGTCAACATTAGTTATGCACCTATAGGGATTTTTGCTATTTTGTTGATTTTGAATGCCTTTCAGAGAGAGGGAGGCTTGCAACTCAGAAGTCTGACAAGGTTTCTCTGAGGGAAACAGCAATTTCTCCTCTTACTTTTCCAATTGCTTATATTAAGTTGCATGCTTTCTTTGGTGCAAATTAACTAAATGTCACTGGCCTAACTAAAAATGTTTTCTTTTTTTCAAAATAAAATGTAACCAGGACCTAAGAAAAAACAATCCTTGGCTTGAATATTTGCATTTTGGCCAATAGTTATGGGTCTTTGCTACAAAAATCCTGTGTTCAAATTTGGATGTGCTCATACAAATACTTGACATGCAAAGTAGCCTTTGGAAATGATGTTCCGCCAAATGAAAACTCTTACATTCCTTCTTCAATATGGCCCTTTGGTGAGTTTGGGCCTTGGCACTGGAAATATTGCTTTTTGGTTCACATTATATTGCCACAGAAAGGAGCGACAGGTATCCCTGAGATTACTTCCTTTGCTCCACCTTTTCTCTACCCTCCAATTTTCCATATATTTTAAAGGATACTGAAACATTCCTTCAGGGACTGCAGTCATAACAACAGATATATATATATATATATATATATAAAATCCTTTTCAATGTGTTTTAAAATGCCTTTTATTTAGGTGTTTGTCAAGGGAGACCTTTGAAAGAAATCATATCGTTCACAATCTGGACCGACAGCTGACAGTAGCATTTTCATTCAAGTTAGGAACCCTATCTGTACTTAACTTTCCACCGAACTCCTCTAGTTTGATAAATTCCCATTAATTTTGCATTAATTATTCCTGAACCTGAGATAATCTTGGAAGGTGGCAACTATATGAGGGAATACAAAATGTTTTAATGAGAGAACTTGTCAGAGGAAAATTTTGGCAGAAATTTGAGTAAATTATGGCAAAAAAATATCAAGGGACTCTTCAGATATTTTCTAGAGGAATGCTATTTTTCTTCATAACATAAGGGCTCATCATTTGCTCCTGAAATTAATAGTTCTGTTTTTATTTTTAGCATTCAGAGTTAGACATTAATTTGCTCTCTGAATGCTTACATTTCAAATTCTGCAATCATTCCTTTTTGAGCAAGTACTACTCTCAATCTCTGTGAGAAAAATTCATGACGATTAAGTACATTTGAAGTGTTACTACGTTATCTGAGTGATTTATTTTTACGTTCATGTGGGACACGGTTCAATCCATATTGAAGTCACTGTCAGTCTGTGATGACTCAACAGGAATTCCAACAAAGGCTTCCACAAACGTCACTGTGCAGGTCTAACCCTCACAAGCTCCTACACAAACCTCTTCTTTCTGCTTTTAAATATAACTTCTACCACATTTCTCAAGAATTCTTTTAAATTGCCTCATGCTTTCTTGTTATTTTTTCCCTCTGCTTCTCAGTCCTTAATGGCCTCACAGGACAAGGACTACCACGTTGCTGAATGCTTGTAGTGCACCTGTCCCACCATGGGCACAACCACAAAGAAACCTGGTGTTGGAAGACGCTCAGCCATCGCTTTATCTGGCCCGTAAAGAACATGCTAAAGCATCGTGGAAGTGGCTGTGGCTGAGAAGTTATTAAGTACATGTCAACACAACAGCAGCATCATTGATCTCTCTATTTTGAATGCCATCTTTGATCAACCAAATAATATGATGACTTGTGAAAAGGCATATATGAAACAAATTATTTTCTGCTCATCTAAGTGTGGTGCCCAGTTTTCCAGAAACAAGCTTTCAGAACAGCCTGACATCCAGGCATCTGTTTAGAAACATTTTCTAGTGTTATGACGTATGCATCAGTGAGATGGTAAAGCTTGTTTTTTCTCTAACACCTCTCTGATCTATTGATGCATCTATGACATAGATGACTGGCTTGAGCCTATTCTGCTTACTCCCTGTAGCCCATTGTTAAGGTAAAAAGCATATGTTCTTTCTATTATATTGATTATAGAACAGGAGGTCCTGAAGTCTTGCTCACAGAAGACCACTTCACAGCAGAAGACATCAGGGTGAGAAATGCACTTACTAGTTCTCTCTGGAACTTCCTAGAAGAGCCTCAACTCCTGCAGAGCCTTGTGGAGGGACAGGGAAAGCAAAGGAGCCTGTAAGGTGCAGCCAATGCAATTTTTGCTCCAGGAAAGCCAACACCTTTGAGTGCTTAGCACTCACCTGCATCCTCATGCAGCTGAAATACCCCTGTGGCTGCCGCAGGGGAGACAGCATCAACTGGGCCAGCAGAAGGTCTTTGTAACTGAAAGTGTCTCTGCTGCATCAGTATGGGACTTCTCAGGCTGTACTTTGGAAATTGCTCTTACAAGATTTTGGAGGATTTGGGAGCAGATGTTTTCAAAGCATGTGCAGGCCTTGCACTAAACGTTTGACACATAATAACGTGCATTTGCAGAGAGAAGTCTTGCTGGCATTGGTAACCTCCACTAGGATACACGTAGTCTACAGGGTCCCACAGGATGTGCGGGCAATGAGGTATTTAGTTACACCACCTCTAACTGAGACGTTGGTCTTTGGTTCATCCAAGCCTGTGAGAAAACTGTCCCTTTGCAGAAATGCTGAGAAAGAGGAAAATACTAGTATTTGATCCTGAGAGTCTCTTCCAGCTGGAATGATACTACGACTCTATTTGGGGTAGGAAAACAAACTGCTATGCACTTTTGTATTGTAGTAGCATTTTTAAGAAGTGTTTTGAGCACTTTAATGCAATAAGTAAAAGAAGTAGAGCTAATAGGTTGCTTTGCACCTTTATTGTGAAGAGGAAAATGATCAGTAGATCCCATACTCCAGGAGGACGAACACGTCAGATGTCAACCTGGCATACTGAAATCTGTGCCGTGGGCTGCACAAGAACTACCCTGCAGCTGGCAGCCGTCTCGGGTAAGAGTGCCTTCTGCAAGGAGAGCTTTTCAGGGGAACGACTTACTCATCTGTCAAGAAATTACACTGTTTGACCAACATATTTGTTCCTTGCTGTAATGTTATTGTACAGTTTTGCATACTGGTTAAATTCTGTCTTTAAATGAGTCTTTTATTTGTGTGCTAGTGGCCTGCATTTAATGTCTCTTCTGTGGCTGGGGGAGAAAAGTGCATCTAGCTCTTATAATGCAGCCAATTTGCTTCTCAGGTTTCAGATCAGCTCGTGCTGTGGGGCTGAAACTCATCTAAATTGGAAAGTTTTTAACAGTAAGGAAATCGTCACAATTCAGGTATCAGGAATAATACATGTAAGTTTACAAGCTCAATGGTAGAAAATATCTTTGTCATAATCAGGATGTGGGTACACATGCAAAGAAAAATGTGGGACCCAGCAAAAATCTCTTCTATTTTTCTATGCAAACAATATAATACTGCAGTCAAATTGAAATTCATTTGTTAGATAGAATTCAGAGCGGGTTGCTGTAGCTGCTGGGGGTGTTATGCTGACAAGGATCAAGATGAATAGTTTATCTGCAGTTTGTGTTCTAATTTGTTTAAATTCCTGAATAATTTTAATGCGATTCAGATGTATAAGGCAATTAAATGTGACGTTCCACAGCCAGATAGTACACTCTGTGTATCATCAGTAGGTTTAAAATAAACCCTAAAGCCTTTATAAGATTTGGTGTGTGGGATGTCCCTAGGATGGCTAGAGGCATGAATTGCATGTACTGTAAATAAACTATGGCATGAAAAATTTCACTATTGCCCAGAGAGGAGAGAAAATGCTGATGGATGCCAAAATGATAGCATTTGAATGCAGTGGGTAACTCCTGCCTGCCACATGCACAGGGTTGGAGCAGAGAAAAATTAATTGATTCAGCCAGCACAGTGAGGTAGAAGCCTGATTCTGATATCACCAGTAATTAGGAAAAATTTTGAGAGGTAAGTCCAGTTATGCTATATATTTTTTTACCTCCGTTCTACATCTCCAAGGAGCTTCTGCCCCAGTGCCTGCTCTGCAGATGTGGGGCTGCAACACAAGGAGACACGGTGATTTTCTCCCGTCTGTCCTGTCAGCCTGTGGGAAAATTCAGAACTTATCCTCTCCTGCTTTCCAGGCTCTATTGCCTGGACAATGGGCAGCAGGCTCAGCAATAATGATGGTAAATCTCACCATAGATCCTGAGGCTCTGGGATGTCCCCAGGTTTGGCTGCTGTTTTCTCCCTTGTTCTCTGATGTGTCTCACTTAATTCTGGTTTTTGTCACTGCAGAAACCTGGGCTAGGATTGTATATCCCAAGACACGAAATGTAAACTCTCTTGTGCTCTTGCTTTATTTTTTACATTTTTAACATATATATATATCCCTCGCCCAAGTATTCACAGCTGTGCACTCCCCTCACATTGTATATTCCCCAAGTGTCAAAACCTGCACAGATAGGCCATGTTACCTTTATTGCTGATGTAAGGAGGAAACGTTGCTGTGTGGAGTACAACTAATGCAACAGCATCTGTGTAGCCTTAAAGGAATCATCCTAGATCTGTACTGGTGTAAATGTGACCAAAATCTGACTAACTGTCACCAGCCTCTGAAAGCGCTACTGAAAAAGAGACTTTGCTTGCTGCCATCTGTCAGCAACATTACATTTACGAGGCCTCTTGTAGACTCTTGCTAGTTAACCACCTGCCGAAGACAGTGAACGTGCTCTACAATGAAGTGGGTTCCTCTGGAAAGTCTTTCTCAGATGGTTGGTACTTCCTTGTTGCCTCGTTAATAGCTGTATCAGTCCAATGAACTCCCTGCACAGTCCTGCCTCGTTGAAGCCTTCCCTTTTTTTAAAAAAAGTTTCCAGGAAAAGCTATTTCTTTCAGCAGTTGTGTGAAGCAGTATTCACTCAGCAGCAGAATATTAAAAGATCCACCTCAGTCCGTAAGTATTGATGTCTAGCTAGCGTGGACGGCACTAATGGAAGAAGGTGCAGATGTGTCAAGGTAGTTTGTGGCAAGGTTGTTGCCTTTTTTTATTAGATCCTTTGCGCAGATTGATAAATAGCTTTGGCTTGTAAGAAAGTATAATTATAAACTGATGAGTGTTAAGAAACGTGATACATGCAATGTCAGTGCCTGTAGAAACATGAGGTGAAGCTCAGCTGCTCCGTAGTAATTTTGGAATACTGTACGTTGAGACATTTGCTCTGTTTGAGTTCAAAGGCTTTATAAAGAGAAAGGACTTGCAGAGGAAGGGGTGGTTCACAGTAATGGACTTTCTGCAAATACTGGAGGGCAGCCAAAAGTCAATGCTAGATCCTCTGGTTCTGAAGAGCTCTGTCTTTCATCATCTGCTAAGTCAAGCCTAGAGGGCTGGAAGGACTATGGTTGGGATCACAGGGACTGCAGTGGTTTCCACAAAGGCTCTCTAGAGGAAAGGGGAGTTTCTTAGGGGCACTGGAGGGATGTGTAGGCAGCCACATGCATGTTGACAGAAATTGTTCTAGCTGAGATGGGTCCATGAGAAAAATGAACATACAGCTGATTAATTGCTGCTTTCAGATGTAAACAATATACTTAGCCCCAGAAAGCTGAAAGTCTATATTTTTCTCAGCCTTAGAGAAATGAAGGGGACTATTTGAACTTCATCCAACATGTAAGGTACGTGTAGCTCTGCAGTGAGGTATTGTCACGCAGGGCCTGGGCTATAAAGAGGAAAATTTAGATTTCACAACCAAAGGGAAAAAAAGCTAAAGATAAGAAAACATGATATTTGGTAAATCTAGGCAGGTAATGCAATATGCATAGCCTATGCAATTACAATCAAGAGACTATTATGTCAAGTACTGTATAATCAAGTAATAAGAGACAATCTGTCTTTCATAAGCTTACAGGATAAAAAAGATAGAAAAAATATCCTAAATTTTTATAAGGATACAATACTAATGTTGGACAAATTAACTATTTGGCAGAGTTTGGGAACTCTGTGTGTGTTTTCATGAGTTGCAAGTTAGGTTATTTGAGCAGGAGCAACACTTTCTCTTTAGACAAAGCAGAAACTTAAAGCTCAAAACAAAATAATCTTAGAAGTGAGAGACAAGTGGATTTATGTGAAGCTCAAGAAAGAAATCAAGTTTAATTGGTGCCGTCTAGAGTGCCAAAAAGTGTATTTCATCTTCCACATCAACAGAGAATGAAAGAAAAGTAAAAGGCAGTCTAAACCTATTTTAAATAAAATACTTGTTCAGGGTCTTTGCTAAGTGCGACTTCAGTGGATTTGTTGTTTCCATACCTTGGCTCTCTGGGGTCTGAGATCTCAGTAATGAGCTATTTACTGACATTCTTTTCAATTAGACCATTTCTTCTTGAGTAACAAATATTCTTCTGCTAAACTGATTTAATTTGGGGATTTTTTTTTTTCCTGCTGACACAAGTCAGGTCATTGTAGGCATGGCTGCCAGCTCTAGCAAAAAACCTCATGTCACTGTAGCTTGCAAATAATGATTTGTTTTCATTCTCTGAAAAAGAGAGAGAAAATAAAGTTAAAATGAGACTGAAAGAAAATAGTCTGTGTTCCTAAAAGCCTTTTCCTGGGACTTTTTCATAATGTACCGAACAGATCAAGTGAACACAGTAAATGTTGTGACTGGAATGTTTTGATGCATTTTGTGCTGACACAGCCATCATCCTTGCTCTGCCTCAATTCTCATATCTATCCAGCAGCTTTTCAGGAAAATTTGAGCTGGTCCAAGAAAGCAAGTTGCAAGTTCTCTGCTCAGTTACATATTTTCTCTGGGAAGCTCCATTGTGTATGTTCTCTGGGAAAAATACAAAAAAACCCCCTGTTTTATCATACATGAGCAGTAATGTCTTAGAAATTATTTGGCATTTTAATAGTTTTGATGTACAGATTCATTTTTGAATTTTCTTTCTTCCAGTTTCACGTCTTGCTTTCTTCACCTTCAGTCTGTTGTGGACTCTGAAAGCACACGTAAGTGGGGATGAATCAGAAAATGATGATTCAGTTCCTGTGTTAAGACCGGGCTTGAGAAATCAAGCTTTCATTCTTTATCTGTTTCTCAAGTTATATCATAAACACAAGGCCCAGATTCTTAAAACCTGCTAGAACTAAAGTAGCTAACTCCTCACTATCTAGCTGGGATTAGACATCTCATCTTAGTGGAACTGTACAGGCTTTGGAGATAGAAGCATTTCCCTCACTTGTGGAGGATACGGACTGTGAGGTTCTGAAGGTTCATTGAAATAAATTGTCAAAATATGGTCAAGTGAATCATAAAACCTGGCTTATCTCCCTACCAAAAATAAACCTACCAGAAGCAATGCTCATAATTTCTCAGATAGAAGTGCTGCTGCTGTTGTCTCTACCTCCTCAGTTTGGTGACACAGAAACTTCCTTGTAGTGAGAGGCTATGCTCTCTCTGGCTATTTGGTAGAGGGCTTCCTCTTCATACCACCTCACACACAACTGGTGTCCAGAATGAGAGGTTTTCTACTGCAGGAAAAAAGCTAAATGAGGGCTTGACTGGGAGCCCACTGAAATTCATAACCCTTATGTGCTGAGAATACTTTTTATTCACAGAATCACACGAAGTCACAGAATGGTGTGGGTTGGAAGGCACCTCCAGAGAAGGAGATTCCATGTGATCTGTTTTACAATGTCACTTGTGAAGAACCGGAAAGGGAAAGGATGCTGACATTATGGATTTAATTAATCTGGGACTTGCTGCTGTTCCTCTTCTTCTAAATCATAGAGCTGTCATGTGTAGTAAATATTGTTGTGGCTCTGCAGCTCTTATGTGTATCTGCTCTGATTCATAAATTACGAAGAAAAAAATCTAGATGGGCGGATAAATTTAAATATGAATTCATTAGAGCTGTCTTCAAAAATAGGAATTAGTCTGAATAATCATAGTTAGAGTATTAATGTATGTAAGTTGGTGATGGGCATGCTGCTGAGAAGGTATTTAACTCCCATCGGGAGTCTTTTCCAATGATTGCATCTTGTATCCATCACATTTTTGGCCCTTGCAGATAAAGATGTTCTCCCTACTCAGGGATGTAATAACTGTCTGCAGGGATGGTCCTTGCCTCAGCAAAAGAGGAGTGGGGTGGGAGGGACCTTTTCACCTCCCACATATGTAGGATGTGGGGCTGTTGGCAGCTTTCAGGAGTTCCCACCTGGCAGAAAGCAGAGTGCACTTCTCTGCAGCACGGGTGCCGCAGAAGGATAGAGGAGAGGAAGGTCAGGGGCTCCAAACAGAAGCCTTCCAAAAACCATGAGGACGTTATCAGAAAGACAGTGCCAGGCTTTTCACAGTAGTGCCTTTGACACTAAGCTGGTGTCTAAGCCAATACTGTGAGGTAAAAAGTTGTCTGGGGACCACTAATGGATGTTCACCACCTGAGCCTCCTGCCCACCTCTGTTGCAGGTGGACACTTTACTCTGGGATCTCTCTGGGACTCTGACCTCTATGGCCAGCTGCACTTTAAGTCACGTTTTAAAAGGCTTTAGGAAACCTTATTTTAGTGTTACATAGCACTAAAGATGACATTAGGATCGTGTTTCCCTTGTGTTTCTTTGAAAGAGTGGAGTTCTTATCTGCTCTGTCTTACTAACCAGAGGTTTGGCTTTGTGCGTATTTGGGGATAGTTTATAAGACAAGTTACTTGTCTTATCTTTTAAAATTGAAACTCTTAATAAATATAATTATGGATTAAATATTAATAAATCTATTTGCACTTTGAAACCTAAATTGAATACCTGTTTGTTAAAATTGTTTTATTGTGGGGAAAGGTAATTTTAACTATTCTGAAGCAATTAAGAGGTTATGAGCAAGGAACTTATATTTATCTGCTTTTCTAGTTAGCGCTCAACATCAGTATAGTTTGGTATGAAAATGGTTAGTAGCTATTCATTAGAGACGGAATATATATGTATATACACTTATCTATTTTTGTAAAGGGTAAGAGTATATTGCTAATATTTAGACGAAGTCTCATGGCACATAGTGGATCTACATATAATGGTGCGTCCTCTCCAGCCACGTCATATAGGACTTTGTTCAGCAGAGCACTTAAGTACACACTTCTGGGGTCAAGTTTCTCCTCAGGCACTTATTGCTTCATTTAGAAAACAAATATGGAGGAATTAAGATAGACTGAGGAGCGATAATTGCGGATTTGTAAACAAGACAGCCTTTGGATCTGAGTGTTATAGAAGGTCCCACACTGGAGAGGTGGAGAAGAATCACAAGAGAAGCCTTCTCAACTGAGGGGAGAAAGAAAGTCATTTTTTCCTCAGAATAGAAATGTAAAACCAGCAAGTGAAAAGGGCAAGACTAAATGTCAGTGGAAGCACATCCA
Organism: Pampusana beccarii; assembly: GCA_013399365.1. Classification (NCBI taxonomy): domain Eukaryota; kingdom Metazoa; phylum Chordata; class Aves; order Columbiformes; family Columbidae; genus Pampusana; species Pampusana beccarii. The sequence goes on along the minus strand of VWYH01008554.1, from coordinate 226 downwards.
GTGCACAAGCAGCAAAGCCTTTCATTGCATGAGAATTCTAGCTATTCTTTTTAGCTCTAGCTAAACAAAAGCTCTCAATTCCTAAAATAGCTTTACTTATACAGTCAAAGGAAAATACCAAAATACCACAACGTGAGAGGGGAACTGGAATTAGTGACAGGCTATTAAAGAATGACTGAATTAGTAAAGTTGGTTTATAACAACGAGGTTTTAAAAAAGAGACATG